>CM076579.1:1692667596-1693071053 GCA_034641835.2 Pinus albicaulis | reverse complement strand
TCCATAGACTATCTGACACGTGGCCAGGCTACTGTTCCAATACCACCACTTAAAGTGCGCCATCAAGCATTAAAAACCGATGTTGGATGCCGAGCGAAATGCACACGGGTCGTCGATCTGGAGAAGGGACATCGGATGGTGGTCGCTTGTAGTAGATGCTCGGACGATAACGGAGATGCGCGAGGGATAAAAAAGGTACGACGCGTGCATTTGATTGGACCGTTTGATATATATAGGTGGGGCCGGAGCCACGGGTTCATTACAAAGTCATACAAGTGTTGGGCTATTAAAATTCCACCAGGTGACAACCTTATTGTAAAGTGGAGAAATATAAAATTCGGTGATATAATTTGAATCACAAAGGTTATATATATATATATATATATATATATAGTACAATGTGTTCTATGAAGGAACATTATCCTCACTTTCAGCCTCATACTAGTGAAAGGAGACTGTGCTTTGTATTGTACCAATTTACAGTGTATATTAAAGTCCAATAATCCTCAAAGTGTTCTCTCAACAAGTCTTTTACATCATTCTGGAGCAGCATGGTACAAAGTCAGCAGAAGAGGGCCTAAACATAACTCAGAGAGAGGAAATGCAGAAAGAAAACTAGGAAATGAACAAACCTTTGCCATTGATGTCAAAGGGGGAGGAAAAACAAAAAGGGGCTTTTAAAAGGCAAGCAAAGGAAGTATGTTGCCATCAATGCCAAAGGGGGAGACTGTTGGAAATGTTGTCATTGATGGCAAAGGAGATGACACAGGAGCAGCACATAAACTATCCATAAGGAAAAAGAGACAGAGAGGTTGCAGAGGCAGCAGAAGAAATAAAGGAATTGAAGAAGAATTGATTTATTCATGAATTAGGGGTGTAATACAGTTTGCAGATGAATTATTTAGAAATTATTCATTAATTGAGTCTGTATGGCATAGACTTTGATTGAAGAATAAAACCTTGTGGTAAAGACTTAATATGCTTGGGGATGAGTTGGAGCATTGCTTAAATGGAAAAAGGGATGGCAAAGGAGGAGTACCTGAACCAACAAACTTTGAAGCAGAGAGGCAGCAGAGGAATCGAGGACAGACCTGTACAAACCTGATCAGACTGAATAAAAATCTGTGGTTGGATTATGTGTATATAGTCCGTTTGAACACTCTCTGTGGGAGTACGGGTTCATAATTCAGGACTCGTGAGAAATTGTTGTTTAATTATGGAGAATGCTTTGTGTCTTTGAGCAATCATATGAGATTTGAAATTTGGCTTCTGTATGGAAATTGAAACGCGTATACCCTGTAATTGGTTTAATGATGTACTGTGCATAATTGGGGAGACTCTCTGTATAGACTGAGTAAGTTTGAATTCATGTTCGGGCACTGTGTTTATAATATAGGAATACAGTAAAATGGTCCTATTCCTCGATTGAGTATGGGAGGAGAAGCGAGACTATAACTTGGTGCAGCATTGGTTCGAAACTGACTGAACCAACTGGGCTGAGGAAATGGTAAATACATGAATGACGACGGAACGAGGAGCTGGATGGAACCTAGAGTAAAGCAACGGAACCATGAGGAGGAACGGAGAACAGTAACGGCGGTTTCTGGTATTTTTCGCACCACCCTTATACAGAAAGTGGTATTGAAGGAATGGGCAACGATTCCATAGACTATCTGACACATGGCCAGGCCACTGTTCCAATACCACCACTTAAAGTGCGCCATCGCGCGTTAAAAACCGATGTTGGATGCCGAGCGAAATGCACACGAGTCGTTGATCTGGAGAAGGGACATCGGACGGTGGTCGCTTATAGTAGATGCTCGGACGATAACGGAGATGCGCGAGGGATAAACAAGGTACGACACACGCATTTGATTGGACCATTGATATATATAGGTGGGGTCGGAGCCACGGGTTCATTACAAAGTCATACAAGTGTTGGGCTATTAAAATTCCGTCAGGTGACAACCTTATTGTAAAGTGGAGAAATATAAAATTCGGTGATATAATTTGAATCACAAAGGTTATATATATATATAGTCAATTGACTAAACCAGAGCGTCGACACTAATACACGTTCAAAGGGTTAACTTTTATTATAAAGGTTCAGAGGTAAATATAGGGCGGAAATATATAATAAAAAGGTCGTTGTTTATGTTATTTATCAAATTCTTCAAATTTGATAAATAAATTAAAGATGTACTAAGGTTTATGAATTAATAAAGGTATGCCGATATACGTGGGATTCCGTTAACAATTGAAGAACGCCGAAATAGATATATGGATATGTTACGTGGGTTGATATATGTACCTGCCGAGGTCAATTTACATGGTTTAATAACCCAACCTTATTTAATTGAATTTGCCAGCGTGGAATTAAAGAGAAGTGGGAGATTGCCCGGATTGGGAAAATTATTGGGCAATGAAATATTGGGATGAATTTACACATAGTTAAGTGAAATATTGAAAAGTACTGGGAATATGGTTTATTTATTAACACTTTAGATTTAAGCATTGAAACTGCGAGCGTAGAACAAAGCAGATATTGTGAGATTGTCCGGACTTGGGAAATGATTGGGCATGAAACTTGATTGCAATTATGGAAAAGGAAAAGAAGAGGAAAGCATGCAGAGATGAAAGTTTGGTGAACAAGAATATGTACAGGAATGAGTTGGACAGGTGAATAAGCACAGAAAATAGGGAATATGCAGATGACAGTGAACAAAGTGTATGCAGAATAGGTTCTTAACAACAACAGAAAAAGACAAATCCAGTAAAGCCAAAATCCAGAAAAGGAGCTGAGTGAAATTGAAATGTGTAATTAAAAGTGTGAATGTAAATGTTGTAATTATTTTTATTGTTTGTGATGCAAAGGCAAGTATCCTAAGGAAAAGACAAAATCCCACTATAGCATGGAAATTTGTATATATTGTAGTAATTCTAAATGAGCGGGTAAAAGAAATGAGAAGGTAGAAGGAAAAAAGTCAGGATTATTCACTTCAAATTCCTTGAGGAATGTAAAGAGTCATGTGATGAACTCTATATATAATATCACATTGATATGCACAAAGAGGGTTAGAGAGTTAGAAAGTTAGAGTGTTAGAGAGAGTGAGTGAAGAGAATGCAGAAATGAAGCAATGAAGCAGAGAAGAAGGAGGAGCTAAGCAGAGAAGAAGGAGAAGTTGATAGAGAATCTGAAAAGATGCAGAGATGATACAGGGAAGATATGAGAATAGATGAACAGAAAAGCAGATGGAACAGAACAGAGCTGATATCCAAGGTAAATCAACAAGTGTTTCTCTTTTGAAAGAGTAAGGAAGTTGGAGCTTCCCTATCAAGTTGTAGCTTGATAGATGTCAGTTGTAGTTGACTGAGGTTGGAACCTCCTGTAGGTTGGTGCCTGCAGAAAATAGAGGTTCTATGAAGGAACATTATCCTCACTTTCAGCCTCATACTAGTGAAAGGAGACATTGCTTTGGATTGTACCAATTTACAGTGTATATTCAAGTCCAATAATCCTCAAAGTGTTCTCTCAACAAGTCTTTTACATCAGTCTGGAGCAGCATGGTACAAAGTCAGCAGAAGAGGGCCTAAACATAACTCAGAGAGAGGAAATGCAGAAAGAAAACTAGGAAATGAACAACCC
Source organism: Pinus albicaulis (assembly GCA_034641835.2). NCBI lineage: Eukaryota > Viridiplantae > Streptophyta > Pinopsida > Pinales > Pinaceae > Pinus > Pinus albicaulis. The sequence goes on along the minus strand of CM076579.1, from coordinate 1,693,067,407 downwards.
TTTGCCATTGATGTCAAAGGGGGAGGAAAAACAAAAAGGGGCTTTTAAAAGGCAAGCAGAGGAAGTATGTTGCCATCAATGCCAAAGGGGGATACTGTTGGAAATGTTGTCATTGATGGCAAAGGAGATGACACAGGAGCAACACCTAAACTATCCATAAGGAAAAAGAGACAGAGAGGTTGCAGAGGCAGCAGAAGAAACAGAGGAATTGAAGCAGAATTGGTTTATTCATGAATTAGGGGTGTAATACAGTTTGCAGATGAATTATTGAGAAATTATTCATTAATTGAGTCTGTATGGCATAGAATTTGATTGAAGACTAAAACCCTATGGTAAAGACTTAATATGCTTGGGGATGAGTTGGAGCATTGCTTAAATGGCAAAAGGGATGGCAAAGGAGGAGTACCTGAACCAGCAAACTTTGAAGCAGAGAGGCAGCAGAGGAATTGAGGACAAACCTGTACAGACCTTCTCAGAATGAATAAAAATCCGTTGTTGGATTATGTGTATATAGTCCGTTTGAACACTCTCTGTGGGAGTACGGGTTCATAATTAAGGACTCGTGAGCAATTGTTGTTTAATTTTGGAGAATACCTTGTGTCTTTGAGCAATCATATGAGATTTGGAATTTGGCTTCTGTATGGAAATTGAAACGCGTATACCCTGTAATTGGTTTAATGATGTATTTTGCATAATTGGGGAGACTCTCTGTATAGACGGAGTAAGGTTGAATTCATGTTCGGGCACTATGTTTATAATATAGGAATACAGTAAAATGGTCCTATTCCTCGACTGAGTATGGGAGGAGAAGTGAGACTATAACTTGGTGCAGCATTGGTTCGAAACTGACTGAACCAACTGGGCTGAGGAAATGGTAAATACATGAATGACGACGGAACAAGGAGCTGGATGGAACATGGAGTAAAGCAACGGAACCACGAGGAGGAACGGAGAATAGTAACGACGGTTTCTGGTATTATTCGCACCACCCTTATACGGAAAGTGGTATTGAAGGAATGGGTAGCGATTCCATAGAATATCTGACACGTGGCTAGGCTACTGTTCCAATACCACCACTTAGAGTGCGCCATCGCGCATTAAAAACCGATGTTGGATGTTGAGCGAAATGCACACGGGTCGTTGATCTGGAGAAGGGACATCGGATGGTGGTCGCTTGCAGTAGATGCTCGGACGATAACGGAGAAGCGCGAGGGATAAACAAGGTACGACACGCACATTTGATTGGACCATTGATATATACAGGTGGGGCCGGAGCCACGGGTTCATTACAAAGTCATACAAGTTTTGGGATATTAAAATTCCGCTGGGTGACAACCTTATTGTAAAGTGGAGAAATATAAAATTCGGTGATATAATTTGAATCACAAAGGTTATATATATATATATATATATATATATAGTACAATGTGTTCTATGAAGGAACATTATCCTCACTTTCAACCTCATACTAGTGAAAGGAGACTATGCTTTGTATTGTACCAATTTACAGTGTATATTCAAGTCCAATAATCCTCAAAGTGTTCTCTCAACAAGTCTTTTACATCAGTCTGGAGCAGCATGGTACAAAGTCAGCAGAAGAGGGCCTAAACATAACTCAGAGAGAGGAAATGCAGAAAGAAAACTAGGAAATGAACAACCCTTTGCCATTGATGTCAAAGGGGGAGGAAAAACAAAAAGGGACTTTTAAAAGGCAAGCAGAGGAAGTATGTTGCCATCAATGCCAAAGGGGGAGACTTTTGGAAATGTTGTCATTGATGGCAAAGGAGATGACACAGGAGCAGCACCTAAACTATCCATAAGGCAAAAGAGACAGAGAGGTTGCAGAGGCAGCAGAAGAAACAGAGGAATTGAAGTAGAATTGGTTTATTCATGAATTAGGGGTGTAATACAGTTTGCAGATGAATTATTGAGCAATTATTCATTAATTGAGTCTTTATGGCATAGAATTTGATTGAAGACTAAAACCATGTGGTAAAGACTTAATATGCTTGGGGATGAGTTGGAGCATTGCTTAAATGGAAAAAGGTATGGCAAAGGAGGAGTACCTGAACCAACAAACTTTGAAGCAGAGAGGCAGCAGAGGAATCGAGGACAGACCTATACAGACCTGCTCAGACTGAATAAAAATCCTTGGTTGGATTATGTGTATATAGTCCGTTTGAACACTCTTTGTGGGAGTACGGGTTCATAATTCAGGACTCGTGAGCAATTGTTGTTTAATTATGGAGAATGCCTTGTGTCTTTGAGCAATCATATGAGATTTGGAATTTGGCTTCTGTATGGAAACTGAAATGAGTATACCCTGTAATTGGTTTAATGATGTACTATGCATAATTGGGGAGACTCTCTGTATAGACGGAGTAAGGTTGAATTCATGTTCGGGCACTGTGTTTATAATATAGGAATACAGTAAAATGGTCCTATTCCTCGACTGAGTATGGGAGGAGAAGCGAGACTATAAATTGGTGCAGCATTGGTTCGAAACTGACTGAACCAACTGGGCTGAGGAAATGGTAAATACACGAATGACGACGGAACGAGGAGCTGGATGGAACATGGAGTAAAGCAACGGAACCACGAGGAGGAACGGAGAACAGTAACGGTAGTTTCTGGTATTTTTCGCACCACCCTATACAGAAAGTGGTATTGAAGGAATGGGCAGCGATTCCATAGACTATCTTACACGTGGCCAGGCTACTGTTCCAATACCACCACTTAAAGTGCACCATCGCGCGTTAAAAACCGATGTTGGATGCCGAGCGAAATGCACACGAGTTGTTGATCTGGAGAAGGGACATCGGACGATGGTCACTTGCAGTAGATGCTCGGACGATAACGGAGATGCGCGAGGGATAAACAAGGTACGACGCACGCATATGATTAGACCATTGATATATATAGGTGGGGCCGGAGCCACGGGTTCATTACAAAGTCATACAAGTGTTGGGCTATTAAAATTCCGCTGGGTGACAACCTTATTGTAAAGTGGAGAAATATAAAATTCGGTGATATAATTTGAATCACAAAGGTTATATATATATATAGCCAATTGACTAAACCAGAGCGTCGACACTAATACACGTTCGAAGGTTTAAACTTTGATTATAAAGGTTCGGAGGTAAATATAGGGCGGAAATATATAATAAAAAGGTCGTTGTTTATGTTATTTATCAAATTCTTCGAATTTGATAAATAAATTAAATATGTACTAAGGTTTATGAATTAATAAAGGTATGCTGATATACGTGGGATTCCGTTAACAATTGAAGAACACCGAAATAGATATATGGATATGTTACGTGGGTTGATATATGTACCTGCCGAGGTCAATTTACATGGTTTAATAACCCAGCCTTATTTAATTGAATTTTCCAGCGTGGAATTAAAGAGAAGTGGGAGATTTCCCGGATTGGGAAAATTATTGGGCAATGAAATATTGGGATGCATTTACACACAGTTAAGTGAAATATTGAAAAGTACTGGGAATATGGTTGATTTATTAACAGTTCAGATTTAAGCATTGAAACTGCCAGCGTAGAACAAAGCGGAGATTGTGAGATTGTCCGGACTTGGGAAATGATTGGGCATGAAACTTGATTGCAATTATGGAAAAGGAAAAGAAGAGGAAAGCATGCAGAGATGAAAGTTCGGTGAACAGGAATATGTATAGGAATGAGTTGGACAGGTGAATAAGCACAGAAAACAGGGAATATGCAGATGACAGTGAACAAAGTGTGGCGTGCACTGTGTTCTTAACAGTTGTTAAAAGACAATTCCAGTAAAGCCAAAATCTAGAAAAGGAGCTGAGTGAAATTGAAATGTGTAATTAAAAATGTGAATGTAAATGTTGTAGTTATTTTTATTGTTTGTGATGCAAAGGCAAGTATCCTAAGGAAAAGACAAAATCCCACTGTAGCATGGAAATTTGTACATATTGTAGTAATTTTGATTGAGCGGGTGAAAGAAATGAGAAGGTAGAAGGCAAAAAGTCAGGATTATTCACTTCAAATTCCCTGAGGAATGTAAAGAGTCATGTGATGAACTCCATATATAATATCACATTGATATGCACAAAGAGGGTTAGAGAGTTAGAAAGTTAGAGTGTTAGAGAGAGTGAGTGAAGAGAATGTAGAAATGAAGCAGTGAAGCAGAGAAGAAGGAGGAGCTGAGCAGAGAAGAAGGAGAAGCTGATAGAGAATCTGAAAAGATGCAGAGATGATACAGGGTAGATATGACAATAGATGAACAGCAGAGCAGATGGTGTTTGGTCAATTTAGTGTGTCGTAAATTGCTACATTAATTTGTCAATCCGGGATTCGTAAGCTGACGAAGTGTGGCGCACTATATGTGCAAGATAACTTATCTCTTAGTTTTTGTCATTTTATTTATCTCGGGGGTATCTTGGTTGGTTTCCTAATGTGAGATGGAAATTCTAAAAGACAAGTATGGATATAAATGTTCAAGGCAATGATGTCCTTTATAATGATTTCCCAGACTTCAAACTTCAAAAGGGTTTAAAACATACAATGAAAAAATTAATTCCTAAAAGAAAATGAAAATGTGCCACTATACTAGTCAAAAAAACAGTGAACTATTGATCATGTAACCCATTACCCTTGCTGCTGTCTAAATACAAAAGAAACTGTGCTCAAAGAAATCCAAGAATTGCAAGCAAAGTAAAGCTAAAATCAAATTACATCAACTCATATTCTGACCCCTCACTATTAGTCTCGCTATGGCTTTTGGAGGTAATCATAAACAACTTGAGCAATCTGATATCTAATTTGCAGAAAAATAAACTAATATCAAATTACACACTCATACTTCAATCCCTCACCATTAGTCTCGCTATGGCTTTCGGAGGTAACTTATAATGACATGAGCAATTTAATATCTAACTTGCAGAAAAATAAACTAATATCAAACTACACACTCATACTTCAATCCCTCACCATTAGTCTCGCTATGGTTTTCGGAGGTAATTGATAATGACATGAGTAATTTAATATCTAATCTAACTAATAAAGAAAATGTACAAAACTGAAATAAATAAAACAGTGATGGAATTAAAAGCTAAGAAAAATAAATCAGCATAAGGACAAGACTGATTCCATGTCATTAGTCATTGTAAAACTATGTGCAAATGCCCGGGCTGCCTACTGTAATCTGGAACAAAGACACTGATCAGTTAACAGCAGTATAAAGCATGAAAAATTATGGACAGAAATAAAACGTTAATACTATAAGAGATGTAATATATACACGTGAATAACTATGGCATAATGAATGTAAGGAAATAAAGCATGAAACTATATAGCAATAAACAAAACCTCGGCGTGTGCAGGGGCCCTCTGCACAATCCTCGGGGAACAGCTATCAACCACGAATTATGCTTATGAACAGAGTCTTCTCATGTATTCAAAATGCAGTCATAACAAGGAAATAATGTCACGACACAGTGGGCTTTCTTTTCAGCAAAATTACATTACAGAAGCTAGCTACTATGCGTATGAGAACACATTATTTATAACAGAGGATGACATAACTACTTTTCTACAATCTGCGCTGATAAAAGACACGTGAACAACCACGTCCAGAAATCTAGCATTATGGCTGTCGTGAAGATTAAATCTATGGAGGGTGGCCGTTGGATTCAGCTTATGGAGCAGTTCACAGGTGTTGATATGTCCCCTGAGATTTAGGAACGGCCACACAAGTCTTCACGTGGTGAAAAATGGAGTTCTGTCACCGTAGGACTCTTAGGTTGACCACCGCTTGACTACCTTTGACCACGACCTTCTTTGGTGAATTCGACTGAGCCAATAGGACTCGGTCCATATCCATGTCATTTCCAACTTGCCCATGTGGCTTGATTTGCCTGAAGACACCTGCAATATATACTTTAACAAAATGGCTGCGGAAATTTGAAGCAGCTGCGGAAAGTGACAAGATTCCGCAGCTCAATGAGAAAAAATCTAATTCAAACAACAGACACAAAACATAGTTAAAAACCACTTTAAATGCTCTTTTATGACTAATATGCAATGATGTTGATGACCTAGGAGGTCCAGGTAAATGGAAAAAGTCTAGAAAGGTGTATAGGAAAGATGCAAGTTTGGGACTCAACATACCCCCACTGTGAAGGTGTTGCATGTCCCCATGCAACCAAAATTTTGATCATCATCCTTTAATTCATATGCCCTGATACCTCTGCTAGTACATCCAGTCCTCTTTTCCTCTTTCTTGGTGCTGCTAACATCCTGGGCTTCTTCATCAAGCATCTGAATTTGAGATTAATCAGTGCTCTACTTATCTTCTTGCATTTCTTCTTCAATTTCCTGTTCTTTTTGTGCCACAGTCCCAGATGTAGCATAGTGTTGTCATGAATGATCTTGTCCAGTCTGTTTTGCTCCTTTAATGCTTCATTTTCATTTTTAATATGTCTATTTAAAACCTCGAACTCAAAGACTTCTTGTTTCAACGATTGGACTAGAGCTTCTTGTGCTGTGTGAGGCTGAGTGGATGAAGTGCTGGGACCCGTGGCTGTTCTTTCTAAGGATTCTATGTAATCATACACCTCTTGCTGCTTTGGATCTATCTCGGGTGTTGTTTTCCTTGGGCTGTCCCCAAAATGTTGTGGAGGAGAATTGACTTCAAAATCTGGCCGAAAAGGACTCATGTCAACATCTTGAGGACTAGTTTCAACGTTTGGCTGAGAATGAGGTGGACTACGGCCAGCTGGAGTTTTTTCAGGTGTTTCTTCTCCCAAATCAATAAAATGGGGTCCTTTTGTTTGTGCTTTCCTCCACTTTCCTTTAAGCCTGGTGCTTCTTCTTACATGCTTTGGACTACTGTCTTTTTCCTTCTGTTTTTCTTTTCCTTTCTTTTTGGCCATAGCTGACTGTTCCTGAAGGTGAACTAGTCTCTTAGACAATACTTGATGGTCTTCTTCTGAGGAAGGGGTTTGATGCAAATCCTCAATGCTTCTTTTCTCTTTTGACTTTGTTGGCTTTTTACCTTCAGTCTTTTCATTCCTCCTTTTAGATAGTCTTTCTTCTCTACTAGTTCTTTCAACTGTGTTAGTAGGAGTGCTTTGAGTTTTATCACCTGTTCTCTTTCTTCTACTTCTTTTTGATGTACTGCCTTCAGGGGTTTCCTGGGGTTCTTCAAAGAAATTTCTAATTAAAAACTGCTCCCAGGTGTCCTTTTTTTCTTTTAATTGTTTTTCTATCAAGATTTTCACGAGACCATGGTGATACAAATGTGGTTCTATGTCCCCCAGATGCTTTTGGATGATTACAAACATCTTTTTCAAACCGTTTAGTAAAAATTATGGCAGATTGAGGATCTGGTTTTCTAGGAAATTCATCAACAGTCGGGTATGATACATGTACATTGATCCAAAATGTCCCTCACAGGTGATAAAATTTTGAATAACCAACAGTAAACTGGCCCACTCTTCTTTTAAAGCATGGACATGAATTCCCTTTTTGAAAATGGTGACATCCATACCTGGGTTACGTAGGATCACTCTCCAGGCTTCCTCACCAATGCTCTTGTTCTTGAACCAGCGTTCACCTTCTTGAGGGAGTTCTTTAGCAGCTGCTATGGATGCCTCAGTCACTCTAAATTTGAGGTCCCCAATTTCTACCTCCAGACCGTTGAAAGACCTCGCAGAAGCTTTTGTTACCTCCTTATTGTAGCCTTTAAACTTTTGAATAAACCGAAGCCATTTTGACTTTTTCAATATGTCTTTGACTTGCGGGTATCCTTCCATAAATTTGGGTCCCTCTGGTTCTGTCCTCAACAACTGACCCATCCTTTCTTCTATTCTTTAAAACTCGTCTGCGTGAGGAGGATTTAGTGGAGGTAAGACGACTGAATTAGTGGAAATGAACAGGGTTTATGAAGGAGACCAGTGACTGTAAGTGGATATCAGAGAATAGGTACACGGAATGAAGCGGAACAGAGAACAAAATGGCGTGAAGGCGTATGTGAGCACGGTGGAAATGCAGCCGTGAGGTCAATAGACCAGTAGGGGGAGTAAAGTGCATCCGAAAGTATTTAAAATTGGGTGGCTGCAGAGTACACGCAAGCACGTTTATGAAATGGCTGCGGATTTTGTACAGCTGAGAGAAGCCGTAGTCAAATCAACCACGTTCCATAATTACAGGTGGAGTATCAAAGTATAGCTGAACACGAGTGAAGACCGGAGGCTTGATTATGAGGCCGTTTAAAAATGAATGCAAGGATTGTGGGGGAATCGTATAGAGATCGTGGAACGGTTATGGAGTTATCAACGCAATCATTGCATATAATGGAGCTATGGTTTATAACTATGTACAAATGTGCTTGAATGCCATTTGAAATAAATTTCTACTCATACCTTGGAATTCTTGCCATTTTTCATTAGTCTTCAATCAGTTGCTCCTCGTTGATGCTTTTGAATGCCTCATGTCTTCATAATATGTCCTCATACCTGCATTTGATTTCATGATTGTTGAACTAACATCTGACTGTAAATTTTTGAAAAACAGAGTGGTGGCTGCAGAAACTGGTGTTAGCTGCGGAAACTGACACAACAATTATTTGGGTGAATGGAGATGGATAGATGATAACTAACTGAATGAAAATGGTCATGAAAGAAAATTTTTATCGGTGAAATGAAATGAAATAGATGAAATGGAGTGAAATGAAATGAAGTGGAGTGGAATGAAATGGAGTGGGTTGTCATAAAACTTGTGAAATGAGAGAGAGAGGGAATTTTTTTTTTTTGGAAAATATAGGGTGTCAGGTGTTCCTGATTTTCACCCTACATTTTCTATATAAGACTGCCAATCAGTGATTGGTTTTCAGGCTTATACAATTTTTATTTTATTTTATTTTTTATTTTTTATTTTTTATTTTATTTATAACTTGAAACTGAAAAGAACAAAGGCTAGGCTGGTGGAGAAGAAGGATTCTTCTTCACTAGCCTTATTGCAGAATTATCTTGAAACATTTTGACAAATTCCTCTTTTGAGAGTGGCTTATGATAGATCTTTAATCTGTGGCCATTCACAATAAGAGGAGTTTGAGATTCATCAATGGTCTTGATTCTTACTACTCCATTGCTAAAGATCTTGCCAATCTCATATGGCCCAAGCCAATGAGTCTGAAATTTTCCTTTAAAATCTTTAAACTTGGAATCAAATAGCAATGCCCAATCTCCTTCTTGAAACTTCTTCTCTTTGATGTATTTGTCATGCCATTTAGCTCTTTGATATTGAACTAGATCAGTTCTTAGAATGGCCTCTTGTCTGATCTCATCTAGCTCATTCAACTGCTCCATTCTATGCTTTTGGGCTTCTGATAGATCCATCCCCAACTGAACTGCCATCTTGAAGGTTTTGACTTGGAACTCAATGGGGAGCAGGACTTCTTTCCATAAACAAGTTCATAGGGAGAATGTCCTGTTGTATTTCTCCATGTAGTTCTGTAGGCCCACAAGGCTTCAGGAAGCCTTTCTGCCCAATCTCTTCTGTGTAGATGAACAGTTTTGGTGATGATACTTTCGAGAACTTTGTTTGTAGAATCCACTTGACCATTTGCTTGCGGATGGTAAGGAGTAGATCTTCTGTGCTTGATTTTGTATTCTTCCATCAGCTTCTCCACCAGGTTGGATGTGAATTGGCTTCCCTGATCTGTCACAATTTCTCTTGGAACACCAAAGCGAGTAAAAATATCCTCATAAAGAAAATTAACAACCGAATTTTCAGTAGCAGACACTAATGCTTTGGCTTCCACCCATTTAGTAACATAATCAGTACAAACCAATATATACTTCTTTTGCTTAGATGGTGGATTAATAGGTCCAATGAAATCTAAAGCCCATTTTTCAAAGGGTTCGATGAGTACCCGTGGTTGCAATGGCATTTCATTTGAAAGGGTAGGTTTCCCTACTCTTTGGCAGCTGTCACACCTTTTGACATATTGTTTTGCATCTTTGAAGAGGGAAGGCCAACAATATCCTAAAGAGAGGATTTTATAGGCCGTCCTTTTGTCTGCAAAGTGTCCGCCGCATGGTTCATCATGACATGCCTTAAGAATATCAGGCATTTCATCTTCCCTGACACATCTTCTGATCACAAGATCTGGCCCTGTTTTAAACAATTCGTTAGAAATCCATTAATATTTTGAACTCTCCTGAATAATTTTTCGTTTTTCACTTGGAAATAAATGTGAAGGCAGTTTCCCTGTAACCAAATAGTTAGCAATATCTGCATACCAAGGAGTCTTAATAGTTACTGCAAACAAGTATTCATCAGGAAACTTATCCTCTACAAGAGAATCTTCTTTAGTATTTTGAATCCTAGACAAGAAATCAGCTACTGTATTTTGTTTCCCTGGTCTATCCAACACAGTAATATTGAATTCCTGCAAAAGTAGGAGCCATCTTGTCACTCTGCCATTAGTAACAGGTTTGTTCATTAGATATCTAATCGCAGAATGATAAGTATGAATAAAAGTTTCATAGCCTGTTATATAATGTCTAAACTTATTGATTGCATGAACAACAACTAAAAACTCTTTTTCAGTTACAGTATAGTTCAACTCAGTGGGATTCAAATTTTTACTGGTATAGTAAATGGCATAAGGAACTAAATCCTTTTGACCCAACACAGCTCCTAGAGCTGTATCTGAAGCATCTGTAGAAATATGGAAAGGGAGTTTCCAATTTGGTCCTCTCAAGATAGGTGCTTCAGATATTCTTGTTTTCAAAGTTTCAAAGGCTGATTGACATTCAGGATCCCATTTGAATTCATAGTATTTTGTAAGCAGTTTGAAGAGTGGAGATGCTATTTTAGTGAAGTTTTCTATAAATCTTCTATAGTATCCAGTAAATCCTAGGAAACTTCTAACATCTCTTTGACAATTTGGAATAGGCAACTTGGATATGACTTCAAATTTTGATCTATCAACCTTAATCCCATCTCCTGAAATATGATGCCCCAAAACAATACCTTCAGTAAACATCATAAAGCATTTTTCATGACTTAATGAAAGGTTTGTTTCTTTACATCTTATAAGGACTTTTTCCAAATTTTTTAATGCCTCTTCAAATGAATTACCATAAACTGTAAAATCATCCATATAAACCTCTACACAATCATGGATTAGATCAGAAAAAATTCCTAGTACTGCTCTTTGGAATGTTGCAGGTGCATTACATAACCCAAAAGGAAGCACTCGACAGGCAAAAGTCCCCCATGGACAGGTAAATGTGGTCTTATCTTGATCTTCAGGTGCTACCTGAATTCGATTATAGCCACTAAAACCATCCAAAAATGAAAAGTACTTTTTGCCTGCTAATGTATCTAATACCTGATCGATAAAGGGCAAAGGAAAGTGATCCTTCAAAGTTGCTTTGTTTAATTCCCTGTAATCAATGCATACCCTCCATTTACCATTATTTTTAGGTACTATAACCAAAGGAGAAACCCATCGGCTATCTGAAATTGGATAAATGAAGTTTACATTGAGTAGTTTTTGGAGCTCTTCTTTCACTATATCCCTAAGGTTTGGATTCATCCTTCTCTGAGGTTGTCTGATTGGTCTACTGTTTTCCTCAATATAGATATGATGGATGCAAGTCTTAGGATCAATACCTTTCATATCAGTATACTCCCATGCAAATGCAGTAGAATGTTTTTGCAAGATTTTGGTTAGTTCTTCCTGTTGTGAATTTTTCAATTTTTTGTTGATATTCAATGTTTTTCCTGAAAAAATATCAATAGTAGAACTACCAAACTCTTCCATAGAGTAAAGAGACATGTGTCTTGATGATAAATATTCAATGTCAGATTCCAACTGAAATTGTGTGGGGTCATATTCTGAAGATGTCTCAAAATTTTCTAATGTGTCTAGAAGTTGACTATCCTCACTGATTTCAGAAATGGTAAAGACAGGTTGTATAGTGTCCTCATCATCGACCCATTCATTGTCTCCTACTTCTGTGATTGCTTTTGCTGGAGGATACAAATTGAATTTCTTTGTTGAATTACCATTAGAAATGTACATATCCCCAGATCTACAACTAATGAAGGCATCAGCTGTGGCTAGCCAAGGTCTTCCTAAGATAAGTGGGTGCCCTCCTAGATTACTCTTGGGAGTCAAAATCATAAAATCTACTAGATATTCCCAAGAATATAAGGAGACTGAAATATATTCTAATACACCATCTGGTTTGATAATTGATCGATCTGCAAGTTGTAGTAAAGTAGGTGTAAAAAGAAGATTAGGAAGTTTTAGCTGTTCCATAATCTGTCTACTCATAATGTTGATAACAACCCCTAAGTCAATCAATGTGTTTGGAATTTCTATCCCATTTATATGTGTCTTGACAATTGGACTACCTGGATCTACATACTTCTGCATGGTAATTTTTCCCATCATGATATCTGCAATTTTTCCTACGAGGTGGATTCTTCTTGTATCTCTTAGTTTCCTTCCTGGTCTTTTGAGACTCAACTCCTTTATTGTTTTTGCTAGAATATGTATCTCTCTAATGGCTTGTAGCAAGGGAATCTTGATACAAACATTCTTTAATTCATCTAGAAAATCATAGTTAGGCAACAAGATTTGTTTTTCCACCCCTTTATCAATTTGTAATCTTTCAGGGAAAGGAGGTGTGGATGAAGATGTAGGTTGCTCAACTATAGGAGTTGTGGGGGTTAAATTTTCTTTCTCTTTTTGAATGTTTGAGTTTTGAAGAGATGCTTCCTCATAACCCTTATTGACTTTAAGAGAGTCCTCCTTATAGGTATCTTGCTCTTGGACATCTATAGAAGGTTTTTCTAAAACTCTACCAGACCTGAGTTGTACATCATTGAGAGGAACAATCATATACGTAGGAAATTGTTGTCCTTCTATCATGTAAGTATTCTGAGGATTTTTATTGTTAGGATTTGGCAATGGCTGAGCTGGAAGTTGATTTGTCTTTTGTTGGAATGGAAGCATGAGTTGAGGATTTGGATTTTGTTGAGAAGGTTGTTGTTGTGGAAATGGAAATGAAAGTTGTAGATTTGGGTTTGGAAGTTGTGGAGCTTGTTGATTTTGAAAAGATGGAGGATATTGATAAAATTGAGCAAATCTCCCATAAGGATTTTTCATACCTTGTACCCATGACTGATATGAATTTTGAGGTTGGGGCCAAGGTTTTTGCCAAGGATTCTAATTTGGTGGGGGTTGAAAATTCATAGGGTTGTTAAACCCTTGAGTTTGTTGCCCCTGCCAAGGTCTTCTTGCAACAAAACAGAGAGATTCTACTGAATTTGGATCTTCTTGAAAGATAGCTTTGAGTCCAGGAATTGAAGGAAAATCCTTGGTCTCATGATTCTCTGAGAAAATCATACATGTTTCTACAACTTTTGCATCCAAGGGACATTCCCTTAAAGCATGTTTCTTCCTACATTTCAGACAAAAGATGGCTAGAGCATCAGTTTCTGCTTTTTGCTTTTTTTGAATTTTAAGGGTGTCTAGTTGTTCACTAAGGCTCCCTAAGATATCAGTTTTGAATTCATCAAGCATATTGCCAATCTCCGCCCTACTTACTGATCCAGTTGCAGATTTGTTTGCCCTGATAAGAGAAGGATCTCTAGGCCCTTTTCCCGTTTTAGATTTTCCCCTTGAGAGATGGACACATAGTTCTGTTATGTCACGAAGTGGAAGTTGAGAAATGTCTCCTTTCCCCATCATGTTTAAAATATCTATCCATTCATCTCTGATGGATTTTAATAAAAGGGCTTTCAAAGTTTCCTCATCTAAGTTGCTCATCTTTGCTCTTTTTAAGTTGTATTGAAATCTTTGAAGTAAATCCTCCAAATTTTCATCTTCTTTTTGCACCATTTTGAATACCTCATCCTTGTGATTGGTGGGCATGCAATAGTCCAGGTATCTATCCAAAAATGTTTGTTTCATATCATTCCAAGTCCTAATAGATTGGGTGACTAATCCCATGAACCATTTCAAAGCGGCTCCCTTCAATGTTGAAGGAAACAGTTTGAGTTTTTGAGAGTCTTCTATATAGTCATAGGTTCGGCACACGGCTTCAAACTCAAACATAAATGTTTCAGGATCCTCACTTCGCAATCCATAAAAGTTGGGGAGGACAGATGGTGAGATGTTTTTCATCGTTGTATGAGTTTCCTCATCAACTATAGGGAATCCAAACGAGTTGTCTCCTTCCCTATTTCTTCCATTATTACCTCCACCTCCACCATTGTTGCCTCCATTATTTCCTCCTCCTCTACCTCTACCTCTACCTCTGAATCCATCTACTAATTCCTCTGTCATGATAGTTTCTTCAGAGTCCTCAGAGTACTCTGGTTCTTCTATCAAAGTAGGATGAGAGGGAGTTTCTTCCTTTTCTTCTTCAGGTGATTCTACTTTAATTACAATATACTCTCCTGTAGAAGTAAAGAAAGGGTCTTCTTCTAAATGAGATTTGGTAGATGGTGTAGGAGAATCCTCTAATTCAGCTGCTCCTTGAATTCCAGGAATCTTAAGGCTAAGGGTAGATGGTGGTGAATCTTGTCTATGCCTTGAAGAAGATGGAGTTGTGAAAATCGAACTCTTGGCTCTAGCTATAAACCTTCCCCTAGACTCTCTTGCTCTATGCATGTCATTTTTTTTTTTAAGTTGGGCTAATAATTCTCTTTCTGATCTTCCAGGTCACACAAGGTGCAAGAAGAGAGCATACTTAGGAAATTATTGAACCAATAACTCTCTTTTTTGATCCTCCAGATCACACTAGGTGCAAGAGGAGAGCATACTTCAAGAAGTTATCAATTTTACCCTTTTTTTATTGTTTTTTTTTTTTATAAAGAAATTGGCTACCTAGTTACACTTCCCCGGCAATGGCGCCAAAATGTTTGGTCAATTTAGTGTGTCCTAAATTGCTACATTAATTTGTCAATCCGGGATTCGTAAGCTGACGAAGTGTGGCGCACTATATGTGCAAGATAACCTATCTCTTAGTTTTTGTCGTTTTTGGGTTTTTTATTTATCTTGGGGGTATCTTGGTTGGTTTCCTAATGTGAGATGGAAATTCTAAAAGACAAGTATGGATATAAATGTTCAAGGCAATGATGTCCTTTATAATGATTTCCCAAACTTCAAACTTCAAGAGAGTTTTAAAACATGCAATGACAAAATTAATTCCTGAAAGAAAATGAAAATGTGCCACTATACTAGTCAAACAAATAGTGAACTATTGATCATGAAACCCATTACCCTTGCTGCTGTCTAAATACAAAAGAAACTGTGCTCAAAGAAATCCAATAATTGCAAGCAAAGTAAAGCTAAAATCAAATTACATCAACTCATATTCTGACCCCTCACCATTAGTCTCGCTATGGCTTTCGGAGGTAATCATAAACAACTTGAGCAATCTGATATCTAATTTGCAGAAAAATAAACTAATATCAAATTACACACTCATACTTCAATCCCTCACCATTAGTCTTGCTATGGCTTTCGGAGGTAACTGATAATGAAATGAGCAATTTAATATCTAACTTGCAGAAAAATAAACTAATATCAAACTACACACTCATACTTCAATCCCTCACCATTAGTCTCGCTATGGTTTTCAGAGGTAATTGATAATGACATGAGTAATTTAATATCTAATCTAACTAATAAAGCAAATGTACAAAACTGAAATAAATAAAACAGTGCTGGAATTAAAAGCTAAGAAAAATAAATCAGTAGAAGGACAAGACTGATTCCATGTCATTAGTCATTGTAAAACTATGTGCAAATGCCCGGGCTGCCTACTGTAATCTGGAACAAAGACACTGATCAGTTAACAACAGTATAAAACATGAAAAATTATGGACAGAAATAAAACGTTAATACCATAAGAGATGTAATATATACACGTGAATAACAATGGCATAATGAACGTAAGGAAATAAAGCATGAAACTATACAGCAATAAACAAAACCTCGGCGTGTGCAGGGGCCCTCTGCACAATCCTCGGGCAGTAGCTATCAACCACGAATTATGCTTATGAACATAGTCTTCTCATGTATTCAAAATGCAGTCATAACAAGGAAATAATGTCACGGCAAAGTGGGCTTTCTTTTCAGCAAAATTACATTACAGAAGCTAGCTACTATGTGTATGAGAACGCATTATTTAGAACAGAGGATGACATAACTACTTTTCTACAATCTGCGCTGATAAAAGACACGTGAACAACCACGTCCAGAAATCTAGCATTATGGCTGCCGTGAAGATTAAATCTATGGAGGGTGGCCGTTGGATTCAGCTTATGGAGCAGTTCACAGGTGTTGATATGTCCCCTAAGATTTAGGAACGGCCATGCAAGTCTTCACGTGGTGAAAAACGGAGTTCTGTCACCGTAGGACTCTTAGGTTGACCACCGCTTGACTACCTTTGACCACGACCTTCTTTGGTGAATTAGACTGAGCCAATAGGACTCGGTCCATATCCATGTCATTTCCAACTTTCCCATGTGGCTTGATTTGCCTGAAGACACCTGCAATATAGACTTTAACAAAATGGTTGCGGAAAGTTGAAGCAGCTGCGGAAAGTGACAAGATTCCGCAGCTCAATGAGAAAAAATATAATTCAAACAGCAGACACAAAACATAGTTAAAAACCACTTTAAATGCTCTTTTATGATTAATATGCAATGATGTTGATGACTTAGGAGGTCCAGGTAAATGGAAAAAGTCTAGAAAGGTGTATAGAAAAGATGCAAGTTTGGGACTCAGCAGGATGGAACAGAACAGAGCTGATATCCAAGGTAAATCGGCAAGTGTTTCTCTTTTGAAAGAGTAAGGAAGTTGGAGCTTCCCTATCAAGTTGTAGCTTGATAGATGTCAGTTGTAGCTAACTGAGGTAGAAGCCTCCTGTAGGTTGGTGCCTACAGAAAATAGATGGGAGTTGGTGCTTCTACATCAAGTTGTAGCTTGATAAAATGTCAATTGTAGCTGACTGAGGTTGGAGCCTCCTGTAGGTTGGTGCCTGCAGAAAATTGATGGGAGTTAGACTTCCTTGCAAGTTGTATCTTGCAGAATTGAGGTAGGAGCCTCCTGTAGGTTGGTGCCTACAGAAAATCAGTGGTGAGAGGGAGTTGGAGCTTGCCTTTGCATCACAACAATAATAAGATGTGGTTTTCTCCCTTCATGGATTTCCACTTATAACTGGTTTCTCTGTGTATGATGTCTATGTGTTGATGTGGTTTATCTAATCTGCTGAATACTTGTTGCTCACATATTAAGACTGCTGTTACATTAACAAATCTGTTTGATACTTGCTGCTCACTAATAAAGATTGCTCACATATTAAGTTGATCATGAAGTGAATGTTTAAATAAGTTTTAAGAAAATTTTTTAAAAGTCCATGTATGTGTTAAAATGATTCACCCCCCCCTCTCAGTTTAACTAAGGGTTCAACATACTTTTGCAACATGGTAAGCTTATCGCTTTTCATTCTGAAACATTAAATGGCGATGTAACTAATTATCCAACATATGACAAAGACCTGTATGCGTTAGTACAAAGCGTTAGGAAGTGGAAACACTACTTGATGGGTAAAGGGACGATTATACATACCGATCATCAACCATTACAGTACTTGCAGTCGCAAACAAAGTTGCAACAATCACGACATTTCAGGTGGATGGGATTTCTTCAACAGTTTCACTTGGTTATAAGGTACAAGAAAGGTATTTTCAATAAAGTTTCTAATATGCTTTCAAGACCAATTATAATTTCTTCTACTTTGCATAAAAATGATTCTATTGTACATGAGAGTTACATAGAACAATATGCATCTGCTGCTGATTTTAAAGATGTGTATGCTAGTTTGACTGAAGGGAATCAAGTTGAGGAAAATGATTATCACATGCATAAAAATTTGCTGTTTCATTTGGGCAAGCTGTGTATACCACAAGAGAGAGACTTAGTGTCATGAGAGAGGCTCATTCATCTCTTATTGCTGGACACTTTGGGGTAAGAAAAACACTGGCACATATACAGAGGTATTGCTATTGGCCTCGCATGATAGATAGTGTGCCATATTTTATAAGAGGATGTTCTATGTGTGAAACAAGCAAGCCTAGCAATAGGAATCTTGGGTTGTATACGCCACTATCGTTACCATCAAGGGCATAGGAGAATGTCTCCATGGACTTTGTTGGAGGGCTACCTATGCCAAGAAAACAACATGATTATCTTTATGTAGTTGTGGATAGATTCAGTAAAATGTGTATACTTATGCCATGTAAGAAAACCATTACTAATGAGCAAAATGTTGAACTTTATTTTCAACATGTACGGGTTCATTATGGTTTGCCAACTTCTATTGTTAGTGACATGGATTCCAGGTTCATTGGGAGTTTTTGGTCCAATATTTGGAAGATCATGGACACAAATTTGAAAAAGAGTGCTGCTTTTCATCCGCAAACTGGTGGCCAAACCGAGGTGGTGAACAGAACCGTTGTGCATCTATTGAGAGGATATTGCAGCAAACATCCCAAGTCGTGGGATGAAAAAATGCATTACATTCAACACGCTTACAACCGGGCCAAACACTCTTCTACAAATACTTCACCTTATGAAGGCTGCTTTGGGTATTTACCGAAATCACCATTAGACTTCATCTTTGAGAAGGATGTTTCAATTGATGGGCATAGTGATATTGACAAGGCTCGAAAGTTCATTGAGAAAATTTAGATTATTCATCAACAAGTTCAAGAACAGCTTGAGAAGAGTCAAAGAAAATACAAGGAGAGGCATGACAAACATAGAGTTGATCACAAGTTTCAAGAAGGAGATGAAGTATGGTTGCACATAAGCAAAGAAAGGATGTAAGGAGAAGGTAAAAATCTCAAGCCCATTCATTATGTTCCATTCAATATCATTAAACAAGTTGGTAATAATGCATTTCACCTCGAGTTGCCTTCATATATGCAAATGTATTCCGTTCTCAATGTGGTGAGTTTATGTTTGTATGAGGCTCCTTTGATTGATGATCAAGGGAGTGATATTTAGCTTCCTTCTATAGAAGATTTATCGCCATAATTTCTAGACGAGCTCAAGGAGGATTCCATCCTTGACAGGAGGACACACACTTCCAAGAGGGGAAGTGTCGATTATCTTTGAATTGGGCTCAAGGGAAGCAAACCAAGCAAGGCAAGATGGATGGAAGTGGAAAAGGTGAGGGAGTTGTACCCTCATCTTCTTAACTAGTAATTAAAGTCTTTTGGGGTCCAAAAGCTTCCCAATGGGGAGGTGTGATCAGGAGATCATGTGTTATGCTCAAAATTGAAAGTTCTAGAAACATAAATGAACCTGAGCGACCGAAAAGGTCTCGTCGTTGCAATTCCGATGCCGCGAACGGTTCAAAAAACCAATGTCGTATGAGGAAGACATCGCGTTCTGTTCATTTTCCCAAACATCAAAAATTTTGTGATTGGAATGCCCAGTCAGCATGCAGGTACAGTCAGCAGGTGGCATATTCTATGGAATATTCCCTTTTTATCATAGCCAATCAAATCGCGACACGTGGCTTAATCTGGGCCATTGAATTTGTGGTACGGAAGTGTGATTCTGACCGTTGGATGGTTTGCACGTTTTTTTTGTTTAAGCCGTTGGATGAGAGACACATGGCAAGCCCAGAGGCTGCCACGTGTCCTCAGGAGGGTATGGTAAAATTTGTTGGAGGCCACAAAAGTCGACCCTGAGACCTCGGGCGCGGGCACAGACAGCTCTACCAACTGCTCTACCATGTGTTTCTTAACAATAAAGTCTCCCGCATTCATCTATAGTTTAAGTGTTTAACATTTCAAAAGCATTGGTCACATGATACAACAACCAACATCAAACGTTATATGAAACCCGTGGCAACAAACTTAATCGGCACCTTAACTGGCGACGATGAATGCATTTACATGTCACGCAGTGACATTAAGATTGTAAGTTATAGTTAGTGGGGCGGCTTATCCGGCGGAGATTTAACAATGTCACATGGGCATAGACTCTGGGTTCCGCTCCAACTTAATCCGTAGTTCAAACGGTTAATGCAGAGTTAATGGCGGGGGGTCAGTATGTGACCACCCCGCCCAAACTGTTTTATGCCTATCCAAACGGTCTTCCAGCAAAATTGGAGCACACCGTAAATTTAGGACTTTTTATTAAATTTAGTCACAGTCAAGTGCCAGTCTCCACTTTTAGTGGAGCTTTTCTAGCTGACAATGGGAAAAATGCATTGGGAGGTCAATTTTTAACCAATTTGGGTGAAACAAGAGTCTACCTAGACTAATTTGAGCATTCTGGAGCCATTGGCACAGAGAAAACAACCATTAGAGGCATGTAAACACATGTAATTTGAACTTTTGAGCATAATGACAAAGAGGGACATGCCATTGGGAGCTGGACCACCAGATGTAGCTCAGGAGGGATGAACTGCTTCATCATGCCTACTATGTAAAACTTATATGTGATTGATTTTCTCTATTATACACTGATGTATGGTGTTTTTTAGGCTTATTTTCATGCTTAAAGGTCACAAATTCATCTATGTTTCATGGTTAAAATACTCATTCCTTAAGCAAACAAATGGAGACAAATTGTACATGCTTTTATTATTGAAAGGACACTTAGCACAACAAAACTAATACACTACTTTCAGATCAGTTTGGATCCCTTAACTCTTAAGTAGAGTTACAATAAGGAATCTTCTATAGTCTTGTTCATCATGATCACGTGGCTAGCGATTTTTCCATAAATCACGGAGGTTGACGTGCCATCCTCTTGAATGATGGTGGCTAAAATAAGAAGGTTAAATTTTGAGTGGCATAACTTTTGCATATGGACTCCAATTGATGCAATGCTCGCGTCATTCAAAAGGTACCTGTGTGTAGAATAGGAAAAGAAGGTGTGGCATTAAAGTGGAAAAGTCTTACCCTCAACCCTCAACCCCCTACCACCCGCCTCCCCACACACATACACACAATTTGATTCCTCAAAATTTTCCCAAAAGGTTTTAGACCCCATTTTACCAAATAGGGTCCCGCTAGTAAAAATGTCTCGTGAGCTAATTCCTTCACTTTTTCCACTTTTAAAGCATTGATCTGAATGTCAAACAATATAAGGATCCAATATGGATCAAGGACCATAATTTATATGGTTGAAAAAATGACTAGCCCTTCGTCCTCTCTCTGCTCGGGTAATCTTAGGCAAAATGAAAATACTCCACTAAAAATAGATGGTTGGAAGAGACCTAAAAGCTTGAGGAAAATTATTTTTCATAAAAATGAAGGCAAAGAAGGCAGTTCACTATTTAGAGACAACACTAAATTTTTTTTTGACATAAGAAATATTAAGAATATAATATTCAAGGTTGTCGTTGAAGAGAGTATTAATAATATGCACTCTTAGGTCATTGAGCTCAAAGAGCGTGTGGCCAAAATTTAATACTAAAAGTTGTTTCTAGCTTGCAAGGTAAAATTCCACAGTCTTTTCCCTTTAGTTATTTCCAAAAATAAATCTTTCTTAGATTAGTTGAAACTTAAAAAGTTTATGTTTCTCTTATTATATATTGTTTCAAATCTTAGTTCTTTTTGCATCTTTGTTGATGTACTTTGTACTAGTTGGGAGATTTCACTAGTCTCTTTCATATTCTAGTAGTCTCCCAAATATTTTAGGATGTGTTCACATGGAATTATCATGTGAAACTCAACACAATCATCCTTGGATAAAGTATGGTATTGTAAACACCATGCTCTCACGTATACCTAATTTACTAAACATGTAAACATTCTAGGTTTGGTATGTTTTATTTCAATAAATGGAGTGAAAAAGGTTAAAGAAGTTTTTATTTTTTATTTGTTCCATAGTCCTTTCTAATTTGTTTGAAAGGAGGGGCCATGAAAAAATAATGCAAGAATTATGTAGGTGACGAAAATGTAGAAAATGGGCATGTTCAAGATGACAAAAAGGTTGATGATGTAACTCTCAAATAGTCATCAAACTTGTACAATCACCTTCTTGCCGACTTTTGAAATTTGAGAGATAGAGAATGTAGATAAATGAACATTGAGACCCTTGTTATGTCTCCTTAGTTCACATAACTAATTTTTTTCTACCATTCAAGTGAAATCCTTCAGATGCATTATACATTGAGTTAGCACTAAAGAGATTGTGATTTCTTTATAAGAGTTTCTCTCACGGGGTTGCTAATAGTCCTACTCATGATGATGATCAAACCACTACTCTGGATTCTAGGTAGATCCCTTCCATGTTTTCAACAATTGTGTATTTGATTATAATAGCCTTTGCTAATCATTTTACTTTATTATTTATAGGTAATATAATATGGAAGATATTTTAATAATATCGCCAAATGTTTGCACCAATACTTATTGACAATAAGTTGTGGATATTACAATATTCAAGCTTTGAGGTGTGAAAGAGAAATTGTTGGTCTAACTTTCACTTATTTTAGGATCAAGAATTTGGGTGATGAGCACATCTCTATAACATCTGCATTTTTAGAATCAATACTGGTGAAACCTTGGAAATTAAAAGAGATACAAGTGTGTCATCTAAATAATAGGTGCAAAGACAAAAGATCAATGAACATATGAAGTTTTTGCAAGATTTTAGTCATAGTTGTAAGTAGTCAAGTGAATGTATGGAACTTTTGTAACATCTTGTTGGACATAATAAGTTATTTAAGGTTGGATCTCTTTTATTTTTTAAATCTTGTCTTTTACTTATGAAATTTCACCACTAGTTTATGTTTGACATGTTAAACTAAAAATAAGTTGTTTTGTCTATAAATAATTTTTAAAACAATGATATTAAATAAAATAATTAACCATGCACAATCACTTCAACACCAAGCTGACATAACATCCTAAGACGTTCAAGAGAAGATCGATTTTATCAATTATGTGTTATGTTATAATCATGATTTGTTTTATGATTTTCTATTTTGTTATTTTGTAAATATACTTCTCTTTTAAGGATTTCACGTATGAGAAAGACGTACAACCTTTTGCACGCACTTAAGTAATTTTGAAAAATTTAAACCATAAATTTACAAGACTTACAAATAATATTGTGAACATGGAAGTTTGCATATGAATTGCAATAAAAAAAACAAACAACAGACAAGGTTGATGAAGTACCTCAGACCAAATGCGCACTTTAATTTTCAGATGTATCCAATCTTAAACCATACTACTAGATTTCATTGTTAATGCTCAAGTAATTGAAACAATGAAATAGTTGGATAGGAAAAGAGGATGCTAGTGGCGGTGCTAATGGTGTTAATGGCGATGCAAAATGCTAACTCAATACATGAGAAGGTGATATAACATTAATACTTGTCATCCATATTTTGCATATAAGTAGCACGTTTTTATTATCGCTATGCGTTACCTATGTATTTTTTTTTGTTTTTTTGACTTGGTATTACTTTGTCTTTATTAAAAAAGTTTACAACTTATTCATGGTTAATATTATTCATGGTTAAGTTTACAACTTATTTATTTGCTAAAGGATTGGTTCACGTTTTATTTGATTGTTATTGCATTTTTCGCATAATACAATGTCATGTGTATAATTGCTTCAATTTTTTTGTCATAATTTGTGGATGTAGTTGCAATATGTATGTCATGATTTTTAGATATTTTAGATTTTTAGTTATTAAGCTTTATAGGAAACCACCAAAAATTAAAATCCTTGAAAATAGCTCATATACATTTAAATAACATATTTACCATCAATTAATACCCACCATAATTTAAGCAAGTATTTGCATAAAAAATGGATAGGAATAAGATGTAAATAAATATACTTACCAAGTGTTGTTACTTCCCACCATTATTTATGTTTTCTTCAACACTTTAATAAGTAAGAGTAAAAATGTAAATGTGAAGACTTAAAAATGAGAATAAAAATGTTAATGTGTAGAATTTTTAGTGGTTACTACCCACCAAAATTTATGCAAATACTTATCCCTTAGTAGGAAATTAATTTTTTAGTTTCATATGTCAATTTGTAATTTTCCAATCTTATTGATGATGATGATGGTGGTGGTTAACATTCACTAATACAAGCATGATCCATTAGACCTCAGGAAGTAAGTGATTAACTAAAACTCTTCAATATTTACACCATAAGGCGTTCATCTTTGAAAACAACTCCCCAAGCTTCCACTATGTACAACTCTGCAATTTTGGATTGAATGTTAGACATTGAAGATTTGTGTGCCATCATATTAGTAGTTATAAAAAACAATTAGCCTACCTTAATAGTTAGAGAAAAACTACATACAATAGCCCTTTTCAAATCTACAAACCTAGGAAACGTAATGGGTTTTGGAGGCCAAAACAGACGTCGAATCCCATGTATTCTTCTTCGACTGCCAAAACAAAGTTGGCTAGAGGGGGGACGAGCTTCTCCACCTGGGACCTCCTCTCCGCCTGCTCAGCCAGGCTCTCCACTAGCTGCTTGTATGCCAGGCTAATGGGAGACACAAAGGTATCGTTCACACATGTCCAATCCATCAGAGTGATTGGATTCAAAGTTTGTTGGATCTCTGCAATCGTGAAACTTCCATAATGTTTTTTCAGGTGTGATATTTGCTTATATGACAGGGTTATAATGAAGGTATACTGTGAAGAAATGTTGGAGCTTTGCAAGACCTTGTTGTCTATGTTTTCAGAGAATCTGGGCCTCCCACTGGCCTATCTAGATGAAGCTTTTGGTAAAGAAGAGGGCATTGGAATTTACGTTCGAATCAATTATTATCCCATGTGCCCACAGCCTGAACTGACTTATGGGCTACCCCCTCACTCAGACCCTAGAGGAATAACCGTTCTACTACAAAATGTTGTCGTTGGCCTGCAGGTTCCAAAAAATGATTATTGGATGCATGTGTGGCCTATTGCTAATGCTTTGATGATAATAAGTATCTTAGTTTGGAACGAGTTCTATCCCTTTAATCCACTATGCAGTGATATTTGGTCGTTTATGACTCGATCCTCGTCTTTGATCCTGGTAAACTACGCCAGTTTAAGGCGCATCTGAAACATGTTCTTTCCCTATTTGAAGCTTTGTTTTAACCCCTTCAACATTGTTTTTCAACTTTCAATACTACAGAAGTTGCACCTTTATTTCTTCTGCTATGGCTACGGATTATGTTGTGGAACTAACTTATTGCGCATTTTTTCATATTGTAGTTATAGTTTACAACATAACGTCGTTGTCATTCCCACGATGTGAAGAATTTTTTACAGCTTTTGGTTTGACGTGTTCCATTCATAATAATAAGCTCGTTTCTTGAAACTATTTTTCCTGTATTATCCTCTTTTTAGGTTTGTTTTTTATCGAGTGTTTTTATTGTAGAAATTATTTTTTATTTTGCCCCAAGCGGGATGGATTTCATTCGTTATATTTTTTTTTGAAGGGAAACCTGGGGTTTTTTGGTAAATTTTCCACACAGTGTGTTGAATCTATTCTTCCCATGTGGTTGTGCACCAAAGCTAGTGCAACATGCCTATTGATGAGTGAGGCAAAATATCACTTAGAAGAAGTAGTGTAGGGTGGTTGAGAATGCAATAGTGTGATTCTACAGGCTTGATTGGTTTGGTCAGTTGTATTTCTGATATTAGATGGTGATATTAACAATTAAGAATGCATTGTAAAAAGAACAATAAGGAAAATTACGATTTTGGCACTCTAAAGTTTTTAAAAAAAGAGAAACCAAAACACGTTAAAATTTTGGTGCTAGACAACTTGGAAAACTTAGTCTCAGATAAGAAGGGAAATCAGTCTAGATAATCACTAATCACAGGGAATTTTCTTGTTAAAAACTCTCTCAGTAATCAGAATATGTTGCGGTAAATCGTGTAAGAATAACATATCACATAGCTTTCAAAGAGAGAAAAACTTGGAGACATGAATATTATGACACCATCAATCTTGAAAATCTAAAGTTTGGATGAGATTTGATTGTAGGACAAAAGATGTCCTAGTGTCAATATTTTTTTTTAAATAAACAAAATATGGTGTGGTATATTTTGTCAGGATAAGATAGGATGGGTAGGTTTATGTGCCAGAAATAATCCATTTAAATTAAACTTATGCTTTGTTAGGTGTTTTTAACCTATATATTTTATTTAAATTGAATTCATGATTTGTTATTTTCTTTTGACTTGTATATTTTAAATTGTATACAAGAAGTTTGAAAAAGGTGTAATTTATTGAGAATGTAAATAAGTTATAAATATGTAAATATTTTCATTATTATTCTTGTTTAAAAATTTATAAAAAATCTTCTTTCCACCTTTATTTTTTAATTTACTAGATGAGTTAGAGTACAATTTTTTATTTGGCATGGTAATTTTTTTAGTGAATTCATTGTTATGTATCTGGGTAGGAATGCAGGTTGATGTCATTGGATGTAATTGTGAGAATTATCATATCCTATATCCTTAGCCACATGTGAGAAAAATGGGTGGCACAAATTTTAGGCTATCCATGTATTTTTTATTATGTTATTCACAGAAAATGAGAGGTAGAATGCAAAGCTTTGTGAAAACCCTAACTGACAAGATAATCACGCTCCATCTTGAAGGTGGAAGCTCTCCATACTATTGATAATGTGAAGGAAAAGTGGATATTACCCTAATTCAACATAGATTGATCTTTGCAAGGAACCAACTAGAGGATGGGAGGACTTTGGCGGATTATAATATTCATAAGGATTTAACCTTGCATTTTGTCTTCAGGATCTATGGTGGTATGGAGATATTTGTGAAAATGATTATGAGTAAGATGATCACATTGGAGGTTGAGAGCTCCGATACCATTGATAAAGTAAAAGCAAAGATTCAATTTTCTAATTTGTGATTCACTGATACAACTCAATCTTTCAAAAGAGCATCCCATGAAAACATAAAAACCCACCTATAACACTTTACCTAAGGCATGTGCTAATGATCAAATCCAATAAAGAAGTCTAAAATATTTTCAAGATAAATTCATAGATGTGCAATTTTCCCAATTTAAATTACAAAATTAAAATTTTATGAAAATATCATTTATCGACATTGGCATGGAACACATGAAAATTTTGGTTATGAAGTAACTTTCTTATGTTCAATTTGAAATTGGACTTTTATATAAAATAAGGAACTAATGTACAATATCTCTATGGAGCTCTCATTTTCATCTAGTCTTAATAAAATAAATTTTTAATTGAGATATTAGAGTTGGCCTCTATTTGAAGTTAGAACATTCTATTTGACCCCAAATGCTTGGGGATTGAATGTACCCTGCAAAATTAAAATGAGGACTAGGATGAAAGCCAACCCCTTATCGTATATATCTTGTAAGATCTATTGCTCAATCCAAAAGAGTAAAGGAATTTGTCGTTGAATAATGATATAATCAAAGATGCCACTTGTTTTCCTACTCATTACATTATAATATGTATATTATGTAAATGCAACAAAAATAAACTTGAGTGTCATTCATGCATGAACCAATTGAGTCAGATACAAATTACTATGTTGTTCATTTGCGCACTTGATGCTTCCTTTCGGGCCTTTTCAAAAACATACAAAGATATCAACTTTATGCTCACTATCTATTATTTTGCCCTCTTTTTGGCAATAAAGGTCGAACAAGGCATTGATAATATGTTTAATAGCTTTTTAGTAGTGGTTTATTGGAAATGATGTTTACACCTTCCAAAATTTTGGTATATTTTGTTTTTATTGTTTTATTTTTGTTATGACTTTTGTAAGAGAGATTAGATTGGTCTACCAACAAGGTAAAAAGAAATTACTAAAAAGAAACCAACAAGATTCATTTATGCTCTTCTTTCATATGCCTTACAACTTTCTCTTTGCAACATCTGGTGCAAATGCTAGTTTATTTCTATGATAAAAAAAGAAGGGAGAGAAGTGTACCAATATCACTGAAGTTTTGCTAACTTAAAAATTCAATATTGGCAGTGTGACAAATTTCAGATTTCAGACTTCTGCTAGTGATATTTTGTTGTAGTGTATCTTCCGGATCCATCGCATCAAGTGATTACTTATACCGACGTTTCGAACCATCTGTCGAGGTTCATTATCATGATAAAAGTGTGAGAAAGTGAGATCTCAGACATGAAGAATAAATAGGGTAAGGAAATAAATAAAAGAACTCCCAAGTTAAAATCAAATTTAGTTTTTTGTAAAATAAGGTTTTATAATTTAAAAAAATGTTAATGTATTTATTTAAAAATATATTCCATTGTAATATTTATCAATTATAATGAAAAGGTGTATTAATATATTTAAAATTATAATAATTATAATAAAATAAAATTTCAAGTTTGTTTCTAAACGTTTGTAAAATTAGTTTTTATGATTTAAATAGAAGAGTTATGTAAATATGTATATTAAATGTACATCTTAATATATGACAATTATAAATTCTCAAGTCATGTAATATTTTTTTAATTTTGGTATTTTTTATTTAAAAGATGAATGTTAGTATTAATTTTTTTTAATTAAAAGGTGAATACTTGTAATTAGATTTTATGATTTATAAAGAAGTGTTATGTTAATGTGTATATTAAATATAAATATCAATATATATTATTAATAAATTCTAAAGACAATGTGTATATTATATTTCAATTATGGTATTTTCTTAATTAAAAGAAGCATGTTTGTAATTAAAAATATTTTTTTTATATGAAGATTTATTGAGAGGAGAAAGTTGTTAATTATGGTAAAAATGAAATCATTCAAATGAGAGTTAAATTAGAGAAGGAATAATTAATTAATTTTATCTTATTTTAAATGTGATGAGGAATGTTATTAATGGAATAAAAGACGTGAAATTGATTAAGCGAATAAGGGGTAATAAAGGCGGTAAAAATGATTAAAATGTAAAAGGAACCCATTTACAAAAAAAAATTAGGGATGGGAGTGGGTTTTCATAGAGGTCAATGTGAGAATCCAATTTTCACTAATGTTCCACCCTTCATCGCGGTTGAGGTTGTCGGGGTGTTTATTAATTTCAAGGGCCTCTCTGAATTTCCTATAAAAATAATGGTAAACCTTGGCAATGATACGAGAGTCTTTGATGCAAATGTCATGTTTGATTTTGTTTGAATGCTCAGCTAGGGCAGATGTTTTGGACTGGTTATGTTTTATGTCTGCAGAGTGTTCCTGGATTCTAGTTTTGATGGAGCATCCAGTTTCCCCAATGTAGGGTTTCCCATATGAGAAAGCGATGAGATAAACCCCTTTCTGGAATTTGGGATCAAGGGGATCTTTAACTGACCTTAGGTTGCTTCAAATAGTGTTTATAGGTTTGAAAGTGGTATAGATGTTATTTTTCTTTAAAATGTTGGAAATCCTGTCAGTGATACCTTGGATGTAAGGTAAGCTGACCCTACCCACCATGTTATCATTATTTATTGTTTTCTTGTTATTTTTATTTTTAGGTTTGTTGGCATTGTGGAAGGCTCAGATGATTTGATGTTTGTTATAACCATTTCGAGAAAATACCTCTAAGATATGTGCTTTTACGGAGTCCAAATGATATTTTTCAGAAATTCTTATAGCTATGGTTGCTAAGGTGTTTAAGACACCATGTTTTTGGGCGAGATGATGGTGAGAGGTGGCATGGAGGTATTGCTTGGTCTGAATCTTTTTTCTATAGAATTGGTGGGAAAGAGAACCATTAGGGTTACGAGAGAGGAGAATGTCAAGGAAAGGAAAACATGCGTTAATTTCAGTTTCCATGGTGAATTTGATAGAGTTAGATAGACTATTGAGGTGTTGTTTGAAACCCTCTAGTGTATCCTTCCCATGTGGCCAAATGAAAAAGGTGTCATCCACAAATATTTTCCACCATTTGGGTTTGAGGGGGGTAGAATTAAGAGCATTGGTTTCAAAGTCTTCCATGAAAAGGTTGGAAATGATGGGGGATAGGGGAGATCACATATCGACGACACAAGTTTGTTCATAGATGTCATCTTTAAAACTGAAGAATATTGACCTTAGGCAAGTTTTGATGAGATTGCAGGTGTCCAGATCAGTTAATTTTCTCATGACATCCATGGCTTCATTGATGGGAATGTTGGTATACAGGTAATTCACATCAAAACTAACTAATATGTCATTGGGATCAAGTTTAATATTTTTAATTTCATTAATAAAATGGGAGGAGTCTTTAATGAAAGAATATGTATTTCCAACAAGAGGTTTTAGTTTTTTGGCTAAGTGTTTGGTAAGATGATAAGAATGACCCCCAATAGTGTTAACTATGGGTTTGATAGGAATGCCTTCTTTGTGTATTTTAGAAGCACCATAGATTCTAGGAGTATAGGGGTTTCTTTCAACGAGGTTCTTGATGTCACATAAATTGTTGTTTTTGATTAAGCTACTGATTTCTTTGGTGCTTTTTTGGAAGGGATTTTTATTTAATTTTCTGTAAAAACCACTATTAAGGAGGTGATCCATCATTTTATGATTATAGTCATTAGTGTTTAAGATAACTGTGGCACCCCCCTTATCTTCTTTTAGTATTACAATTTTGGGGTTGGATTTTAGGGATTTTAATGCAAGGAACTCATTTTTACTGATGTTGCTTTTAGGAGGCTTTGATTTTCTTATGATGATCGAGAAATCTTGTCTTATAATTTATTTTATGTTATCAGGCAAGTCCTTTATGACATATTCTACATGGATAAGGATGTCTTCGAAAGGAATGCGCTTAGGGGAGATGGAAAAATTTAGAACCTTTTTTAGAAGATTTAAAGAGTGAATGTCAAGTTTTACGTTAGATACATTTATGATGTTATTAATAGCATTGTTGTGACTATGCAAAGAAATGGGGTGTGAATCAACGTTAGGGTTGTTGCCTGATATGGAGCAATGATTGATGAGAACAGTGTTGGGTTGGCGCTAGGAGGAGTTAATGAGGTTGTCACATTCAATGGGAGTAGCGAACGGTTCGATGTCAGCGTTATGCTCGTTGTGCGTATTGACTGTGTTGGGGTGATGTTGCGTTTATGTGTAGATCGAGGCCAGAGTCACGTGGGTCATGCGTTTTGATGTCGTTGGAGAGTTGAGGAATGTTGCAGGCAGTGTATGAGCAAGGATGGAGACCATCATTCCGCTGGTTCTGTGTGCTGGCAGATCGATCTTGCAGATTGCTGAGGGCAGTGATCATGCACTGTTTGGGGTCAATAAATCTTCATATAAAAAAAATATTTTTAATTACAAACATTCTTCTTTTAATTAAGAAAATATCATAATTTAAATATAATACACACATTGTCTTTAGAATTTATTAACAATATATATTGAGATTTACATTTAATATACACATTAACATAACACTTCTATATAAATAATAAAACCTATTTACAAATATTCACCTTTTAATTTTTTTTTTTTAATACTAACAATCATCTTTTAAATAAAAAAAATACCAAAATTAAAAAATATTACAAGCATTGACGTTATAATTTATAAGTGTCATATATTAAGATGTACATTTAATATACATATTTACATCACTCTTCTATATAAATCATAAAACCTAATTTTACAGACATTTAGAAACCAATTTGAATTTTTCTTTTATTAAAATTATTATAATTTAAATATATTAATAAACCTTATCATTATAATTTATAAATATTATAATGGAATATATTTTTAAATAAATACATTAACACTTTTTTAAAATTATAAAACCTTATTTTACAAAAAACTTAGCAATAAAATTGAATTTATCATTAATAAATGCAAATTCGATTTAAACTTCTCGGTTCTTTTATTTCCTTCCCTAGCCTATTTATTCCTCATGTCTTAGATCTCACTTTCGCACACTTTTATCTTGGTAATGAACCTCAATAGATGCTTCGAAACGTCGGTATAACTAATCACTTGATGCGATGGATCCGGAAGTGTGAAAAATGTTTTGAAAAGGAGAAAGTATGTAGGAATTTACAGGGTAAGTTCCGTAGATCAAGAGCCAAAGGTCGCCGCTCACAAACAGATCACAAATTAGTACGCCAATATAATCACGTGGTTAAAACCATCAAAGAGGGAAACAATCCACGACTTGAGCCAACGCGGCCACTTCAGGAAATTTATTAATATAAAAAGAAAAGTTAAATATGTTTCTCTCATAAATGGTTACCAGACAAATGACCCTCCATGCTCTTTAAATAGAGATCATGGACAAATCGGGTGTTAAGCCACGTATCAAGTGTCTTTAATACGGAGGTGAGAGATAACTGTCGGATCA
This sequence comes from Pinus albicaulis, assembly GCA_034641835.2. Taxonomy (NCBI): domain Eukaryota; kingdom Viridiplantae; phylum Streptophyta; class Pinopsida; order Pinales; family Pinaceae; genus Pinus; species Pinus albicaulis. The sequence continues at coordinate 1,693,035,031 of CM076579.1, read as the reverse complement.
CTACAAATTGTGACCGTCGGATTATAAGTTACAAATGTACATGGTAAAGAAACACACTTTACCTAACTCTACACTAGACTAAGTTATTCTTAACTATTTCCTATGTGTCGGAATATCCTAACATCCCCCCTTAAGAACAACTTGGGATAAGATTGAAGGATTTACAAAGGTGACACAAAAGGAGCCTATTTCCTATGTGTCAAAATATACTAACATCCCCCCTTAAGAACAAATTGGGATAGGATTGAAGGATTTACAAAAGTGACACAATAGGAGAAGGAAGGAGGCATTAGAGCCTATCCCCCCTTAATGAAAACTTTCCTGAACTCCAAGCATGGATCCAATTTTGGTAAACTTCGCTTCTGTGAGAGCCTTTGTAAAGATATTGGCTACTTGATCATTGGTTGGACAGTACTGCACTTCAAGAACACGATCATGAATGAGCTTTCTGATGAAGTGTATGTGGAGTTCAATGTGTTTCATATGTTGATGCTGAAATGGATCTTTATATAGTTGAATGGCACTCTGATTATCACACCAAAGTGTAGTTGGATACTGCTTATGAAGACCAAATTCAGACAGAATCTGATGAAGCCAGATGGATTCCTTGCTGGCTTCAACTGCACCACGATACTCTGCTTTTGCGAAAGAAAGAGAGATGGCACTTTGTTTCTTACAAGACCAAGTAATAGGTCCTGAACCAAGAGTGAATACATATCCTGCTATAGAATTTCGATCATCAGGGTCATCAGCCCAATTAGAATAAATGAAACCAATCAACAATGGAGATGCTCTTGCACTATAATGAATCTCGAACTAAACTGTACCTCGAATATATCGAAGTATTATTTTAGCTGCTTTCGAGTGACTTTCATGAGGTTGGTGCATTAGCCGAGTGACAAGACCAATGACAAAGGAAAGGTCAGGACGGGTATGGGTTAGATACAAAGTTTACTAGCAAGTTGAATATATAAGGTAGCATCAACTTTAGGGGTAGAACAAGTGACTGAAAGCTTGATTCTAGACTGAAAGGGAGAAAGGGCTGGCTTATAGTCTTCCATGTGAAAGTAGTGTAGAAGATCACAAGCATACTTGGATTGAGAGAGGGTAATTCCTTCCTTGGATTGCAAGACTTGAAGACCAAGGAAATAATGCAGGTGTCCTAAGTCTGTCATTTCAAACTTATTTTTGAGGCTAGACTTCACATGGTTTATATGGTTAGGATCACTACCAGTAAGGATAAGATCATCAACATAAAGAATAATCATGGTGAAGGACTTACCCACTTTCTTGGTGTAGACAGTGTTGTCAGAATGACACCTAGAAAAACCATTATATAATAGAAATCTATCCATTTTGGCATACCAAGCCCGAGGAGATTGTTTGAGACCATAGAGAGACTTCCTAAGGCGACAAACAAGGCTGGAGTCTTTTTGGATAAATCCAGGGGGTTTTTCCATGTAGATTTATTCATGCAAATCTCCATGTAAGAAGGCGGATTTAACATCCATCTGATGGACTTCCCATTCAAAGGAGGCAGCAAGGGAAAGAACAAGGCGGATAGAATTCATTTTGGCAATAGGGGAGAAGGTTTCAGTATAGTCAATACCTTCAACTTGTGAAAATCCTTTAGCAACAAGATGAGATTTATGTCTATCCACTTTTCCATCTGGTCCAAACTTGGTTTTGTAAACCCATCTACATGTGACAAGTTTTCTTCCTTTTGGAAGAGGAACAAGATCCCAAGTATAATTTGCCAATAAGGAACGATATTCTTCATTCATAGCTTCATCCCAACCTGGATGACCGGAGGCTTCTTCAAAGGTTTATGGATCAATTTTTTCTGGAACTTGAGCCAATAAGGAAGAGGCTCTTTCGAATTGAGAACATGTACGTCATCAATCGACAGGGTCACCTGCAAGAGAACCTGCTGCATCCCGAGTAGAGCGGACCCATCTTGGAAGCGGTGGAGTATAAGGAACAATTTCAAGAGGTGGAGGAGGATTGTCATCCTCACTGTCATCATCTGAACTAGAAGGAATGCTATTAAAATCGAATAGAGAGAGAGAGAGAGAGGTGGCACATATGCTGAATCAGGCTTGCAGGCCAAAGGTGGCACACTTGCCGAACTAGGTTCGCAGGCCGATATGTTTTCATCAAATTTTACATCTCTTCTAATGATAATATTTTTGGATTTTGGTTTAAGAAGTCTATATCCTTTGACTTCTTCAGAATGTCCAACAAAAATGAATTTTTCACTCTTAGGTTCTAAGGCTTTATGTTTCGCATCTGGAGTATGGGCCCAAGCATCACTTCCAAAAACACGAAAGTGACTTACATCTGGTTTGATCGAGCTCCAAGCTTCTTTTGGAGTTATATTCTTTAAAACCTTAGTAGGAGTGTGATTTACTATGTAATTTGCACAGTTAATGGCTTCTGCCCAAAAATTGAGACCAAGTCCTTTAGATTGAAGCATACAATTAGCCATTTCTTTTAAGGTGCGATTCTTCCTTTCAGCTACACCATTTTGTTGTGGAGTATATGGAACAATATGTTGCAATTGAATGCCATGCTCAGTGTAGAAGTTGATAAATTTGTTGTTAACATATTCTCCGCCATTGTCTGATCTTAACTTAAGAATTTGATATCCAGATTGTTTCTCAACAAAGGCCTTAAAGGCCAAGAACATGTTAAAAACTTCACTCTTGAGTTTTAAGAAATATACCCAAGTGCGTCTGGAAAAATCATTAATGAAAGTTAAGAAGTACTTGCAACCAGAGAAAGAAACAACAGGAAGTGGACCACATAAATCATTGTGCACAAGCTGCAAAGGGGCTGAAGTGTGCCAAGAGGCACGTTTGTCAAAACTATCCCCACGATGTTTTCCGAGGTACACATATGGAGACAACACCATCTTGGCAAGATACCATAGGAAGACCTGTCACCATATTTTCCTTACATAGAGTTTTAAGAGAGCAATAGTTTAAGTGACCAAATCGCTCATGCCAAAGTTTTCTCACATCATCATTATGAGCAACAAAAACGGAGGGAAGAGAGGATGACCTAAAGTTGTCAAACTTATACAACCTTGTGGAATCATTAGCAATGCCAGTAGCTAAAATATGTTTAGGATCTTTGAGGTCCTTGATTACAACATCATGAGGTGAGAATTCTACTATTTTCCCTTCACCTGAATGAGTTATATGATAAATAGAGAGAAGGTTGCATGACAAGGTAGGAACACATAGTACATCATTAAACTGACCATTGTCTAGATGAATGGTTCCAGATCCTACAACACTATGAGATCTATCATCACCAACATAAATATGTTTGGTGTTACAATCATTTAAAGAAGAAAACATGGATTTATTTTTAGCCATGTGGTAAGAAGCTCCAAAATCAATGAGCCACTCATGAGAAGGATAAGAAGAAGATACATTTAATGCATAACCAGATCTTGATGCTTGACAACCACAAGCAGAAAGTGCCATGCCTGAAGATGAAGGTGAAGAGTGCTCCAAATTGATGTTGTGCTTCTTCATTGCTGCTTCTAAGGCTTCCATCTTCTTAAAACATTTGGATTGTATATGGCCATCTCGATTGCAAAAGTTGCAATGTCTATCTGTCTTCTTCCCTTTGTTTTGATTTTCCTTATTATTTTGGTGATTTTATTTTTCAGTTTGCGGCTGAAATTGCTTAGGGCCCTTGTTTGGTTTAGGACCATATTTTTTTGGATACTGCTTCTTGGAATTTTTTTGATATGGTTGTTGTTGGGTTGCTAAGGCTTTCTTAGAAGCGTTTCCAGTAGTGATAAGAACAAGGTGTAAAATTTTTTCTTGTTCTCTTATCAAAGAATCGCAAAAGGAATCAAAAGAGGGATTCTTGTAGGTGGTTCTTGAAGAAATGATGTCTTCTCGGGTGGAATGGAAGGCGGAAACAAATACAGAGTATGCAGGGCCAAGCTTAGCAAGAATGCAATAGATGAGGCTACCATCATCCTTTTTTATCTTACAACCTTCTAAAATAATTCCGAGGGTCTTGAATTTGGACAAAAAATATTCAATGGAGGAGAAGTTATTGGGGTCCAAAGTAAGCAACTCATTTTCAAGCCGGTGGGCCCTGATTTGATTTTAAATGCCAAAAACAGTTTTTAGCTTTTCTAGGGCTTCATCAGGGGTGTCAATGTCAAGGATATGAAATCGAAGATCTTGATCAATGGACATTCCTATCAACCCTCGTGCTTGATCTTGTTTATTTTCCCATTTAGCAGCTTTATCATCATCAGAAGGTTTAGTTTCTTGTCCTTTGGCTATTCTATATGTTGTAGTCCTGTGATTTGGCAGATTGGCATACCAAATGACAAGGCAACATCAAAACCAATCTTTAGAGCTCTAGGACCTAGCCTTCCTAGTCTCAGAGAGGGATCTCTCAATTGTTTGCAAAGATATGAGCTTGTTTGCTTTTAAGGGTCGATTTTAGGCTAGTTATGAAGCATGAGTTTGTTTGATTGTTTGGTTGGGCATGATGATCTAGGCAGCATATATAGAAAAGGGAAATCCCTAAGTCATTGGGCAATGGATTCAAGTGGAAATTGTAACAAGTTTGTAGATAAAACAGGGATATAAAAGGGCAAATCTAACTTGGCTAGTGGATCTACAAGGTCTTTCGGGTGAAATGAAATGGACATCAAAGGTTTAGAATGAAAAGTAGAAATAAGGGAAATTAAGAATACTTAATTATATGTACTTCTCAACAAAGGGACTTAAAACATTATCTGAACATGAAGAGGCATTCCATAGACAGGGCTAACCATAAATTCTAGAAACCATACTTCAACAAATAACAATTTCAAGACAAACTTTTCAAATGAACTCTAGGAGTTGAGGAACGCTCTATTTCATCCAAAGATTTCACTTTCAAGGATAAGAAAACATTCAAGATTCATAAATAAATACATTCATAGAAGAGGGAACTCCTATACATCTTTGATTACAGCTATAAAGACCTTAAAAACAATTATTTGAGCAAGTACAAAGGGTATGATCGGAACAAAACCTCTTTGGCAGACTTTGGACAATGTTACTTTGAAGGGAGACTTCAGAAACAATTTTTAAGTAGCAGCAAGTAAGCAGGGAAAACCATAAATCATTCTTGAGGCCAACTGTATTGAACTATTTAAGAAGTAAAGAAGCATAAGGGTTCTAGAAAGCAATTAAGAATTCTCTAGAATATCTTAGCAGTAGAAAACATAAAGACAGTGAAGAGTAAACAGAACTAAGGTGCTTTCAAAATACATTTTTTAGCCTAAAATTTTTACTCTACTGCAACAGAGAATGGTGAAACATAATGAAATAGGAAATAAAAATAACAGGTTTAGAGTACTTCACCAATAGCCACGCTCAGGGATCCAATGACAGAGCTTTCTCCATCAACAAACAGGTCAAAACATCCACAGGTTCTAGAACATCAATTTTCTTTCAACTTCAGCAGAACTATGTATTACTTGAATGATCCAGGTGGATATTGGTGTCCACCCGCCTATTCCACTTGGGCCCCCACCATTGTCTCTTTCATTTTTTCAGTTTCGGCATAACTTACTATTTTTAGCAGTTTTTCGGGTCCTGAACTTCCGGAGCCTTTTTGAGGCCCTAAACGACGTTTTTTGGGCATCGCACCTCCAACGAATATCATTCCATTCCTCAGAATGATATTTGTGGTGAAAGTTGTAGTCCTTGGATAGAGCTTTCTAATGATGTATCATGTGCGTCAAACGGAGATAGTATGCCAAAGTTACGTCCCTGGGAAGTTGAAACACCAATTTACCCAAACGGGGCCCATATTTTTGGCGCTTCATCTCCTATGGTTAGGTTTTTGGATGTTTAGGGTTCTCCATTGTTTCTCAATAATAAATAGGCCCTAGAGCCTCATTGTAACTCATTTCAGAGGCCTGTAGCCGCCACATCTCTTCTCAGAGATAGCTACCAGCGCCCTAGCTAGTTTTATTTCCATTATGTTTGTAAGCAAATTTAAGTTCTTTGATATTAATGAAATGAAGAGTTATTTCCGCTGCATCTCTGTATTTATGGTTATATGTTTATTCTGTTGCATTCCTGCATAAATCCAGATTAGTGGTATCAGAGTGGTCTGCTTTTTCTCGATCCTTCTTTGCATGTCCCCAACGAGGTCGGGGTATAAGGAGCTAGGGCTTGATCTGGTGGAACCTTTGCAAGATCAGCCTCACAAACCTTGATGGATGCCCATGGGGGACGAAAAGAAAGATGAGCGAGCAGGAGATCCTATCAAAATATTTCTTGAAGAGGCCCTCGAAAAACAAAGGAGCGTGATGATTGATAACTTTTCTCAAATCCTTCAATGGCTGCCCACCGGCGGCGCATCGGCATCCAACAGCCATTCTGGAGGTGCGACTCCTTTTAAGGTACAAGTAAATTTTGACATTCCCATATTTGAGGGTAAAATAGACGTAGATGCCATGATAGATGGTTGAATCTATTAGAAGAATATTTCTTTGTTCATGACTTTTCAGACCGGGAGAAGATTATTTTTTCACTCCTCAAAGCTACCCCCCATGTTAAGGACTGGTGGGAAACCTACTGTGAGAACAAGGACCAGACAGAACCCTCTCTGTTCTCGGCCGTACCAACTTGGAATTCTTTCCGAGACGCCGTCAAGGAACAATACTATCCCGTGGGGAGCTATGAGGACAAGTACATATAATGGACCACGCTGCGACAACAAAGGGATCAAGATGTGCATGAGCTAACGAATATGTTCCATACCCTGCGCACAAAGTTGGGTATCAAAGATTCAGAGAAACATTTGGTGCTAAAGTATCGCGGTTGTCTGCACAGATACATTCAGGAGGAAATGGAGTTCCTCGACATCTCCTCGCTTGGTACGGCATACCGGTATGCTGCCAAGATTGAGCAGAAATTCAAACAGAAGAAGCGCGACTTTGGATCTGCGAATCAAAAGCAAGGAAAAGGTGCTTCCAAACCACAGAACAAAGGACAGAGCCAAGGCATGGCGGCTAAAGACAACTCGTCAAAGCCACAAGAAAAGAACAACACCGTAAAGCCAAAGAAGGACACGGGAAAGTGGTGTGAGTTCCATAAGAGCTCCACTCACAACACAAGTGAGTGTCGGGCCAAGCAATTGCTAGTGGCCGAGATGAGGGCTTCTGAGTCAGATGCATGCTCTGACTCCGAATCAGAACCTGAAAAGGGGAATGAAAAAGGGAAACAGATTATTGATGCGGAGCCCAACGCCACTGTTGCCACTACAAAGGTCCAGAAGGAGGAACCGGAAGATCCAGAGGAGGAGGAACGTCTCTTCCACTCCCAGATGTGGGTAAAGGGCTCCCCTGTATAGTTCATTGTCGAAAATGGGAGCCAAAAGAACCTCATTTCAGCAGATGCCGTGAAGCGGTTGGGCTTGCCGACCACAGCTCACCCACATCCATACACCATCGGGTGGCTTCACCAAGGACGAGATCTCCGCGTCAGCCAACAGTGATGCCTTCCCTATAGCATCAAGCCCTTCACGGATGAGGTATTATGTGATGTTGCTCCTATTGATGTTTCTGATGTATTATTAGGACAACCATACTTGTGGAAGCGTCATGCTGTGTATGAGTCTCGACCTCGTGCTGTTATTATTAATTTGGGAAATAAGTTGTACAGGATACCAGAGGTACCACCTCCTACAACTATCTCTTTGGTTACTGCAAAACAATGCAGTAAGCTCATTTCCCAAACCAGGAAATTCGTTTTCCTGATGATCCGCCCCCAGGGCAAGAAGAAGACTGTGGCCACGACCTCCAGACAGGGCCCCTCTGCACGACGACAACAAATGGATAAGGTCGTGGAGGAGTACGGGGACATCTTCACCTCACCCACGGGGGTTCCTCTGCACTGCCAGGTCAAGCACCCGATTGATCTGACCCCAGGTGCGCGACCGATCTATCGGCGCTCTATTCTAGAGAATGATGAAATCAAGAGTCAGATTCAGGAGTTGTTGCAGAAAGGTCACATCAGACCAAGTTCATCGCCCTGTGGGAGCCCGATCATGTTGGTATAGAAGAAGGATGGGACGTGGAGACTCTGTATTGACTATCGGGCGCTGAACAAGATCAATGTTTGGAATAGGTACCCAATTTCACGAATTGATGACCTTCTGGACCAACTCAAAGGTGAAAAATATTTTAGCAAGATTGACCTGAAGTCTGGGTATCACCAGGTACCAATTGAACCCTCTGATGTGTGGAAGACTGCCTTCAAAGCCAAGGAAGGCCTTTTTGAATGGCTAGTCATGCCTTTCGGGTTGACGAATGCCCCCGCAACCTTCATGAGGATGATGGACGACATCTTGCGGCCATTCACCAACTCATTTGTAGTGGTGTACTTGGATGACATTCTGATCTTCAGCAAGACTTGGGAAGAGCACCTTCACCACATCCGACAAGTCCTCCAAACACTGCGGCAACACAAGTTGTGTGCCAATTTGGAGAAGTGCACGTTTGGCATGACCCAGTTTCAATATCTGGGATACATTATTGATGAAAGGGGGGTGCATGTGGATCCAGCCAAGATCCAAGTCATTCGGGATTGGCCATCCCCAACCACTATAACAGAGCTTCGCAGCTTTCTGGGTCTTGCTAATTTCTACCGTAGATTCGTGTTGGGATTCTCTCATATCACTTGGCCCTTGAGTCAAGTCACCAAGGGAGGAGTGAGAGAAAAATTCTTTTGGTCGGAACCTCAACAGAAGGCGTTCACAGAATTGAAAAATCGCCTCTATTCTGCCCCAGTGCTCACATTACCAGACTTGCAACAGCCATTTGAGATCGAGACAGATGCCTTTGACTATGCTATTGGGGCAGTTCTTACTCAACAGGGACATCCAGTGGCATATCACAGTGAGACATTGTCTGAGACAGTTCACAAGTATCCCACCTATGACAAAGAAATGTATTCCATTGTGCAAGCCTGTCGACAATGGAAGCATTACAGTTTGGGGAAGGAAACAATCATCCACACAGACCACCGGCCCCTGCAGTTCATACAGACACAAGGGAAGTTGCAGAATGATCGCCATCAGAAGTGGTCCACATATCTGCAACAATTTCATTTGAATATCAAGTACAAGAAGGGTAGCACCAATAATGTTGCAGACTGCCTCAGCCGACCACCGATCGTGGCGCTCACCACCGTGCTCAACTCTTGTGGGCACGAGACTTCTGATTGGCCGCTTCTCTATGAGAGTGACCCAGAATTAGGCCACACTTACAAGGCACTCTTGGGGGGTATGCAAGTTCCAAATTTTCACCTCCAAGATGCACTTTTATGTCACCTGGGACACCCTTGTGTTCCTTCAAGCGAGCGTGCCAAGATGATATGGGAAGCACACTACAGTCGAGTCGCTGGGCATTTCGGGGTCGAGAAAACAGTAGCAATACTTCAGAAGTATTTCTATTGGCCGATCCTTCGAAAGGATGTCGAGAAGCACATCAGATCCTGCACTGCTTGTGCCATTGCCAAACCGACCATCAAGAAGCAAGGCCTATATACTCCACTACCTACCCCTAGTCGACCATGGGAATCCATCTCCATGGATTACATGTCGGGCCTGCCTTCTACTAAGAATGGAAATGACCGTGTTTTCGTGGTCGTTGACAGATTCTCGAAGATGGCCATCATGGCGGCCTGTAAGAAGAATATCACAGCAGAAGCCACTGCTAAACTCTTCTTTGAACGAGTGTGGGTGCACTTTGGGATCCCACAGTCTATCATATCAGATCGAGATAGCAGGTTCCTCAGCACATTTTGGTCCAACCTCTGGTCAATGTTGGACACAAAGCTCACCAAGTCCACAACTTTCCATCCCCAAACAGATGGCCAGATAGAGGTCGTCAACAGAATGATTGTACACATTCTGCGCATGTACAATTCAAAGCATCCACGCACATGGGACGAGAGCCTCCCCTATGTAAAACATAGTTATAACATGGATCTCCACAGTTCAATTGGCCATAGCCCCTTCCAGGTGGGCTTGGGATTCCAGCCACTATGTCCCATTGACGTAGCCATGCCATTTGCAGCTGCTCAGGCCGATTCAGCTCATGTCCAGTCTGAAGTTGACAAAGCAAGTAGCTTCATCGAGCGTATTCAACACATCCGCCAACAGGTTCATGATATATTGGACAGAGCCAATGCGAAGTACAAGCAACGCCATGATCAACACCGGGTGCCACACAACTTCCAGGTGGGCGACAAAGTATGGCTACATTTGCAGAAGGAGCGCCTCACTGGACCCCACCGCAAGCTTCGCCCGCTCCGATATGGGCCGTACACCGTCACCAAGGCTGTAGGGAACAATGCCTTTGAGCTTAGTATTCCTCCATTCCTTGGTCTGCACCCAGTCTTCAATGTGGATCGCCTTCGTCCTTACTTCCCACCTCTACTGGACACCTCGGACATTGCAGAACAACTCACACCAACAGAGTTAAACCCAGACTACATGGAACAAGCCACCATAGATTGTATCATGGACATGCAAATCAAGAACACTCGTCAACAGCAGATCCAACTGTATCGGGTTGTCAAAGCTGGCCAACTCCTGCACCAAGGAAAGTGGTTCACCAGGGACCAAGTTCAGCAGAAATTTCGTCATCTCATGGAGGAACTTAACGCAATGGGGACCATTGCTTCCTAAGGGGGGAGGAATGATCCAGGTGGATATTGGTGGCCACCCACCTATTCCACTTGGGCCCCCACCATTGTCTCTTTCAGTTTTTCAGTTTCGGCATAACTTACTATTTTTAGTAGTTTTTCGGGTCTTGAACTTCCGAAGCCGTTTTGAGGCCCTAAATGACGTTTTTTGGGCATTGCGCCTCCAACAAATATCATTCCGTTTCAAAATGATATTCGTGGCGAAAGTTTTATTCCTTGGATAGAGATTTCTAATGATGTATCATGTGCGTCAAACGGAGATAGTATGCCAAAGTTACATCCCTGGGAAGTTGAAACACCAATTTACCCAAACAGGGCCCATAGTTTTGGCGCTTCATCTCCTAGGGTTAGGTTTTTGGATGTTTAGGATTCTCCATTGTTTCTCAATAATAAATAGGCCCTCGAGCCTCATTGTAACTCAATTCAGAGGCCTGTAGCTGCCACATCTCTTCTCAGAGATAGCTACCAATGCCCTAGCTAGTTTTATTTCCATTCTGTTTGTAAGCAGATTTCAGTTCTTTGATATTAATGAAATGAAGTGTTATTTCCGCTGCATCTATGTATTTATGGTTATATGTTTATTCTGTTGCGTTCGTGCATAAATCCGAATCATTCAAAGAATCATCAAATGCCAACATTACAATGAGTTCCAATGCAGTGTTTATGCTGCAAATGAGGAGGTGGAATTGATCTAGGGTTCAAAATGTTATTAATTACAGAGTAAATGCATTTCTAGCCTTGAAAACCATGCAAGGCATAAGGTAGAAATAGGTGCAACTACTTCTCTATTTTAATAACTCTGTCTTAACTTCTGAGAGGCAGATGGGAGAAAAGATTGACCCTTAAGGCTCTATCCTATGTTTACAATAACTGCCCTGATAGTTTAAAATATATTCTCTTGCGTAATAATTGTTTGTTGCCTTTGTAGATAAAGAGTAGGCCAAAGGTGTCAGTTTGATTTATTAAGTGAATAACTGCTTCTTTTTGATGTATCCAAGGCTGATTTAGCCTAATTTTTTCTTTAATTTCATCATATAAACTGTTCTTAGGCCTGATATTTCTTTTTGCCTTCATAATTCATTATGCTGCCTTTATCACTTTTCACATTTCTTTAAACTTCTGTTCATTTGTTTCAACTGTGTTTTTAACCTTTTAATCTTCTTTTAAGCTTTAATCACTGTCTTCTTTGTTTGCACAGGTGTCTTCTGTTGCTGCGGTGGAGGGTTCTATTATGCAATCAATGTTCATGATGCGCTGATCACCTTTAAACCTTGGACCCGTAATCTCCTGTTCTGCATCCTTTGGAGCCAAGGATCGTCATCTTGAGGATTTTCTGCAACTTAAATTTTCAATGGGAGGATCAGTCCACATGGCCGCCATAAAACCTGCATACAAAACACAAAACCATAAAATAAAACCTGCGTTTGTGGTTTGACTGCTAACAGAGGCTCGGGGAGGGGTTATAGAGCGATGCGGAGGAAGGGGCTATTATAGGGAAGGGGTCCCATAGGCGGAAAAATAGGAGAAAATGGAAGAAAAATCAAATATGGGTGCGAAAAGAGGAAGGGTGGTTTTGCAAGAAACCGTCAGTTTTCATGCTGAGGTTGGGCGGTTAGCAGTTTTGGCTTAAATGAATGCGATAGTGCTCAGGGGCTGACACATATTTGAGGAAAACCGCCCATTTCGCGTTGAATTTTGGGTGCTAAAAGGTTTTGGTGAAATGGGCGCGAGAGTGAATATGGACTGTTAGATCTGGATGATCGATGGTCAGGATCTGATCGCGATCTCGCGCGGATCACAGATGGTTGAAAAAATCAACGAAAAGGTGAAACAACGACGACCGTTGGATCAGGAAGATCAATGGTTGGGATTACATTGCAATTTCGCGCAAACACCGGATGGGCCAGAAGTTGGGCGAAAAATGTGATTGAGTGCTCACCGTTGGATCAAGAGGATCAACGGTGGGGATTCATCACGAGACGTGCAATATATAACATATGGGCGAGGGGACAGATGAATAGCGATGAAGCGCTGACCGTTGGATTAACGAGATCAACGGTCTGGATCTATTGCGGGGGGACCATGGAGGTACAAGGGGGAGAACAAGGAGGAGTCTCGCTGGCCGTTGGATCGTGATGAGATCAACGGTGGAGATGCGATCGGGGGCACGCGCAATATATAGCATATGGGTTAGGGGAAAGACGAATAGCGATGAAGCGATAGAGTGCTGACCATTGGATTAAACGAGATCAACGGTCAAGATCATTCGGAAGAAAGTGAATAGGAGGAAATGATCAAGGGCGGGATTAAACGGGCGATGCAACGACGGTCGTTGGATCAGGAAGATCAACGGTCATATTATATCGGCGGGGATGAACATCGACGGTGAAGATATATAGAGAAGGCGAATGGAAACGGGGAGGAGCGAAGTCCGATGGCGCGAAAGGGGCTTAAAGCTTATAACCGATGGTCGCGAGTCTCGGTCATATGTGCAGAGGGGCTAAGGGTTTAAGCCTGCGGGGGCTTAAGGCTGTTTATATGAAATGGTCGGATTTTAAAGGCTGAAATGGGTTTTTTGAGGGATTTTCAGACGTTCCGATAGATATAAAGAAGGGTTCAAAACCAACAAAAAAGACTTTTATTGGTTCAAATGGGATTTTTGAGGGAGTGGAGGGATTTTTAAGGGGAAATCATGAATGAAAGATGGTGGAAGAGGGGTCTGAAAAATAGTCTTCTTCATGATAACAACAGGGTTATTTGAAGGGTTTTTGGTGAAGATATCAGTGAGATGGGTCCTTTGGACAAGAGACACAACAAAGCTTCAAGAACTCACATATTTGCTTGTAATTTGTTTCTTGAAGGCTACAAACTAATTCTAGCCATCATTAGGTATAATAGAAATTATAGATGGCTAACACTATAAAGCCCTTTACTTCTAAGTATATCTACCATGTGAGGTAGCCATTGGAAATAATTGGTGCTGTTAAGAATAACCGAGCATGCACTTTCCTTTAAAAAAAAAAAAATGAAGCTGAAAAAAGCTAAAAATAACTACTCTAATGGAAATATCTCGAAAAATTAGGCCGTTTAAAAAAAAAACGGCTCGAAAAATGACTTCTGGATGAAGAAGTTATGCCTTTTGAAAAAGCAGAGTTGTAGATGCCGAATAGTTACGGGAACGGGATAAAGTGCAGTTTTTTTTTAAAAACATTTTGCCCCTTTGACCAATTTTTTTTTACAAAAGAAGCTTGAGAAGCGGACTTGAACCCAAGACCTCTATTCTCATAAACTAACCCCTCACTAAGTGAGATAGTAAAAGGATCACGTTATTGTTTGAAAGGAGGAAGGGGGCCTCTTTTTTTTTTTTTAACTCTTCGGTGTGCATGCCTTTTCCTGCAAAAAAAAACACAAAAAACTGAGCAAAAAAAAATGCAATGCAAATCCTTATGACAGAATGTTATATTTTCGGTTAGCCTTACCGGGAAATATCATTTTTTTCACTATTTTTGATTTCCCGAGATCGCACAAAGACGTGGGGAAAGAGCATACGTAGCAAAAAAAAATCCCTTTTCTTGTTTCTGATTTTCCGAGATCGCACGCAGTGCACAACAAAGAGCATACACAGAGAAGAGGGTATAGATCTGGAAAATAAATAAAACCTAAAAACCGAAAATAAAAAAAAGGAAACCGAAATAACCAGAACTATTAACAAATATAATTGCAAAACATATGCTTTATATCTCCAGATCTAAACTGTCATAACTTGGGCATACAAAAGCCTTTTCGCATGAAACGAAAGGCATTCCTCACTATAAAAAACGCTTTGGACATAGCCAAGCAGTTCTCCAAACCCAAAAATGTTCAAAAATAGTATATCCACAAAACAACATTCGCATACAGTCAAACAAGCTTCAGATTTTGATTGACAACGGACGCGGCCCTAAAAATAGCTCTAACACCATGTAGGAATTTACAGGGTAAGTTTTTTAGATCAAGAACCAAAGGTCACTACTCACAAACAGATCACAAATTAGTACACCAGTATAATCACGTGGTTAAAACCCTCAAAGAGAGAAACAGTCCACGACTTGAGCCAATGGGACCACTTTAGGAAATTTATTAATATAAAAAGAAAAGTTACATATATTTCTCTCATAAACGGTTATCGGACAAATGACCCTCCATTCTCTTCAAATAGAGATCATAGACCAATCGGGTGTTAAGCCACGAATCAAGTGTCGCTAATACGGAGGGGAGAGATAACCGTCAGATCACTACAAATCGTGATTTTCGGATTATAAGTTACAAATGTACATGGTAAAGAAACACACTTTACCTAACTCTACACTAGAATAAGTTATTCTTAAATATTTCCTATGTGTCGGAATATCCTAACATCCCCCCTTAAGAACAAATTGGGATAGGATTGAAGGATTTACAAAGGTGACACAAAAGGAGCCTATTTCCTATGTGTCGAAATATCCTAACATCCCCCCTTAAGAACAAATTGGGATAGGATTGAAGGATTTACAAATGTGACACAATAGGATAAGGAAGGAGGCATTAGAGCCTATTAAGTATGTGAGTAAGGGTATAGAAATCCAACAGAAAATGTCTTCCATCTTCAAATCTCTTAGTATCACAAAGGGGGCATATTCTTTCGTCCCAAGGTGTTTTGGGAATAGTCCAATGCCTGGTTTCACTCCGAAGGTCTTGCGAATTAGTTCTTATCTTTGCAATTTTCATTTTCTTCTTAGTGTCAGTTAAGCTAGAAAGATAATTCTTGTTAGCAGGAGGGGGGTTGATCACCTCCTTATAATACCTTAGCGCCCTTTTTCCCCCTAACTCCTTATCATCCCACATATTATCCTTAAATTTAGAAATAAAAATGTTTTTAATATTATCCTTATTCCCCCACATGATCTCCTCTTTTATCCTCCAATGGTCGAGCTAAGACTGAGCATCCTTATGTCAGCCTCACTTGAGCTCGAGGTGGGGGATTTGACTAGAGTTAGAAGAAATTTTGGGAAGCCTCTTGGATTCCATGTTGTAAAAATTCTTAATTAATTAAAATGTAACTTAATTATTTTGTAATATTTAAATTACTTTTATAATAAATATTATTAATTAAAAAGTTTAAAATTAATAAAAATTGCTAGTTAAAGGGTTTAAAATTTTATTAGTGGAATTAAATAAATTTATTCATAAAAAATACAACGAGATAAAATCATTAATAATTAAGTGAAAATTGTTTCAAACCATAAATTTTTATTTAACATAGACCTAGTCTAACTTATAGACAAAATAGACTAAATATAATATTTCACCGGAATATGACAAAACAATTTCAAGAAAGAATGTAATTTGTTGTTGTTTAAAATTCATTTTTGAATCTATAAATGGATTCTGAAGAACTCCCTACTAGAGTCGAATTCTACATATTAAATAATTTAAACTCAAGTTTTCCGGTTAAAGAAAAAATGTCGTGAAAAAAACTATTTCGTCTATAAGTTAGACTATACCTTTAATATAGTTTAAAAATATTTAGACCCTTAAAAAAATTATTATACATTCATTTAATTATTGTATAATTATTTTAAAAATAAAAACTATCTATTGATATTTTTTTAGGTTTTAATTGTTTATTACAAAATTTAATTGGTGGTATGAAACGAATTTTAACAAATAAATTAAATTATAGTAAAAAAATTATATAATTTTACTTAATATCAACCACTAAAAAATATTAATAATAAATTTAAAAAGTTATCAATTCAAACAACAAATAACTAAATAAATAACACAACTTCATTTTTAATATTTATGTTTTTTTTCAAGGAATATATTCAATCTATCTTTCACATATATATTTTACATCTATCTACCCTTTAAATTACATCTATCTATACTTTACATAGAAATTGTAAAACTTTCTAGAGAAATTTCTCAACACAAATATTATACTACAATAAGACATTATTATTATAGCTGGGTAGGATAGGATTAGATTTTCAACAACCACAATGCAATATTACAATTAACAAAATACCTCTATTTACCAATGAATAAAACCTAAATTTATTGAAATCTATAGCTTAACACTAACTTGAATTCAATATTTTTACTTTAATTTAACTATATCTAAATTAAATAACATTAAATATAAATTACTATACAACATTAATTAATCATTAAACACATAAATATTAACAATATAATTAATTCAAACTTTAATTAAGTTAATTAAATGCATATATATAATTTGTTTAATTCAAAAGACATTCAATAAAAGGAATTAGGCTTCTGTGATCCATAAAATGTGTGTAAAATTTTTTCGGTGAAAATCACATAAAAGAAATTTGTGTCTAAAACTTAAAAAATGATTTGTATTAAAATTTAAAACATAGATTAACCTAAAGTTTTTTATCCCAAAAACAAAAAAAACTTTGGAAAGAGAAAATTCTCCAATAAGGCTTCAAGCTCATAAATGTTAGCCATAAAATTAAAAAAAAAACTTTGAAAAGAGCAAATTTTCCAATAAGGCTTCAAGCTCATAAATGTTAGTCATAAAATTAAACTTTGCATATATAATTGGGTAGCCAACTAAAACTAATGACATTTAATGACATTTAATAAAATTTAGATGAATGATTTGTATTAAAATTTAAAACATAGTTTAACCAAAGTATTTTTATCCAAACTTTCTTTACATATATTTTTTTTTAAAATAATTATTATATATAAAATAAGTTAATTTATTAATATTATTATTATGTTAATGAAAATTTATAGTTTTATAATAAAAAATAATGTTATAAAAGTAATAAAGGGAAATTAGAAACCTATAAAAACAAAGTAGTCTAATTTATAGATGAAATGACCAATTTCACGACATTTTTTGTGGTTAATTTTAATCAAAATCCAACAGAGATTTTTAAAAACTTAAGTTTAAATTGTTTAATACGCATAATTAGAGTGCCCGAGGGGTTTTTCATGGTGTTGAATTCATTTATGCAATGCGTTTTAAACAACAAAAATCTTGAAATTGTATTGCCGGATTTTGGTGAATTATGGTGAAAAAGGATATTTCATCTATAAGTTAGACTAAGCCTATAAAACCATTTCCACCTTAAATCCATATACACACATTTTCATCTTCAATTTATCAACAAATTGTATGCACAAATCTTTTAGATTTAATAAATTTAGATTTTAAACAATTGATATCACTTACTTCAGAAACACATCGTCTCATGAGTTTCTACCAAGGCATGTTTCTAGAAATCAAATATTGACATTATTAATTTGACATTGACCAATGGAATTTATAATGTTTATTTTTTAAATATATATGATGATGATGATGGTGGTTAATGTTCACAAAGACCAATATGGTATATCAAACCTTAAGAAGGTAAGCGATTAACTAAGGTTATTTAAAAAAAAATTCTATGATAAAAAAGTAGTGAGAGAAGCGTTTCGAGATCACTATAGTTTGGCTGAATTAACAAGTCATGAAGGTTGGGAGGCGACAAATATTTTGAAAAGGATAATGGATGTGAGTAAGGGTTGGGCATTCCAAGAGAAATTTATTTTCATATTCAACTCTCTTAGTATCGCAAAAGGGGCATATTTTTTTTCGTTCGTATGTGTTTTGGGAAAAGACCAATAGTCGATTTCACTCCGAAGGTCATGAGAATTCGTTCTTATCTTTTCAATGTTCATTTTTTGCTTAGTAGTTGTCAAGACAGAAATATAATTTTGGTTAGCAATAGTGGGGTTGATCACCTCCTTATCATATCTTAACTTTTTTTTTAACCCTCTAACTCCTTATCATCCCACAACTTATGCTTAAATTTGGAAGTAATAGTGTTTCTAATAACATCCTTATTCTTCAAGGTGATCTCCTCCTTTATCCCCTAATGGTCGAGCCAAGACTATGCATTCTTATGCCAACCTTGCTTTAGCTGGAGGTGGGGGTTTTGAATAGTGTTAGAAGAAATTTTGGGGAGCCTCTTGGCTTCCATGTTGTACAACTACTTCTTGTACATCAAATACTTAAACATAGCCATGCTTTCAATGGGAAGAGGCTAGCTTTAATAAAGAGAATAGGGTAGGGATCATTTAAAGTTTAATATTGAGGTTGTAGGTTATAAATTTCTTTTGGATAACCTCAATCTTTCTCCATGATTCTCTAGATACACTACAACTGCAAACCTTACGTCCATATAAAACAACGAAGGTGACGAGAGTCTCAAAGAAGAACTTTTTTTATTCCAAACCCAAACCTTAGTCGACTTACAATTGTTTTCAAGCTCATAGTAAGCTTTCCAAACTCCTATATGATTTTCACAATGTCATTATTAGTTCTAGTTGCGCTGATGGTGAATGTCAATACCTAAATATTTGTATGAGGAAACCTTATCCAAGTAATTGTTATCATATTTTATCCTTTTGGATGTAATTATCATTACTTTAGTCTTGTTGGTA
This sequence comes from Pinus albicaulis, assembly GCA_034641835.2. Taxonomy (NCBI): domain Eukaryota; kingdom Viridiplantae; phylum Streptophyta; class Pinopsida; order Pinales; family Pinaceae; genus Pinus; species Pinus albicaulis. The sequence continues at coordinate 1,693,015,790 of CM076579.1, read as the reverse complement.
TTAACAACCATACCCATCTTTGAGGATTCTAAGTTGCTTGTCAAGATCATTAGGGATTTTGGCAAGAATAACAATATCGTCAGCGTAAAGGAGAAGAGTAATGACTATATCAAGAAGCTTGGGTCCTTTGCATCCTGCAACTTCAAGACACTCTTTTAGCTTATCAATGTAAATTCCAAAAAGGGTAGGGGATAAGGAACACATTTGTTTAAATACGATATTAAATTTAATCTCCTCAGACCATCCCTCGATGGACTTAGGATTAGCAATAACATTCTTGTATAACCTAGTTACAACAACCCTCAACCCGAGAGGAACCATTATCTAATCGAGCCTTTGCCATAACTTCTCTTGATGGATAATGTTGAAATATTTTCTAAAGTCAAAAAAGTAACGTACGATATCGACTTTACTATTTCCACACTCCTAGACAATGGTCCTAAGAGTGAAAAGGTGGTCAATAGTTGAGTGATGTCTCCTAAAAATAGCTTTCCATTTAGCTCCTTGACCATGAATTTCAAGCTATACGTTAATATTATTTTCCAAAACTAGCCCATACAATTTGGCTAAAATGTGGCTTATCATGATAGTCCGATAGTTAGAGGGGACATTTTTATCCCCACTTTTAAGGATAGGAAAAGTGAGACTTTGTGTCCAAGGCTTAGGGAAGTTTTGTTTCACTACCAGATCGAGGTGTTTGTGTATATGAGGGATGAGGATATACCATCCCATTTTGAAAATTTCAGCTTGGTAACCTTCAATATTCATAACTTTACCATTAGCGAGCTTCTTAATCTTGAACTCCATGTATTCCAAAGAAAATGTATCTTATTCTATAAGAGTGTTTATGATGTTGCCCATAGTTTCCAAGGAGTCATAAAGATTCTTAAGATTGATATCCCATTTCTTTAAGGGTGTTGAACACCTAATCTTTAGAATTAGGAATCTTATGTAAATATTGTAAATAGAAAAATAAGAGAAGTTGGAAGAAGAAGAGATATTGGGAGATGAAACCCAATAGTTTCCCTCTCCTTGTATATAATCATATTCTATCTTAATGAAAAGAAAAAAATTAATTCGTGGAGTTACTCCTGGCCTAACATAGTATTAGAGCCAACCCCAATTTTTAGCATTTTCTGCCCTTGTAACTCCCTTTTGTCATTTTTTTGTAGTCGCCATATCTGCTAATCCCTTCCATCCTCTGTCCCTATGCGCTTGGTGCATTGAATACTAAATAGAGGTGCTATGATTGAATGCTGAATTTTTTATTCTTTTCTTGTTATGCATTGAATGGGTTGTTGTCGAGACTGCTGTAGGAGAACCAGCGATAGTGGGAGTCAAGTTGTGGTGTGAATTTCCTGGAGCAGTGAGCGAACAAAGTTGAAGTGTAGAAACCACAAACTATGGTGCATATATATGCGTTTAAAAATGGCCCGTCATATACTGTGCATTGGTATGGTGCGACATTTTCATTGAGTTCTAAACTCTGGTGGAAACTCTAACAAATTTGGTCGAAACATTGAATTCAAATCGTGACTATGCATTAGAAGTGTCAAGCCGAATGCTAGGATGGAGTTGACATGCGTATAGTGTGGTGGTGTGTTTTCTAACAGTTTTCATTGAAAACTACTACACATTACCATGTGTCATATGGTCAAATTGACATGAATTGGAGCTACATTATTCTTAATTTCGTGAGTAGGTTGTTGAATGAATGTGTTGGTTGTGCTTCTTTTTGAAATCCATATATAAAATTAATTTTCTTGGTTCATGTATAATTTTATGTATTCTAAATTATTTTGGAGTTGTCTATCTACACAAGAGAATAGCCCAAATGACAATTTTTTGCCAGAATTCGATAAAACAAATTTCAAAAAATCAGGAAGTTCAAGTGTTTGAATTGCATTTTTTATGGTGGAAATGGATTCAGCACCATCAAAAACCCTTAGGGCACCCAAAATACTGAAGTTTAACGACTGTAACCTAGATTTAAAAAAAAATTTGCTGGAATTTTTCATAATCTTACTGGAATTTTCTATGAGTTTTTTAGACTACAACAATTATTTGTATATGTTGAAGGCCGATTTTAAAGAGGTGTGTTGATTTTATTTTAAAGAGAACATATGGTCATAAGTGAAGTATTATAATATTAAATACTTTATGTTCCCATTTTTTGAAGACCATGAGTGTATGAGTATAGTTAATGAATATCACATGTATATGATATACTATTTGGTGGTGTGACATTAATATATTAAGGAATGATGATAGAAAAAAATAAATAAAAAAAGTATTTTTAACGTCCACGAGGCTAAAAATAGCCTATAGGACAGATTGCTTCTCCATCTGGCTCTTGTATTCGGCCCTTTTCCTGTGGATTTTTACAGTAAACGCTTCGAGCTTCTCGACAAACTCTTCGTTGAATATATTATCCCAAGAGATAGCTTCCATAATGCCTGCATAATTTTCCCTACTGTCTTTGAAGGCCTCACATTCTAAAATGAAATGGTTTTCTGTTTCCACTTTTCCGAAAGAGAAAAAAATACATACTCTTTCCTCCCACATTTTTTTTGGCCTTTTCCATCACCCTGTTTCACAACGAAGTTAATGAGAATTAGTCCTTAATTGAGTAATGAGAATTTTAGATCTCCAAGAAATATTGGCCCTATGTATGCTTTTTGCTGATGATTATGAGTGGGGTTAAAATATTCAATGTAATAGTTCTTCTTTCTCCCTAGCTCATTCTCCCAAGTACGTTTGTGGAACGTATCCATAACAAAAGTTTTTATCTCTTTACTGTTTGTAGGACACATGCTCAAGAAAATCCTTCATTTACTAAACCATTTGTTATTTTTCCGCATCCAAGTCTTCTTTCTTTTGCACAATATGTCATTAAACACAACCTTAGGCCATCTACCCTCTTCCATTTTCTCAATTTTTTTCAAATACCTTATGACTCGCACCATAACAATTGTTTCAATAGGAGCGACCCCTGTTTCACTTAAAAAGATAGCATAAGGAACTGAACTTTTAATTTTTATTTTGTTTGTAATCAAATACTTCTGAATTTTCTCAATTTGTTTCCACTGCATTTCGGTTTTGTTGTTGGCCCACAGCTCACAATTGTAGAGAATCACCAGAATGACTAGAAGCCCAAAAAGAGTTAGAGTGGTTTTCCAGTCCCATAGCTCTGCCTCTCTACACCTGTTTTGAAGAGCATAAAATTATTTCCAACCCCCGAAAGTTATTTTCTTTCTACAACCATCCCAACTTAAATTTCTATTGAAGTCAATTTCAAGGTATTTGTAGTCTGCAAATTCTTCTAGAATGTTGCCTTCAAATTAGAACTTATTCTGGTTATGCTTTCTTTTGTTAGAGAAAACCACTACTTTCGTTTTGCTAATATTGACTTGCATCCCCACCCTTCTACAAAAATTCTCAAGGGAACGTAAGTGCTCTTCCAAACCAAGAGCTGATTTAGTAATGAGTACAAGGTCATCTACGTACAAAAGAAGCCTTATAACTAACTTTCCCAAATGGATACCGTCACCCCCTTGCGAATTTAGCCACTCTTCAAGCTTGTCAATATATAAACCAAAAAGATCAATAAGTAGATATAAATCAATGGAGAAGATTAGGGTTTCCTACTCTTCCACCGCTGCTGTCACTATGCTCTTCTATGCAGCAGACGTTGCAGACGTAGCTCCCACTGATCCGCAGCAAGCCGCTGTCAACCACTGCAAGGAGAACCTGAAATCGCTGCGATGGGACATCTATCGAGGTTATGAGAACCAGATTTCTACTACAACAGTAAGGGCCGAAGCAACTCCCATCGATTGTTGACGGGAAAATACGTCCGGCCAACAGTAGGGGATCTCCCCGGTAGAAAGTCCCAATTAGACTTTGAACCGTTTGGAGTAGGGATCCCGTCCGGGGTGTGGGTCCGGCTACCGCTTAAATGACTTTCTCTTCGGTCTCGAACAACCTGATTGAATCTGCAAACATACACTCATTCACATGATATAGAATACATGACTGATGTATCAAACCAATATATGACACTATGCATAACGAGGTAATAACAAAATGCATACGCCCAGGAAGTGTCGTTAGCAACACATCTATGGGGTAATGCATGCAAGATAATCTGACCACCAAAGAAACAGTTCTTAATGGCGAGAATATCCCTTAACTTTCCGAAAGATATAACGAAATGCTAATAAAATAGTTCATTAACATTCATCATAAGAGTAAATAGTAAACTTGAGCATCATCAACACAAATCACAGATAGCTATGGAGCATGACTGATACTATTAATAACGCAGATTCATTAATCAAACAATATTCTGAAACTGTACGCAGAATACACACAGTGTTGTCACAGCTAAACACATCATCCAATCAAAGGGGTTTTAACAAGTATTTTTATTACATATGTCAAGAGTATGATTCTTCAATTACAATGCAATATTGCTATTCAGTCCACCAAAAGAGAAGCCCCTACTATGTGCCCCACAGGGGTATTTATAGATTCAAGAAACGCCCTTTAGGCTTTCCGACGCTTCAACTTCCCGATGGTTCAGCTTCCCTGCGACCTTTGCCGAACATGCGACCTGCGACCTGGGGACGGTCGCGACTTGCGCCTGAAAAAGCTTAGCTATGGAGGTGGTTGTGTGAGTGAGGTTTCTAGAGCGTCAACTTTCTTCCCCTTGAGGAAATCTCGCCAAGTCTGGTAATCCGCTGCTATAGGGGCGACAAGAGGGGTTTCCTCTTTTATTCGATGCATACATTCCAGGGCATTTGGTATCAGAGTCTCCTTATTCTGAGAGATCTGGATTGAGAGGGAGGCAAGCTTGGTATAGATTTGTACTGGAGTGACAAGCAACCGATTTAGGTTCTCTTGTGATGCCTCAAATTCTGGTGCGGTAGCAGCTTGTCTCACGGGTTGCAAAAACGACTGAATTTCCTGCTCTACCTGCTCCCAGTCTTTAGCTTCATCCAGTGTCCCTAACGACAGAATGTGATGAAGAGCGTTCATGGAGTCAATACCACTGATTAGGTGATTATATGCAGACATCACTTTGTCTAAATCTTTGGCCAGCTTGTCTTTGGACTGCATATTCATCCGAATTTGTACTTTGGCGTCTTGTGTGTGACTCCAATCCTTCCTAGGCACATGTTCGGGAGCTTGCTGGTACTGCGCTGTCCAGTTTATCATTTTGTCCAAAGCTACCGAGGCTTCCCTGAGCTGCTCATGCTTCTGTTTGGTTTCCTCTCGTGCCTCTGCCAACGGGGCCACTGTTTGTTTCAGGGTGAGCATTTCCTTATATACTTGCCTCATGGTCACTTCCAACACATCACACTCTTTCCTGACCGTCAGTGGGACCTCATTCACTTGGGCGGGCTTACTTTGGAGCTGTAGCATCTCACTCTCTAGTCTTGATTTCTCCTGCTCCGCTGCTTTTAGCCTGTTCTGTAGGGAAATAATCTCCCTGCTCATTCTAGTGACATTTTCCTCCGTGGCCGCGGCAAAAGAGGTGCCTGCTGACGCTATCATTACAGGGTTAGTCCTTGTATCTGGGACTATGTCCTTTCTAGTGGCGACCGTAGATATGGCGGAATGGCTTTGCGCCAAGGATTTCCTTTTCTCTTGCCGTATTTTGAAAGAGAATTGGTCAAATGTCAATCTGGTCAGATCGAAGACTTCTTCTTGTTCCCCGGGAAAATCATCAACATTGAGGGTACTTTTCGCGCCACCTGAAGGAATCTCCAGGGGAGATATGTCAATGTCGTCTATTAGCTCGTCCTCCTCATCCTTCCTTTGACCCTTTTCTTTCTCCTTTTGCCGGCGCTCGGCTTCCACCTTGTCGTGTTCCTTCTTCTTCCTGCGTTCTGTCTCTGCCTCTGCTTCCTTTTCAGCTTTTCTCTTTCGCTCTGCCGCGGCGGCTTGTTCTGCCTTCTTTTGATGATCGACTTTGTTGAGTTCTTCCTTAAGTGCTTGTTCTGCCGCCGCCTGTGCCTCCTTTTCCTGTCTTTCTTTTTCCTCAGCCTGTTTCTTTTTTCGCTCTGTCCTGGCATCTTTCTTACGTTTCTCTTCATCCTCCTTCATTTTCTTTTCCTCTTCCTTCTTGGCTTGGGCTTCTGCTGCCCTTTGCTGATCCGAGGTGTCAGGCCTTGTACTGGTCCGTGTTCTCTTATCTTTGGAGGAAGAAGCGCCTCCTAGTTTATGGCTCCTATCTTCTAAATTCTGGTGATCCTCTTCTTCTCGGTCAGAGTCGATCCCCGGAGCTAGATGCCTGTCTGCGTTGTACCAGTTTCTTTTTTCGTCCTCTGCCGGACGCTCGACATGCTGATAACTCCATTTAAAATTGGCCCTTTTACAATGCTCAGGAACTATCCTGACTGGGTCATAAGTTCGGCAATCCATATTTCTAAAGTGGTAACCTTTTATCTCTTCCCCTTCACGCCCTACTTCTCTGAAGTCCTTGACTGTATAAGCACCAATGGTGAGGGGTAGAGCGGGCCAAGGTTTCTTCTTCCCTTTGGAAAGGACATTGGAGAAGCCCGAGGTCATCTGGAAACATACCTCCTGCATGAGCACCTTATCGGTGATAAACTTAGGCAGAGCATGTGGTATTTTGAATGTGCCAAATACTCGGATGATTGTAAATTCGGCGAGTGGAAACCAGTGCGCCACCTGACCTAGTGTCTCCATTGCTCGCCAAGACATGCAGGGGGTGTCTTGACCAAATAGTTTCCCGTAGAGGGCGGGAATGAATATATGAGAGATCTGCTCAATATCTGACTTGTACTTGGATTCCCAGAATACCTTGGTCTGCAAATGGATTGCCCGGGTCTGTTCGGAGTCCCAGTTATGTGGCCATCCCTCAACATGCAGTTGGGCACAGACAGCATCTAATAAATACGAAGCCATATAAAATTCTGACGGCGTTCCCTCATCTGGGGCTAAAGCTGAAGCCAAATTTGTTTGCATTGAGCCCATTAATATACCAGTCCAATTGAATCGAGTGCCGTGCACCATTACGTGTTCCATAATGGTTGCCCATGCTCCGTTGAAAGTGGTGGCGTCCAAATGTCCGTACACTCTGCACAGCATGGCGGCCACTAACTTATACACTTTCCTCAGACTGGCCACCGGGTACTCCTGGTCTTTCTTGATCTTAAACTTATCTGGTTCCGCCCACCATTTTCTGATTGTATCAACCATCGGTACTTCATTTGTAGAAAACCATCTCGGGGTAAAATTTACCTCTGGTTGGGGTAGCGAGTAGTAGACCTGTGATTTTGAGCTCTCCAACGTTGCAAAAGCTTTACCTCCACTATCTTGGATTGCGAAATTCTTGGGATCCGTCTTCTGTATGATCCAGTCTAACATTTCTGGGCACGGAAAGATGGCGGGATGTGCCCCTGCTAGGTGCAATTTGGATCTCTTGACCTTTAGGTATACTTCCCGGTCCGGGAGATCTTCTGGAAACTCATCTTCTGTTATGGCGAACTCGTGGTAAACTTCATACCACCTAAGGCTGTCCCCCTTTGCGAAGGTGCAAAGGGTGTCTCTGTATATTGGTGGAGGAGATGTTTGTATGTCTGTGTCTGACTCTTCCTCCACCACCTGCATACTTTTCTTTCGGGACACCCGGGGTGCCATGTTGCTAGAGTCGGAGAGGACCGGTATCGTGTCTGCTCCAAATTCACCTGTTGCATTCAGGAGAGAATCCCAAGATGAGAAAGACATGATGATAACGGCTAAATACAGTCTAAACAAGCAGAGTTTAATTAACTGTTCTCTTGGGGTCGCAGGGTCGCTGATCAAAAAAAGAACTCACATGCGACCTTGCGACCTTGCGAATAGGTCGCAGGGTCGCAGAGTCGCTAACAGAGAGTCGCGTGACCTTGCGACCTTGCGACCGGGTCGCTGGGTCGCAGGTCGCAATTGGGCCTGCCGGGGGGTTTCGAGCGCGCGCGGTTTTGCGGATAAACTCTCCCTAACGGGAAACATACGCGGCTGGAAAGGGTTTAAACTGGAGATAGGGCACAACCATGAGGATTCTGGGCAAGACAAAGGTGACCTCGGGGTTTATGAGAATCAAAACAAAAATAAAACTTAACCGAAAACCCTACCTCCTCACCAGCAAGCAATTAAGACCAAGGGGTGGCTAGATTTTAGCAAGAAATGCTGGGGAAGGAAACACAGGGAGGAAATGGCAACTTACCCAGAAGAAAACGCGCCAGTCGACCTGTCAGAGCAATTCCACGATTTTCGCCGCGAGTCACAAATGCGACCTAGCGACCCGCCCTTATAAAAAGGAGTCGCACGTGCGAGCACTAAATGAGGTCGCAAGTTGATAGTTTGCGACCTTGCGACCTCGCGACCCTAAGGTTGTTGGGTCGCAAGGTCGCTGAGTCGCTAATTCCCTAATTAATTAATTTTGCGACCTTGCGACCTTGCGACCTTGAGGTCGCTGGGTCGCAAGGTCGCGAATTTCCTGACTTCCGACTCTTGCGACCTGGCGACCTGGCGACCTTAGGGTCGCAGAGTTGCATAGGTCGCATGGGTCGCAAATCATGGATTCGCGACTTAGCGACTTGCTCTTAAAAACTTTACTTAGCTTCTTCTTCTGGTTTCAAAGGGGCTCCAAAAAATTTAGAAGTGTGTGTTATTATCCTTTTTTTGTATTTTTTGGAGGGTGTTGTAGGGGCTACAACACTGCGTTACTGTTGTGCTTCACAGAAGTCCCACAACTAATGGAATCGGCCTTAGAAAACCTACAGTCCCTCCCCCTTTCACATCTCTGTAGCCTTTCAGCCCCCTGGATCTACGAGAAGGGAGATCAAAGGAGCCACAGTTGGCTGGGAAGATCTAGCTTCAATGTCATGCTCCCATCATAACATTGAAAGGGCCCTAGCTCGGGAACCTCTACACTCAACTACCATTGAGCCTCAATATGGCCTCGGGGCGCAGGAAATCATGGGACCAAGCATGCTCCCATCTCAGAATTTCTCGGGTAGATAGGGCTTCTCAGATCTCTCCTCCCCTTATTTTCAAATATAGATCTTACTTCTTACTGGAAAAACCATGCTTCATTGGGTGCGTACAACGGATCTGGTGCAGAATCTCAAACAAGATCTAGAACTAAGGCTGGGGATCCCCTCCTCTCTCCAAAGACTGCTATATGAAGGTAAACAACTAGATCTCTATCTTCCACTCTCTTTTTACAATATTGAAAGAAATTCTTTGCTAGTCTTAACCCTCAGGCTGAAAGGGGGAGCAGTCTGGAAGCCATCTTCTGCTCCAGCTTTCTCCTACAAAGATGCGGTCCATGCACAACCACCCAAGAAAACTGCTCAATCCGTAGAGGCACCCAAGCCCTTCTTGGTTGGTAAAATAGAGTAAATTCCCTCCATCGATCTCTCCCATCCATATTTGGATGATCAAATTAAAAATTATGCATAATCCACCATCATTTTTCAATTTAATGGACTTTGGCCTCGCTCAACTGATCTCTACCATTGGATTCAATCCACCCGTACCATCAACTGCAAGGTTATCTTCTGCTCCAAGGGTTCTTCATAGTTGTTTTTGCTTCCAACGAAGACTGTAAAAAAGCCTTAACTGAAGGCCCATGGTTTTGGGGAACAAAAGGGCTTTTCCTCACCCCTTGGTTCCTATATTTTGACCCTTCTACGACAGTCATCACCAAGCTTCCTATCTGGGTTAGACTACCAAACCTCCCTGCACATCTCTGGCACTTCACTATCTTCCAAGGGATTGGAAACACCTTGGGTCGCTTTCTGGAGATGGATCCCTATAGGGAATAGAAAGGAATATATACATATGGCAGAATTTGTGCCAATGACTTAAGCAAAGTTCTCCCCAATCAGATTATCCTCAAAGTGGGAGATTTCCTTTGGTCTTAGACCTTCGATTATGAGAACACTGCGTTCAGATGTCGTCACTGTCATAAAACAAGGCATCTTCAGAACACCTGCACCGTATTCCTTTCCCAAAGGAAGAAAGGTCTTAAGAAACCGAAATCTAAAATATGGAAACCATGTGATCCCCCCCCCCCAAGGATGACATTGATTCATCCAGCTCGGATGAGGAGGATATTGAAGTTGATGAAGAGGCAGAGTTGCAAGAGAAGGAAACAAACATAGCTGACCCTGGAGGGCCCATTGCTTCCTCGAATACACAGAAGAATTCTCATGAGTCCGCCTCCTTCGACTTGGATAAGGAGACCCCTCCTTTTATTAACAACAATCTTTAACTGGTTTCCGCCCCCCAACCCCTAGTTGGTTGGATCAAAGTTTCAAAAAAAGAGAGGAAAGAAAGGTCGTATTGAGGACTCTACCCACTCTGGGCAGTCTCTGCATTCTCTTGTGTTTGGAACTCTTGGTTCCTAGATATTTCTTTTGGATCCTCCTTGTTCTCTTTTGGCTATGATATGGGACCGAGATTGACTTTTCATTTATGGCCTCCTCGCTATCTAGTTTCTCTTTCTTGTAACTCCATTTGTACTATATGATTTTAATAGAATTAGTCTTATTCAAAATAAATAAATAAATAAATAATAAATAAAATTATATATATATATATATATATATATATGCTTCCCTACGTTGTATCGGGAGGGTCCGTGGTTCCCGTACTTGAGAGAAACGAGAGGTCGTATGAAGAGTGAAAGTCGGCTTGAAACTTCAACGGTATTATTTTGAAAAGTTTAGAAGCGAGTAGTCGTAAGTCAAGCAAGGTTTCCCATTGTCTCCTACCCTTATTTATTTATATATATAAATAAAAAAGGGTAGGAGACAATGGGAAACCTTGCTTGACCCCGATATCGCTTCTAAAACTTTCAGAAATGTCTGTTGAAGTTATAATTTTGACTTTCACCTCTTCATACAACCTATGGACAGCTACTCTCAAATTCCTGGGAACCCCGAGTTCCTCCATTTTGCACCAAAGCTTATCCCTAGGAACCATGTGAAAGGCTTTTCTGAAATCAACAAAGCAACAAAAAACTTCTTCCTTTTTTTCCAAAATTTTTCAATGATATGCCTTAAAGTTATAGAATGATCAACTATGGAATGTTTAGTTCTAAAATCTACAAGCCCTTTAGCACGTTTATCTCTTTCTTAAGCCCACTTACTAATTTTTTTTTCTAACATGCTTCCAATTAACTTTGAAAACAAGGGGTTTATCATTATGGTTCTATAATTGGAGGGATTATTAACATCGCCACTCTTGAAAAGAGGTATTGCCATACTTTTTGTCCAATCTGTGGGGAACCCCTGTTGTATGATGTTGTTGAATTTTTTTGTGATGTGAGGTGAAAGAGTTTTTAAGCCCCACTTTAGATACTCTACTTGAAGTAAAGCTAAGTATTTTTCTTTTCCAGCATACAAATTCTTGATACCCATCTCTGCCTCTTACACCGTGAAGAGTTTTGTGTCTGCGTTGACCAAGGGAGGAAGGTCAACCTTGGGATCCTACTCATAAATTTTTCTTGCATATTTGAACCATTTAGAAGTTTTAATGTTGTTTACAGTTTACATATTTTCCGGTTGGAGCTCATTCCAGAATAATTTGGGGTTATTTTTCCCAAGGAAGATTAGTTCTTATCTCCTCGAAACCATGAAATCAACCTTTTTCTTTCTTAATATCTTCTTGTAAGCTTTGAGATTTATGTTATCCTTGTCTGATTCCTTCCACATTCTCCTTTCCTTTTTGCATTCCTCGTCAAACCAAGCATTAACCAGAAAGAAATTTGTTTCAGACTTCTTAATTTTTTCTCTTTTGCACTCAACAAATGCGTTTTGAATTAAATGTGTTAATCCGTCACTATGAAGGCCATGAAATGAAATTTTCTCCTTCTCGAATGATGCAGGAGCATCCTGCTCAATTTTCATTATTTATTTGTGTGTTTAGGGGGTGATGTTTTTTTAATTATTTTATAAATTATGTCCATTTAAAAAATTAAATTGAGAGGAAAATCTAAGTGTGAGGTTTATTGTAAATATTCTCTTAATAAATTGAGGATATGAATTGGAGTTGAGTTGTATAGATATTTTAGGGATTATGAACTCCTTAAATGGAACTTAGTTAAGTCAAAGGAGGGATAAAGCTATTTTAGAATTTGGTTGAGTTATTTTTGGAGGAAATCATGGATTCAAATTAATCCACAATTATGTATAAATATGAGCTTTTTGTGAGAATGGAGACAGAGAGATAGAGAGAAATGGTGTGAGAATTTATGTAAAGGGTGAAAGCCGAGAGGGAAACCAAATTTAATATTCGGCCAAATAAGAGTTTGACACAATAGTTTATTGTTGTTGCTTTGTGAAATCATTTTGATCTATTCGCTCTCTGTTCAATTATTTACTTAGCTTCTGTTACATATTGTGTACATTAAATTATATAGTATAAAAATATCATCGAATTGCAGGTGCCAGATGAAATAATCAGAATCAGTTCCAAAAGCAGAACGTAGATCCCAGAGAGATCACAGAGGGAAGTTTCTCTCCCGTCTAGTTGACATCGCTTTATGTCTGGTTAAGTCTCGTGTCTTAACTCATCGCATGTTAAATCTCGGAAATTGCTGGGCGAAGTTTGGAAGTGGAGTAGCACCAACGGTAAAGAGGATTTTACAGATCCAAATATAATTGCAAAAAATGAAAGGGATTTCGCACTAAAATGTGTGTAGCTGCGATGAGAATTGACGGACACATGTGTGGTCATAGCACTCACTGAAAGTTGCAGAAAACGGGGATTAGAGATAGTCCAAAGATTCAGAGTCTCTGCATCATTTTGAAATGGTGTGATCTTTACATCATTTTGGTATCAGAGCCGAGGATACGATGGTCGTAATACTCGATGTTGAAAGTCATGTGAGTGTTGACGAATTAAGTTCGAATAGTGATGCATGAATCAAGAAGAAAAATAGTCGAAGGCCTTGAAGCATGGATTTGTGATTTGGATGGATTTCAATGACATATATATAATCTAGAGCTTCCATCAAGCAATGTTTGATCATTCATCTCTCCATTTATATTTCCACCTCCTATCTCATCTCATGTTCTTTGTAATTTTGATGTTGCTTCATATCATCACACAAAATAGTGTGTGTAGTTTTGCACTGCGCGCAAATTTTTTAAGAAGCACGGATCTGTAAGCATGCCATCTATTTCTACGTGATATGAACGTAGGTGAAGGTACAAGCTTGATTTCAAAGGCAAGAACGTAAGTAATGAAGCCTATGTGAAAGCGATGAAAAAGAGACGGTGCAACGAGGCAAAGGAAGAGCGTGGGTGATGGTGCAGGTTAGATCATGAATGCCGCCTGAAAAAACAAAGGGTAAGTGAACCCACATTGCAGAACCAATGTGACGTTATATTCCATGTAAAGAGATGCTTTAGAAATCACATGTGTTTAACAGTGGTTAACTAAAAAATTCACAATTGTGTTAGCAGCAAAGCAAAGGCATGCTAAGTCGACATCCATTCATGTATGCCAACACTACCTGTCAGGTGAGAATTTGTTAATATTTATGCGGGAATTTTCATCACAATGCACATCTTAATTGATTATGTGTTGGGATTGATATACAAGCCGAAAATCAGAAATAGAGAGACAGTGGTGTGATGTGTTGAGGCGTTGTGGATACTGTTGGGTAACTCTGCATTGATTCTTCCCTGTTGGAGGACCCAACCGAATGTGACAGGAGCTGAGACCAACGGAATCGTGGTATGTGGCTGTTGGAATTGTGGAGACCTGCTGATTTTTTAGAGGAGTTGCGACCTATTAAGCATTGTGGCATTAGATTGGGAATTGAATTCCAATTAGCAATTTCTGCATCAAAGGATGAATGTTGGATGATGCGGTCCTCTGCTTATACCCTTGATCAGTACTGTTGGGTAAGTTTTGTTTCTCTCTGAATTCATTTCCAGGTCCGAAAATTGTAAATATTCTTGAGGAAAATCATTATCGTCGGTGGAATTATTGTTCGGCCCGAAAACAAATCCCTGATTCATCTGGTTCCTGGAGCTTGAATAAGGGCGTTGTTAGATAAATCAAATCCGTTGGTTTCCATACTCCACAAATATTTTGTTCTCAGGTATTTATTCAGTGGTCAAAATATTCTGATTGAAATTTGAAATCCAGTGTGGTATGATGAGAAGAAATAAAAATATCGATTTGTTTGAGCACTGTGTAAATTTAGTTGCTGCAATAACCAATCAGAGACTGAGAGAGTGGAAATTGAGTGTCAGAGTTAGAAATATATCAACCTTGAAAAGGGCCGAAATCATCATATGAGAGCTTTTGAAGGCTAAAATAATGCCGAGTGCATCATATGAGGGAAATTAAGAGGTGAATGATGCCTAGTTCAGTGATCTTAGAGGAAGCACAGTGTAAATTAATGAAGTGCAGTAATCTTGGGCGCATAATAAATTTGTATTATCATTTTATCTCCCCCAAAAAAGGGTTGTTAATTGTTATGTCATGGTCATAGCCTCTTCTCAATCATTTGTGGAACCGTGCCATCTACTGTTTAACATCCGCTGGATTGAACCCATGGTCGCCGTGGAAGAGTGTGGAGTTTTGGAGCCTACGTGGACCTGTGATGAAAGTAGTTTGAGGTAGCGACCTGTACATTTGTATTATTTTGATGAGAGAGAATGAGTGGAGATGTATATTATGATGTATAGTTAATTGCTATTTTATTTGAGGTTTTTTGAAGTGGATTTGAAGTGGGAGAATTAATGTACTAGTGTCAAAGTCGATGTAAAAGGTATGTATATCATGAAATAAAAGGAGTCTAGTACATTAAGGTCAGCTTCATTTTTTTTCTGAGAAGATTTTTTTTTCTTTTTCAAAATTGAAGAAATGGATCAATCAAGTGAGTTTTTCAAGTCAATTAAAGTCCTTGCACAAGTTGATTGTATCTTAATAAAGAGTTGATGTCAATTCTGGAGTCAAAAAGTCGTAAATCAAGTCAAGGTTTGAATGTAATTGGGTGCATGATTGGCAGAGCCCGACACCCAAAGAGTTGGTCATTGTAACAAAAGAATTATTGTAGTTGTTGTCTGTAGCAAAGAGGAGCAAGAGATTTTCCTAAAAGATGATTCCAAGATAGAGAACCAAAATATACCAAGCGCATGAAGAGAGCTTGCATTGTTAGATGGCAAGTAGGAAGGCTTGCTGAAAAGGGGATTGAATGAAATCCACAAGTGAACAGATGAAGTTCACAAAGGAGGAGAAGATGACTGTTGATAGTAATTTCAGAGGTTCTGAGAAATTCCACAACAGAAGGAAGAAGAAGGAAGATTCCAAGGCAAATGGCATATGGAAGCAGTTGACTGATGAAGAATATGAGAGGGAGAAGGCTAAGATAGCAGTTCATCTTGAGTTATTGATGGAATTGTTACAGAGAAATAATAAAGACCAGAGACATGGTTGGACCATGAGGAAGAAATTGAAATGGAAGAGAATACAAGTAAAGAGGAATCAACAGGTAAATATTCAGTTAACAGAAGAGATGAGGAAGATCGAGAAGATTGTAATATCCGTTTTTAGGATTACTCAACAAGGCATGCATAAAAAACACATTTTTCAGGAATGGATGCTATGAGACTTGAACCCATCACTTGGATCCCTTATAATAGAGCATATAAGTCATAAATGCAAGAGGAGGCTCCAAACAAATCCTCTTATATGGTTTAAACAAGTCTCCCACCTATTATTCTCTTCAGAAAATGCCCAGTTAAGGGGCTGCAGCAACACTTTACACAAGCAAGGAAATTATAGAGTAATTATTAGTGAGCCATGTCATATGAAGATGTAATCAGCCATTAGATATATGTACATCAGAAAATGTAGACAAATTCTTGAGGAATCTATTACTCAAATCAAGCAAAGAGACTCAAGAAGACATATTCATAAGAATAGAGAAGCACTACTTTACATAGTTTATTCCAAGCTAAGACTGCGCAGTTTATAGGGGATAATGCAGCAGTAAATACATAAATATAAATATGCAGCAATGTAAGCTCAAATAAATATTGGGGGAGCAATCTCTCAACCCCTGAAAAGATGATACATCAATCCCTTAAGAGGATTGGCTGGAAACTAGACAAAATGGCACTCCTGCAGAAATGCCGAAGTTGCTGGGTAGCAGCAACTGAAGAACTGGAAATAGAAGGAGCTTGTTGTAGATGATGAAACCTCTGAAATAAAATCCTTCAATTTACCTTACAAATGATAGGTTGATCCTATCATTGAAGATCTCACCTGGGGAGGTAATACTGCAACCCTCACTGCAAATGCTCTCTAGGAATTGCACAGTCAAGGAAGAGGGATGCTCTTCTGCTGATGGAAAATGGTTGGCCTGATGCCAATGATGATGGGAATAAGCTCAAAAAATCTCCCACTGATCTCCCAAAGGAGTGGAGACTCCCTCCTCTGAAATACAATGCTGGAAGTGGTGTTGAGGAACCCTCCCCTGCAACACCCAGCAACACAACTCACCCACCAATGGAGACTGCGCTAGAGCTGAATGGAATGCTTTGGCCTCAAGCTAGAATATGGGGAATATGAAGAAAAAGCTATTACAAGAGCTTCTCTATGGAAGAGATGGGATTCCCGCCCGACAACACCCAGTGCTAGCAGCACTGCATCTCAGCTAAACAACTGGAGAATGCACTTGTCAGATAAGACAAGTAAAATGATAATAAAAAACATGAATAGCTATGGCTGCCTCGTTCTCCTTTTAAGAAAATGAAAGGTGCCTTGCCATGGGCCCCACACCTTAGGGTTTCCTCCTCCAAGTGATTTTCCCCTTATGTAAACTGTGCTGCCCCACCAAGTGATCCTTATCTCTCATAACTGCGCAATTGACTTGGCCTCCTTTAGACTTATCCATTTGAAATTTATCTCATTTCACACATGGGGTGTGAAATCCAGTTCTTTATTAATCCCTTTTCACATTGTAAGGGATTTTTATTCAGATTTTATTATTAATGGGTTTTCTTACCCATTTATTCTCCTCCTAGTGCAAAAACAAAAGTTTTTAATATTCCCTGAAAATTAGGAATATTACAGTCCTCCCCTCCCAAATGTTGCTTGTCCTCAAGCAACTGCAAGGATAGAACTGTAGGATGCCCTCATCCTCCAACTTTAGCATCTCTTATGATGAAATCCTCATGAAGAATGAGATGATGTATCAACAAAGAGTCTCCATATTGCTCCTCCCAAGCATGTAAACTAGCCAAAGTAGCTATCATTATGAACATGGAACGTACTCAAGAAGGAAATAAGGTGCTGTCTAGAGGTTTCCTTGAGGCATGGTGTCAATATTTATTGGGAAAAAAATTCCCTCATGTGGATTCTCCACCCCCAAGCAATCATCCATAAGAATCTAGACACCTCCAAATAAGGCAACTGCTAAAAATCCTCTTCCACCTTGAGCTCCAGCAAAGAAGGTGGGTTGAAAATATACAAGTGGTAAGCATCATAGCCTACCCAACGCTGTTCACCTCTCCAATTATGACAAGTGTAGAGCGAAATTTGATCTTGGGCTACAACAATGTGGCCTCCAAGTGGTAAGATGAAGTCTGGATCCCTAAGGATCTTTCCCCCTACATTGTGAATCAAGTTGGCCCAATGCTCCTCATATGTGATGGACAGGAGGTCATCATGATATGGCACCCTATCAATCATATGTCTCACCTCAAGAAAGGAAAAATACTGAACTGTGGTGGCCACATCAT
The DNA here is from genome assembly GCA_034641835.2 of Pinus albicaulis. NCBI lineage: Eukaryota > Viridiplantae > Streptophyta > Pinopsida > Pinales > Pinaceae > Pinus > Pinus albicaulis. The sequence continues at coordinate 1,692,998,004 of CM076579.1, read as the reverse complement.
CTCCCATGCTCCCATTAGAGCATGCCCTGCAAAGAGTATGGGGATATTTTCCCCCAAAGGACACATCCATTCCATGTGCCTCTCTCCCAATCATGCTCCTGACAATAATGTGATCAATGAAAACATAAGGAGCCAAAACGACAGTCATGATGGCTGCTACATGTAGCAAGTGAGTAGGGCAATGATCCCACATATGCAACCAGCGCAGTTTGAGCATAAACTGCAATAGAGAATGAAAAGGGATGTGGTTTCTCAACCACCGGTATGCTGCTAAATTCTCCTCATGTATTTGGAGAAAAGGAGTGATGTATGATACATGGTGAGCATGTCCTCTAAAATACACATCTTCCCCAAGTCCATCAAGGGGATGGTCATCAATCATGCTCTTGGCCTCAAGTAGACCAAGGAGTCTCAGACAAAGAATGCCCCTTCTTGGAGCAACATCCTGCATATACATAGTTAAGGAATCAACATGTAAATCACATAAATGAACAATGTCCTTACCATGATTTATAATCATGAAAAGGGAGAAACTCATAGATGAATCTCTCCTTATCCTCCAAGGGACAAGAAGTGACTGTGCCAATTCCTCCAAAGAGTGGTGTGCATATACTTCTCCCATGCCAAATGTACAAGTGGGAAGGCTGCTGTACTTCCCTTGCTTCTCCTGCTAGATCACAGAAACTGTAAGGAGAGTGGGTCAGAAGGATGGTGAGAGAATTCCTCCCTCCTCTTTGGGTCTACCCAAGGCTCCCAACGCTGTAACAAGTTGTCCCAAGGTCTCCACACTACTAAAATTAAGGATTGGTGCCTCACTGATTGAAGCAACTATCCCCCTCATTTGAACCAGTGGTCCCCTTGGTGTAATGTGTCCACTTAATGAGAAATTATCATCTGAAGATGACAACATACATAGATGAACAATTCTTTCCATGCCTTCACTACGCAATCCAATCACCTTCCTAGGTGCAATAACCTCTAAAAATGGCTAGGAATGTGCCCTCCTCAACACATGTTGTTGGCTCTCTTCTCTATCCCCTTCTTGAGTCTTCATGGTTTCACAACTCCCCCTCCATGTCACATATGGATCATGAACTGTGCCTTGATCTCCATATAAGAGATCCTGGGGACCTTCTTGAAAAGATACAAAAATCCCTCTATTTGGAGCAAAAGCTCCTTCTTCCTCTGCATGAGGCACTAGATGATCTCTAGACTTGGCAGTGTTGTTGCCCTTTGTTTCTGCAATAAATTTTGGCAACATCCCAATGATTTGGTCCACCTTTGAACAAGAGAGCTCTTTTTTCTATTGCTCAAAGGTGTAGGATGAAATTTTTGTCCCCAACAAGGCATGATGCAAGTTTTCAGCTCCTTTCATGAATTCCTGAGGTGATTCTGTGTTGCTGTGTAGGTTTTTTGTTTGAGTCTTTTGTTTTAACCCCATCACATGAATCTCATGGTTTTTATGACCAAATATTTTCACCAATGAATTAGTGAAATTTTCATAAGATGAAGCATTAAATTTTTCAAAAGAAATAGACTCAACTTTCCACCATGCATGGGCCTTACCTCTCAAATGCAGCGTTGCAACCTTGATGGTTTCTTCTTCTGAAATGTGGTGCTTCTGTTGGAAGGTGTTTAGCTCCTCCACCAAATATTTGGCTGAACTTGAAAGTGAACCTCCAAAAGTAGATAGATGAAATCTATCTTGCTGCTCCTTTCCCTTCACCTTAATCTTGCAAAACTTAGAAAAAGTGAGTTGATTTCTGAACTTCTGAGTGTGAGACTCATACTCTTTCAGGAAATCACTAAGGGTTTCTTCCTTATTCACCTTTACTCCTTCTTTCATCTCCCCTATGGGAATGCTGGACCTCTGACTGCGCTGCCCATCATGGTGTGTGGCTGCATGCTTGCCTTGACCATGTGAAAATCTAGGTTTTGCTCTGTTTTCAAACTTTCTTTGAGATTCTCCATCAATCTCCCTCCTAATATTCCTGGAGTCTTCATGGATTCTTTGCACAGATTTAGGGAGAAGACTTGTGAGTATATCCTCCTTCTTCCTTCCAAGAGATGGAGTCTCTCTCCTACTCATCTTTTTGCTTCCTTCTAGTTGAGAATAGGAAGTGCAGGGGCCTTCCTTTTCTGTTTTCTCTTCCTCCTTAGGGAGGCTCTTCTCTGTTCTAAAAATAGATGAGATCAAGCTCATGTTCTTCATCATATTATTTTTATATCTTTCTTGGGCTTGAAATCCATAGACTGAGCCAAGAAAGGTGCTTTGATACCACTGTAATATCCCTTTTTAGGATTGCTCAACAAGGCATGCCTAAAAAACACATTTTTCAGGAATGGATGCTATAATACTTGAACCCAGCACTTGGATCCCATATAATAGAGCATCTAAGTATTAAATCCAAGAGGAGGCTCCAAAGAAATCCTCTTATATGGTTTAAACAAGTCTCCCACCTATAATGCTCTCCAGAGAATGCCCAGTTAAGGGGCTACAACAACACTTTACACAAGCAAGGAAATGACAGCGCAATTATTAGTGAGCCATGTCATATGAAGATGTAATCAGCCATTATATGTATGTACAGTAGAAAATGTAGACAAATTCTTGAGGAATATATTACTCAACTCAAGCAAAGAGACTCAAGAAGACATATTTATAAGAATAGAGAAGCACTACTTTACATAGTTTATTCCAGGCTAAGACTGTGCAGTTTATAGGGGATATTGCAGCAGTAAATATATAAATATAAAGATGCAGAAATGTAAGCTCAAAGAAACATGGGGGAAGCAAGCTCTCAACCCATGAAAAGATGATACATCAATCCCTTAAGAGGATTGGCTGGAAACTAGACAAAATGGCACTCCTGCAGAAATGTCGGAGTTGCTGGGTAGCAGAAACTCAAGAAATGGAAATAGAAGGAGCTTGCTATAGAAAATGAACCCTCTGAAATAAAATCCTTAAATTTACCTTCCAAATGATAGGCTGATCCTATCGTTGAAGATATCAACTCCCGATAAAATACCGCAACCCTCACTCCAAATGCTCTCTAGGAATTGCGCAGTCCAGGAAGAGGGATGCTCTTCTGCTGATAGAAAATGGTTGGCCTGATGCCAATGATGATGTGAATAAGTTCAGAAACTCCCCCACTGATCTCCCAAAGGAGTGGAGACTCCCTCCTCTGAAATACAATGCTGGAAGTGGTGTTGAGGAACCCTCTCCTGCAAAACCCAACAAGACAACTCACCCACCAATGGAGACTGCGCTGGAGCTGAATGGAATGCTTTGGCCTCAATACAGAATATGGGGAATATGAAGAAAAAGCTCTTCCAAGACCTAATCTATGGAAGATATGGGATTCCCGCCCGGGAACACCCAGTGCTAGCAGCACTGCATCTCAGCTAAACAGCTGGAGAGTGCACTTGTTAGAGAAGACAAGTAAACTGATAATAACAAACATGAATAGCTATGGCTGCCTCATTCTCCTTTTAAGAAAATGAAATATGCCTTTCCATGGGCCCCACACCTTAGGGTTTCCTCCTCCAAGTGATTTTCCCCTCATGCAAACTGTGCTGCCCCACCAAGTGATCCTTATCTCTCATAACTGCGCAGTTGACTTGGCCTCCTTTAGACTTATCCGTCTGCAATTTATCTCATTTCACACATGGGGTGTGAAATCCAGTTCTTTCTTAATCCCTTTTCACATTTTAAGGGATTTTTATTCAGATTTTATTATTAATGGGTTTTCTTACCCATTTATTCTCCTCCTAGTGCAAAACAAATTTTTTTAATATTCCATGAAAATTTGGAATATTACAGTGCTCCCCTCCCAAATGTTGCTTGTCCTCAAGCAACTGCAAGAATAGAACTGTAGGATGTCCTCATCCTCCAACTGTAGCATCTAATTATGATGAACTCTTCATTAAGAATGAGACGATGTATCAACAAAGAGTCTCCATATTGCTCCTCCCAAGCATGTAAACTAGCCAAAGTGGCTATCATTATGAACATGGAATGTACTCAAGAAGGAAATAAGGTGTTGTCCAGAGGTTTCCTTGAGGCATGGTGTCAAGATTTATTGGGAAAACATTTCCCTCATGTGGATTCTCCACCCCCAAGCAATCATCCATAAGAATCTAGTCACCTCCAGATAAGGCAACTACTGAAAATCCTCTTCCACCTTGAGCTATGGCAAAGAAGGTGGGCTGAAAATCTGCAAATGTTAAGCATCATATCCTACCCAAAACTATTAATCTCTCCACTTATGATCAGTGTAGAGCGAAATCTGATCTTGGGCTACAATAATGTGTCCTTCAAGTGGTAAGATGAAGTCTGGATCCCTAAGGATCTCCCCCCCTACATTGTGAATCAAGCTGGCCCAATGCTCCTCATATGTGATGGACAGGAGGTCATCATCATATGGCACCCTATCAATCATATGGCTCACCTCAAGAAAGGACAAATACTGAACTGTGGTGGCCACATCATCTCCCATGCTCCCATTAGAGCATGCCCTGCAAAGAGTATGGGGATCTTTTCCCCCAAAGGACACATCCATTCCATGTGCCTCTCTCCCAATCATGCTCCTAACAATAATGTGATCAATGACAGCATAAGGAGCCAAAATGATAGTCATGCTGGCTGCTACATGTAGCAAGTGAGTAGGGAAATGATCCCTCATATGCAACCAATGCAGTTTTAGCATAAATTGCAATAGAGGATGACAAGAGATGTGATTTCTCAACAACCAGTTTGCTGATACATTCTCCTCATGTATTTGGAGAAAAGGAGTGATGTATGATACATGGTGAGCATGTCCTCCAAAATACACATCTTCCCCAAGTCCATCAAGGGGATGGTCATCAATCATGCTCTTGGCCTCAAGTAGACCAAGGAGTCTCAGACAAAGAATGCCCCTTCTTGGAGCAACATCCTACATATACATAGTTAAGGAATCAACATGTAAATCACATAAATGAAAAATTTTCTTACCATGATTTTTGATCATGCAAAGGGATCAACTCATAGATGAATCTCTCCTTATCCTCCAAGGGACAAGAAGTGACTCTACCAATTCCTCCAAAGAGTGGTGTGCAAATACTGCTCCCATGCCAAATGTACAAGTGGGAAGGCTACTGTACTTCCCTTGCTTCTCCTACCATAGCGTAGAAACTGTAAGGAGAGTGGGTAAGAAGGATGGTGAGAGAATTCTTCCCTCCTCTTTGGGTCTACCCAAGGCTCCTAACACTGTAACAAGTTTTCCCAAGGTCTCCACACTACTGAAATCAAGGATTCGTGCCTCACTGATTGAAGCATCTACTCCCCTCATCTGAACCAGTGGTCCCCTTGGTGTAATGTGTCCACTTAATGAGACATTATCATCTGAAGATGATTGCATACATAGATGAAAAATTCTTTCCATGCCTTCACTGCACAATCCAATCACCTTCCTAGGTGCAATAACCTCTAAAAATGGATAGGAATGTGCCCTCCTCAACACATGTTGCTGGCTCTCTTCTCTATCCCCTTCCTGATTCTTCATGGTTTCACACCTCCCCCTCCATGGCACATATGGATCATGAATTGTGCCTTGATCTCCATATAAGAGATCCTAGGGACCTTCTTTCAAAGATACAAGAATTCCTCTATTTGGAGCAAAAGCTCCTTCTTCCTTTGCATGAGGCACTAGATGATCTCTAGACTTGGTAGCGCTCTTGCCCTTTGTTTCTGCAATAAAGTTGGGCAACATCCCAATGATTTGGTCCACCTTTGAAAAAGAGAGCTGTTTGTTCTGTTGCTCAAAGGTGTAGGATGAAAGTTTTGTCCCCAACAAGGCATGATGCAAGTTTTCAGCTCCTTTCATGAATTTCTGAGGTGGATTTGCGTTGCTGTGTAGGGTTTTTGTTTGAGTCTTTTGTTTTAACTCCATCACATGAATCTCATGGTTTTTCTGACCAAATATTTTCACCAAATACTTAGTGAAATTTGCATAAGATGAAGCATTAACATTTTCAAAATAAATAGACTCAACTTTCCACCATGCATGGGCCTTACCTCTCAAATGCAGTGCTGCAACCTTGATGGTTTCTTCTTCTGAAATGTGGTGCTGCTATTGGAAGGTGTTTATCTCCTCCACCCAATCTTTGGCTGAACTTGAAAGTGAACCTCCAAAAGTAGATAGATGAAATCTATCTTGCTGCTCCTTTCCCTTCACCTTAATCTTGCAAAACTTAGAAAAAGTGAGTTGATTTCTGAACTTCTGAGTGTGGGACTCATACTCTTTCAGGAAATCACTAAGGGTTTCTTCCTTAGTCACTTTTCCTCCTTCTTTCATCTCCCCTATGGGAATGCTGGACCTCTGACTGTGCTGCCCATCATGGTGTGTGGCTGCATGCTTGCCTTGACCATGTGAAAATCTAGGGTTTTCTCTGTTTTCAAACTTTCTTTGAGATTCTCCATCAATATCCCTCCTAATATTCCTAGAGTCTTCATGGATGCTTTGCACAGATATGGGGAGAAGAATTGTGAGTCTATCCTCCTTCTTCCTTCCAAGATATGGAGTCTCTCTCTTGCTCATCTTTTTGCTTCCTTCTAGGTGAGAATAGGAAGTGCAGGGGCCTTCCTTTTCTGTTTGCTCTTCCTCCTTGGGGAGGATTTTCTCTGTTTTGAAAATAGATGATATCAAGATCATCTTCTTCATCATATTCTTTTGATATCTTTCTTGGGCTTGAAAGCCACAGGTTGAGCCAAGAAAGGTGCTCTGATACCACTGTAATATCCCCTTTTAGGATTGCTAAGCAAGGCATGCCTGAAAAACACATTTTTCAGGAATGGATGCTATGAGACTTGGACCCAACACTTGGATCCCTTAGAATAGAGAATCTAAGTCTTAAATCAAAGAGGAGGCTCCAAATAAATCCTCTTAGATGGTTTAAAAAATTCTCCCACCTATAATGCTCTCCAGAAAATGCCCAGTTAAGGGGATGCAGCAACACTTTACACAAGCAAGGAAATGACAGCGTAATTATTAGTGAGCCATGTCATATGAAGATGTAATAAGCAATTAGATGTATGTACAACAGAAAATTTAGACAAATTATTGAGGAATCTATTACTCAAATTAAGCAAAGAGACTCAAGAAGACATATTCATAAGAATAGAGAAGCACTGCTTTACATAGTTTATTCCAGGCTAAGACTGCACAGTTTATAGGGGATACTGCAGTAGTAAATACATAAATATAAATATTCTGCAATTTAATCTCAAAGAAATATGCGGGGAGCAAGCTCTCAATCCCTGAAAAGATTATACATCAATCCCTTAAGAGGATTGGCTGGAAACTAGACAAAATGGCACTCCTGCAGAAATGCCGGAGTTGCTGGGTAGCAGCAACTCAAGAATTGGAAATAGAAGGAGCTTGTTGTAGATGATGAAGCCTATGAAATAAAATCCTTCAATTTACCTTCCAAATGATAGGCTTATCCTATCATTGAAGTTCTCACCTCCCGATAAAATACTGCAACCCTCACTGCAAATGCTCTCTAGGAATTGTGCAATCAAAGAAGAGGGATGCTCTTCCGCTGATGGAAAATGGTTGGCCTGATGCCAATGATGATTGGAATAAGCTCAGAAAAACCTCCACTGATCTCCCAAAGGAGTGGAGACTCCCTCCTCTGAAATACAATGCCGGAAGTGTTGTTGAGGAACCCTCCCCTGCAACACCTAGCAACACAACTCACCCACCAATGGAGACTGTGATGGAGCTAAATGGAATGCTTTGGCATCAATAAAGAATATGGGGAATATGAAGAAAAATCTCTTCCAAGAGCTACTCTATGGAAGAGATCGGATTCCCGCCCGAGAACACCCAGTGCTAGTAGCACTGCATCTCAGCTAAACAGTTGGAGAATGCACTTGTTAGAGAAGACAATTAAAATGATAATAAAAAAAATGAATAGCTATGGCTGCCTCGTTATGCTTTTAATAAAATGAAAGGTGCCTTTCCATGGGCCCCACACCTTAGGGTTTCCTCCTCCAAGTGATTTTCCCCTCATGTAAACTGTGCTGCCCCACCAAGTGATCCTTATCTCTCATAATTTCGTAGTTGACTTGGCCTCCTTTAGACTTATCCATCTGCAATTTATCTCATTTCACACATGGGGTGTGAAATCCAGTTCTTTCTTAATCCCTTTTCACATTGTAAGGGATTTTTATTCAGATTTTATTATTAATGGTTTTTCTTACCCATTTATTCTCCTCCTAGTGCAAAAATAAAATTTTTTAATATTCCATGAAAATTTGGAATATTACAGTCCTCCCCTCCCAAATGTTGATTGTCCTCAAGAAACTACAAGGATAAAACTGTAGGATGTCCTCATCCTCCAACTGTAGCATCTACTTATGTTGAAATCCTCATGAAGAATGAGATGATGTATCAACAAAGAGTCTCCATATTTCTCCTCCCAAGCATGTAAATTAGCCAAAGTGGCTATCATTATGAACATGGAATGTACTCAAGAAGGAAATAAGGTGTTGTCCAGAGGTTTCCTTGAGGCATGGTGTCAAGATTTATTGGGAAAACATTTCCCTCATGTGGATTCTCCACCCCCAAGCAATCATCCATAAGAATCTAGTCACCTCCAGATAAGGCAATTGCTAAAAATCCTCTTCCACCTTGAGCTTTGGCAAAGAAGGTGGGCTGAAAATCTGCAAGTGGTAAGCATCATAGTCTACCCAATGTTGTTCACCTCTCCACTTATGACAAGTGTAGAGCGAAATTTGATCTTGGGCTACAAAAATGTGGCCTCCAAGTGGTAAGATGAAGTCTGGATCCCTAAGGATATTTCCCCCTACATTGTGAATCAAGCTGGCCCAATGCTCCTCATATGTGATGGACAGGAGGTCATCATCATATGGCACCCTATCAATCATATGGCTCACCTCAAGAAAGGAAAAATAGTGAACTGTGGTGGCCACATCATCTCCCATGCTCCCATTAGAGCATGCCCTGCAAAGAGTATGGGGATATTTTCCCCCAAAGGACACATCCATTACATGTGCCTCTCTCCCAATCATGCTCCTGACAATAATGTGATCAATGACAGCATAAGGAGCCAAAATGACAGTCATGATGGCTACTACATGTATCAAGTGAGTAAGGCAATGATCCCTCATATGCAACCAGTGCAGTTTGAGCATAAACTACAATAGAGAATGACAAGAGATGTGGTTTCTCAACCACTGGTTTGCTGCTACATTCTCCTCATGTATTTGGAGAAAAGGAGTGATGTATGATACATTGTGAGCATTTCCTCCAAGATACACATCTTCCCCAAGTCCATCAAGGGGATGGTCATCAATCATGCTCTTGCCCTCAAGTAGACCAACAAGTCTTAGACAAGGAATGCCCCTTCTTGGAGCAACATCCTGCATATGCATAGTTAAGGAATCAACATGTAAATCACATAAATGAACAATGTCCTTACCATGATTTTTGATCATGCAAAGGGAGCAAATAATATATTAATCTTTCCTTATCCTCTAAGGGACAAGAAGTGACTGTGTCAATTCCTCCAAAGAGTGGTGTGTCAATTCCTCGCAAGTCGGTTTATTTACAATTAGGAACCTGCACTGTAGCGTGTTTGATTGTTGCTAGACCCGATCTGGGCTAGTATGGATTGCCTCTGTCCGCAGAGGGGATTTACCTCCTCAACAATTTGGCAACTCCGCTGGGGAGTCAGCTTGTTGTTTTATTTGTAAACTATAGACGGAGTCTGAAGCACAGCCAGATAGCCTTCGAAACGCTTTTGCTCTGCATTAGTGGAGTAGATCAACGCTGCTTCAGTCGATCTCTGGTTTGGTTTACAGACTGGACAACTTGGAGTTTTGTCTTCTCTTTCCGGTTAACTTCTTGGTCTTGCTTGCTTGGTCAACTCTTTGGACTGGATTTTCTTGTTTGTTTGGCCTTTTTTTAGCCTTATTTTCACTTGTCTGTGTCTGAGATTGCTTGTTTTTTATTTTTTCCATAGTAAACTTGGCTGGCGTGCTTTTTAGCGTAACAGTCGCGCCGATTGGCGCAGGTTGCCCGTGTATCGCCCGCGCCATCGTATTTCTGGCGCTAATTTCAAGCTCACAGTCGCACCAATCCTGTGAGCTATTAGGGTTTGCTGTGTTTCAAGCTTTCTGAGGCTGACTTGTGATTTTGATCTTGATTTTTCGGCTTTTTGAGTGCACTGGAGCCTGGTTTGACTGGTTGGAGCCTTCTTCCTTTGGTTTTTTGCCTATTTCTTTTGATTTTGCATACGAGCCCTAGGGCATCTAGGTGCCTTTGTGAGTCGAGCCTCCCTTGGGAGTTTTTTGGTTTCCGTTCATTCAGTCGGCTGTGGGATTACTTCCTTGCATTCGTTTGACAGTTGTTTATCATATTGTTGCGTTTTTTGAGTGACTGATTTCGTTTTCATTCGAATTTCGCTTTGCTTCATTTTGGGCCTAGATCACACGCCTCATTGGTGTCTTTGGGAATTTTCTTGGTTTTGAGAGACTTTTTGTCGATTTGAGATCTGATTGTTTGTGCCATTGAGTGAAATTTGTTTGTTTTGATCTCTTAATATCATTTCTCAAATTTTTTCTTATTTGTTTTCGGTTTGTTTAGTGCATCTAGCTATCAAACATTGAAAATAAAAAAAATCTCTTTTGCTTATTGGTTGATTAGTGCAAATTGAAATATTTTCCATTTTACTAGTATTTAGTGAATTTGAGAGAAAAGTTTTTAGTTTCATTAGTTGCATTAGAGATGTCATTGATTGTCTTCTGATCATTTTGTTTGTGTAAAAACTCTCAACTCTTCTATAGCTAGTTTTCATCGAACAAAATGGTGTACTGTGGCATGTAGTTTTGCATTTAAGAGATTTTTGAGACAGTACATTCGTTAGGGCCTGAAAACTGAAACGTAATTGAAGATCAACTTTAAAATCTACTCAATTTACACTAAGGCAGCATTGAAATCTAACGAAACACATTTAGAGGTCTAGGCTAGAGACGTGTTCCGACGTCTTTAAACCTAGTAGCTGTCGTTCGCCTTTTGGCTTTAGACAACGCTAGTACGGACTTGTGCTCCCCGTACCGTCGCGTATATAAAGGGAGACCCCTCTAGGTTTCAATCCTTTATCCACAGGAAGCCGAGTCTGCCGCCCTATACCCGTGATACACCGAACACAACATTCGGGGAGATTGCCTGCACGTACGGAAAGTCCTTGGTTGATTTCTTTTTCATTATTGAAACCAAGGTGTATATTGCAGTTCACGGTTATTTGGTACACCCTTTTGCCTAGTATTCCTGAGCAGTCATTTGATCTTTTCTGACTCCCTAAATTTGAAAGGATCACCAAGCGCTTGTCCTTTCACGCTTGTGTCAAATCTGAAAGAGATAGAGTCACCTTTTGTACCGTTTCTCGACTCTTAAAACATGAAATGGTGAAGTTTCTTATGTTTCAATGTGGTAAAAAATTAATCACCCACGATTACACGCCCTGTTAGATTTTTCTTGTTGACCGTTTGATCATGTGTCTTGACTCTTTTTCAGCCTGTGTGTGTGTTTGATCTTTTCTCTTGTCGTTTTTGTCACAGTGGCGGAACCCTCGGTTTCGTCTACTGGTAGTCCTTACATGGAAGATTCATCAGAGGTGTCCCAATCCTCTGCTGAACCACAGCAGCCCGTTGTTTCTGAGTTTCCTGACGGGGGACCGGTTCTTTCTGAGCAACCCTTTGGGGGACCAGTTGAGTTCGATTGGCCCTTTTCGGACCCTGTGTCTGAATTGAGATTAGGATCTGATTTCTTTTCTCTTACATCGGGTTCGCCTTTTATAGTTGCTGTTTTTCCTCCTATTCCTCGCCGTCTATTGCGAGATCTAGCGGCAGGCTCAACCATGAGTGATTCTGGTGAGGAAATTCCAACGTCTGGTGAAGACTATCAGCTCTTCCCACGAAGATTGTTTCCGGGAGACAACTCTGAGTCAATTGTTATGTTAATAGCCAGTCCCTCATTACCACCGGGGTACAGGTCTTTGGGTCAGATCATTTCCGCTGCTGCCTCTATGGGAGTGTCAGCTCCTTCTCTGAGGCCAGCTGCTCCTTCATCGGGGGTGTCTCCTCAGACGCCCGTTACTTCTGTACTCGTTCGGCCCACTGTTTGTGTGGCTGCCTCTACACCCGTTGTCACGACACCCTCCGACAGGGCTATGCTGTCTCCTGAAGACATTTATCTAGCAACTGCTATACCAGATAATATCTCTCCGGAGGAGTATCGGTTGTCCCTGCTACAGCCGAACCCCGAGGTTGGACCATCCTCCCAAGATCCCAACCGCTCTTACTTTTCGCACTATGCACAGGATGGTACACCCGTGTATGCTTTTCCAGGTCAGTATGATGAGCACGGGGACATTTTTCATCTACCCACTCCTGAGGCTTACCTCCATGCTCAAGGTTTACCTTATAACCAGGCTCATAACCCGCAAGGGAAACCTTTCCAAGGCCAACCTTCAGGCCAACCTAGCTATCCTTATGACCCATAAGGGCAGCCCGTGCAGGGCTATCCTGCAGGCCAGCAAGGGCCATCGTACAGTCCGCAAGGAAAGTATTATAGCCCTTCCGGTCAACCTGTACAGCCTCAGCCGGGGTACCAACTGGGACCGGTCTATGGTCCTAGGGGGAAAATCCAGCCTTCTCAACCAATTCAACTGCAGTATACTATTGTTTCTAATGTTGCATATCAGCCGGGACCATCCTATGGTTCTGCTCTGTGTCAAGCTTGCCACGCAAACACTGCTCCTATTCGCTGTGTGCCAACCGTACCCCATCTCGCACAACTCGGTGTTCCGCTCCAAAGCCAACCGCCCATCCGCACAACTTGGGGTTTTTCGCAGCTCGTGTCAACCCGCACAACCGGCACCACCTGTTTATCCGGGCCAACCTGTTCATTCAGGGCAGCCCTCTCAGTCGGGTCAACCTGTTTACTCAGGGCAGCCCGCTCATTCTATTAACCCTGCTCAGCAGCTGACTCATTCAATGCCGCAGCCAAATCAAGAGCTGCGCCCTACTTATCAGGCTCTGCAGGGTTCCACTTTTCAGCAACCTACTCATCCTCAGGGTGGTTATTACCCTCATGGTCAATCTCAACTGAATTATAACCACCCCAGATGCTCTTAGTATTATCCTCCTCCACCCGGTTTTACCTATACTCAGCAGCCAAATCCAAACGCTGCTTACACCAGGCCGAAATATAATCAGGGTTCGTACCCTGGTTATTAAGCCCCACACTCTGGTTACCAGCATCCAAATCAGTCTGGTTATACGACCTACACCCCCTACCGTCAGAATCCTATGGGACAGAACCCATGGGGGCAAGGATATTCACAACCATTGTGGAGTACAGGTGCCGGTCCTCATCCTGAGCCTGGCATGCCAGTTAATCTGCCATTGCCGTTCTTGGCCACCTTGGAGTTTTTGGATGTTTCAAAATTGACCAATGATCCGATTTTACATAATCTGTATTGGCCTCCTGTTCCTACCAAGATACCAGGTGTGATGTCCTGGGTTGAGGGTATCGGAGAAGACCGTGCTGGCGTATGCACGACGCCCTTGGGTGCTCGTCTAACTCTTGGGTCGACGCATTCGATTCATCTCTCGATTTCCAAACGCACTTAACCCTTGTACTACCCGCAAGGGTACATCGAGTTATCCCGTGGTATCTTCCAAGATTTCAATTCCTTAGCCATGGCTTTTCTTACGCACTTTCAGTTACCGGTTCGTTATGAAGCCGGGATGCACCTCCTTACTTCTCTGAAGAAGGATAAAGCCACTCACATTTCTGATCACATTCATGAGTGGCGGCGCCATTGTAGACTGATCAAGTTTCATATACCTGATCAGATACTAACTCACTGGTTCACCACTTCCTTCGTGAACAAAATCGCCCAAGATATTGTGATGGGAGCGTGTGTGACGGAGGAACAAGCCATTGCGCGTGCCCAATATCTGGATCTTGTATACTCTCAGTCCGGCACGCTTTATGATATCTTGCCTGATGCCCCACGGTCCAAAACCTCTAAGGCTCCACCTACCCCCGCAGTGGATGGTGTCATTGGTTCTGTATCTCAGAATTCGAAGAAATCTTCGAATGGGAAGCAGAAGTCTAATTCTTCCAATAATACTCCTGCTAATCCCGCCCCATCAGATTCTGGCAAAACCACGAAGGTGAACTCCGTTCAGGCCAATCCTACGGAGAAATCCTCCAAAGGGAAAAACAAGGGCAAAGGTAAATCCAAATCCGATGCCCCGAGGCCAGAATCCAAATCTTGTACTGAGGATGGTTCTCAGCGTAAACCGAAGTACCCCTACCTCATTTGTAAAGGAGACCATTATACTAAGGATTGTCCACGACGATCCAAAGTTAGTCAACTTCTCAAGGGCTCAAAAGGGACTCCGGCAGTTCTTAAAGAGCCATTCCCATCTCAGCAGACCCAGATGGTTGAACAGTCGTCACCATCTGCACCATTTGGGTCCCAAGTTTTCATGATGAAGGTTGTTGCACCTATTTCTGTCGCTATGCATTCGAAGGACTACAACGAATCACGGCAGGCACCCGGGAAGGCAATTGCGGATGGACCGCCTCCCCCACCTGTCTCCGGTTCATTGGAAATCGAGAAGCCTACTCCTCAACCCATTGTGAAGCCACCTTCTAAAGGTGTTCTTCGAAGATCTTCTTATAATCCGAATGCTCGTGTCGCTCAACATTACAGCATTGTTGAGGATTTGGCACAGGCACCTTCTACTATGTCTACACTAGAAGTTCTTCAAAGTTGTCCTTCGCCATGGAAGGCTTTATTGTCTGCGATCGGTGGCATTGATCCCGCCGATTCGAGTCTTCTCACCTTCGATTTAGAGAATTTCCCCCCCCGACTTCCACATCAGATAGCTCTTGTTATTCAAGTAGGGATTAACGGTCTTAATATCCATAGGGCCATTGTGGATGAATGTGCTTCTACCTGCGTCATGTCATCCGCTTGTTGGAAGGCCATTGGCTCTCCAGCCCTTGCGTCATCTCCCAATGCCCTCGAGGCATTTGATGGTCGGGAATCCAAACCCCCGGTGTTCTCGAGGGAGCTCAGTTGTATCACTTCGCGTGGGAAGACTCCGCGAACGTGGAAGTAGGCGAGTTTCACTGTGCCCGACCACAATATACTTCTTGGCCGCAGCTGGACCCATGCCATGCTATGCGTGCCGTCCACCTCTTTTGACTTCTTAAGTTCCCTCACGAGGGAAAAATTGTCACGGTGGATCAGTTGTCCTTCTTCACCTCTACCTCCGAGAACAACGTGTCATACGTGGATCAGATTCTGAATCCCCCTGACAGTGTAGGACCCGGTCTCTTCAAAGACCTCGTCCTCATGGGTATCTTCCCCGCACCACCACCGCACACCGCTCAAGTTAACATGATTTCCAGGTCTGATGACCCCTGGCTTATTCCTACGCCTGAGCAGGTGTTTGAGTTCGGAGAACTGGGTCGCCCCTTGACTCCGCAGAGAGACCGCCCACGATGTCATGTCTGCCACATCTGATCCTCCACCTCCTCAGCATGCTCCTTTGAGCATGACTCTAGATGTTTACTCTCAATCCCCCTATTCAGGCCGATTCGCCTGATCCTCTCAAAGAGACTTTTCCTTCCGATGAAGCCATCATTGAAACTATGTTTCTCGAGGAACTACCTTGGGGAGATGGACATCATCGCTCCTCTTTTATGCCTAGCTTGGGGGCAATGTCTGAATGTCTGGAGCGTTATGCATCTCAGGTTCCTACTCCTCCTCTTCAAATGCCCATTTTGACGCACGAGGTTTTTTCGGAGGGAAACCTGAGTAATATCACTCAAACCATCCCGATCAACATCTCTGTTAAACCGGGGATCGTTGAGAATATTCACGTGGGAGTGAATTGTTCACCCGATGAGATTCAAGTCTATACTAATATTTTCAAAGAATTCAGAGATGTGTTCGCCTGGTCCTACGAGGAAATGCTGGGGATTGATCCCAGTATCGTAGTGCATGAGATTCCAACCTACCCGGGTGCGAAGCCCGTGCGCCAACTCTTACGCCCCATGCATCCTCGGAAAGCCGTTGCAATTAAGGCAGAAGTTGAAAAACTTCTGAACGCAGGCTTTATTTATCCCATACCCCTCACAGAATGGGTTTCTAACATTGTTCCTGTTGATAAAAAGCAGGGTACTATTAGGGTCTGTGTTGATTACCGCGACATCAATCGCGCCTGTCCCAAAGATAACTATCCCACTCCGTTCATAGACCAGATTATCGACGAATGTGCCGGAAGTGAGATTTATTCCTTGATGGACGGTTTCTCAGGGTATAATCAGATCAATATTGCTTCTGAGGATCAACATAAGACTACATTCATCTGTCCGTGGGGTACTTTCGCGTATAAAAAGCTCCCGTTCGGCTTGAAGAACGCTGGAGCCACTTTTTAGCGTGCAATGTCTTATGCTTTTCATGAAATTCACCATATCGTTCAGCCTTATCTGGACGACTTGCCAGCTCATTCAGCTAGGCGAGAGGATCACCCTGAACACCTCCGCCAGATTTTCCTCCGCTGTAGGCGCTACAATATTAGGCTCAATCCTCATAAGTGCGTCTTCTGCGTGGATTCTGGCCGTCTTTTGGGATTCATCGTCTCCAAAGATGGAATTTGCCTTGACCCTTTAAAATTTGAGGCTATCATCAACCTCCCATCACCCTCCTCGCTATATCAGTTACAGAGTCTGCAGGGAAAAGCGAATTTCCTTCGACGCTTTATCCCGAACTACGCAGAGGTGGCTAAAGGATTCACACGCCTATTAAAGCAGAATGTTCCCTTCCATTGGGACGAAATTGCTCAGCAGTCCTTTGAGAAGCTAAAGACGTTATTGGTTAATGCTCCTTTGCTTCGTCCACCTGATTATCGCTGTGATTTCACTTTATATCTCGCCGCCGCGTTTAGCACCATTGATATGGTTTTGGTGCAGGATGATGACGATGGTAATGAACATGTCATTTATTATCTATCGCGAAACCTTCTCGATACAGAAACGCGTTATGCTCACGTTGAGAAGTTGGCATTAGCCGCAGTACACGCTGTGCAGCGCTTTCGCCATTACATCCTGCTGTGCACGATAACAGTGGTTTCAGATTGCAACCCCATGACATATATTCTCTCTAGACAATTGCTGGGGGGAAAATACTCCAAATGGATCGTTATCTTGCAGGAGTTTGACTTAGAGTTCACTACCGCTAAGTCCAAGAAATCAATGGTTTTCGCGGATCTTATACGCTCTCTCTCGACAGACTCCGCTCCTTCACTTTTCGAGGATCATATCCCGGACGAAACTCTTTTCCTCATCAGTACTCGCGACCCTTGGCATGGCGACATAATTGTGTATCTTCAGACCTCCAAATTTCGGTCTGAGTTGACTAAAGATGCCCGACGTCGGATTCGGCATCAGTCTCAACCCTATCGTATCATAGGAGATACCTTATACCGTGTTGGAGTAGATTCAGTGCTCCGTCGGTGCCTAACCTTGGAAGAGGCTAAAAGGGTTCTAAATGACTGCCACAGTGGCGCCTGTGGTGGACATATGTCCGGATATGCTACTGCCCAGAAGATTCTGCGAGCAGGTTATTTCTGGCCGTCAATATTCAAAGACTGTATCGTTGCAGTCCGTAAATGTCACGCGTGCTAGGTGTTTCAGCGCAAGATGTGCGCGCCACCTCTCCCTTTGCATCCTGTTATTACCATCGGCCCTTTTGCGAAATGGGGCGTGGAATTTATGACGTGTAACCCTCACTCGGCCGGGGGGCATGCGTATATCATTATCGCTGTCGACTACTTCACCAAGTGGGCCGAAGCGATGCCTACACTAGCTGCCGACGGTAGGACAGCTGCCCAATTCATATTCAACCATATCATTGCACGTTTCGGGGTCCCGCAAGCCATCGTTACTGACCACGGTACTCATTTCCGAGATTATATGATGGCTGAGCTGACTTCAAAGTTGGGCTTATGTCACGATAGCTCAACGCCGTATTACCCTCAGGTAAACGACCAGGTTGAAGCAGTGAACAAGGTTCTGGTCACTATGCTTCAACGAACAGTTGGTATCCACAAATCCAATTGGAACCTCCAACTGTTCTCAGCTTTATGGGCATACCGGACATCTGCAAAGAGTGCAACTGGATTCACACCATTTCAATTGGTGTATGGTCTGGAAGCAACTCTTCCGGTTGAATGCGAGATTCCTTCGTTGAAATTAGCTGTAGAACTTCTACCCGACACTTCTGCTGAGGAAGAGTGTCTTTTGTATGTGGAACGGTTAGATGAAAACCACCGCTTAGCTGCTTTAGTTATTGAAGCACAAAAGAAGCGGGTCAAATCTCACTTCGATCAATCAGTTTCTCCTTGTTCCTTTGTTGAAGGAGACCTCGTCCTCATGTACGATCAAGCACATGATAAGCTTGGGGCTGGCAAGTTCCAACCTATGTGGCATGGGCCCTACATAGTAAAATGTGTTTTGAAGAATGGGGCTTATGAGCTTATAGATTATGAAGGAATTCCGCTGGCGCATCCTAGAAATGGGCTGTACCTCAAAAAATACTATGCCTAAAGTGATTTTCGGTGTGGTGTGTGTACATAAGTGTGTGTTTTTCATTTGTGTGCATGTGTGGTGTGGTTTGCAATGTAAAAATCTTTCTGTTGATCGAGTCTTCCTGATTGTGCAGATGTCCATTCATCCGTTTGTTGGTTTCGCGGATGGTGCCTCCCGCAGTACCAGGAATCTGTCTTCAACAGCCTGGGTAATCTACGATCCTGTTGGTGAGTTGGTCAACCTGCAAGGTGTGTGTCTGGGACGTACTACAAATAACATCGCGGAATATAGTGCTGTATTAGAATTGTTAACCGAGGCTGTGAACCTTGGTATCCGTGAATTACTTGTGTATCTAGACTCGCAACTTGTAGTATTACAACTGAATGGTCATTATTCAGTCAGAAACCCATCCATCTTACGTCTGTATCTGTGTATTCGTTTACTGGAAAGAAATTTTGACTATATTACATACCAACATATTCCCAGGCATATGAATGCGTTAACTGATGCAGTAGCTAATTTGGTTTTAGATAGGCATTTGCGCAATTTGTAAATCATTATCACATAAAAGAGAAAGATCCATCCAGAAATAGATATGTATATATATATATATATCAAAATGTTTACATGGTGTGCATCATAGTAAATCAAAAAATATATATGTTCGTCTTAATACATCCGGAGACGACATGTCTCTCAAAAAATATGCATGATAAAAGTCTTAGGAGTCTAATCCGCATGGTGCTCATGATAGCAAGTAACTGCACGCACTAAGCGTCTCAGAATTCGGTGGAGGTGACTGGGCACTCCCACCGTGTGTCTCTGGTACGCCATCGGTACATCCACCAGCCGGGCGTAGTCTGGGATCCCTCGGGCGATGCCCTCGAGATTTTGGATTAACTCCCCCCCCTCTGCACCCTCTGCCTGAGGATCAGGTGCGGGAAGAGTCCTCCGTGCGATAGGAGACATACCGGCTGGTCTCTCTGGACCCACGTTTGCATGCATATAAAATGTGTCAGGAAGAACATGTATTAACAAAAAATCATAAAATATAAAATCAAAAAGATAAGGGGTCATACCCAACTCCTCATCCCAATCATCTCCCTCCGGCAGTGGGAGATCTGGATCACCAGTGAAATCGGTACCGGCATATGGCCAGTCTTCCACTACGATCAGCTGACGCCGCAACCACCCAAAAAACTCCGGCCTCCAGGACATCTGTTGGCCCCCTCCAGCTCTAGGCATCAGCTCTGCCCAGCGAGCCATTCTTGGCTCTCGTGGAATAGGCTCAGCTACTATGGCCCCTTGGCCCTGGAAGATTGGTAATCGTTCCAGAATGAACGATACCAGGATAGAACCATAGCCAAACTATTTCAGCTTGGCTTGTTTGCATTTGGTCAGTTGCCTCTTTATTTTTATCGTCATTGTTGTGGCCCAGTCGAACAATAGAGGAGTCATACACTCTGAGGCCAACAAAAGTTGGGCCTTTTTGGCCTCGTGCGGTGCCTGCGACCCTACAGCCCGCGTGATGGTATGCAGCACAACTCTCAGTTCTAGATCAGGAATGGTATGGATGTCCACCTTTCCACTTCCAGATCCTAGTTGTGCCCCTCGGAACACTCGTGCCATCACTTGCTCCATTTTCTCACCAGAGGGTCTACTCCCTGTCAGTATGGGCACCAGACCCCTGCGCGATAATCCGGTTATGAAGTACACCAGTTCTAACACTTGGTCCCGCAGTTTGAATACTTGTTCATCTGCGTCCCACATATTGATCAAGTACTGTAGAAGCTTGGGCTGAGCTCGTAAACAAGGTGTTAAGAAGAACTTTTTTAGCCCACAGTTCCTGAGGGCATTCATGCAAACTTCATTTTCCATGGCTTGTTCATCTTCTTCACCGTGCTCCCTTTCTTTCCACTCAATCACCATTTTGCTCGGTTCACTGCATCAACATGGTCAAGACCCTTAATTAGATCTCTGATGAGCTTCAAATTTCATTCAATTTGATTAAAAATCTCAAATTTTTAGGCGAAAATTGAGGTTTTTCCGCTGGCGCGAGCCCTTTGTATGTAAAAGCTCATTAGCACGGGTCCGTGCTCGATACCCGCACCAATGAGCGGAGCCCTAAAAATTTAAAAAGTGGCCTCATAAGTCTAATGCATGATGGAAAACTATTAAAAAATGGATTGAAATGGAGTACAGAGAAGCGCCTCTTACCTGGAACTGACGGAACTCGGAATGGTAGCCCGGATCGGTCGTAATCACTGTCAGAAGTTTGCACACCAAACTGGACCACTGCTGCTCTTCGGTGAGGTAAATAGTAAAAAGTAATTCTATTTTTACCATTTGACATATTTATAACTTTTTGAACTCAAAATAGGTTTTGAAAGTTATTTTTCTGAATATTTTAATATATTTGTGTCAAAAATGGGTTTTACACTTGCCTTTTTGTGCAGCAACAGGTCTTTTACGCAACTGAAACGGTGAAACGAGTTGTATTTTATACTTTTTCGGACTCGGTAAATACACGAAAAAGTCACTCTGGAGTCATCTTTCAGCTCTTTTCTGACTCTCTAAACATGAAAAGATTGTCGAGGCCCTTGTCATTTCGATCTCGTTAAAGTGGGCACGAATCGAAATCTACCCAGTATACGTTTACCCCTTTTTCGGGCTGGGATGGATTATTTACGAAAAAGGAATACCCTAGCCTATCGCGACTAGGAGGTTTTCTCGGGTATTGTTTTCTACCTTTTCGGGTCCGAGGAACTATCTACGAAAAGGGACTGCTAGAGTTTACTTTTTGCTATCTTTTCAAACTCTCTAAATATGAAAAGATGCCGAGTTCTTCCTTTGTCAGACTCGTTAAACCCTGATGACATCGGATTCAGTCGAAATGACGTTATTCGAGTCGCTCCTTCCTAGGGCTCGTTAAATGTACTAGGATGGATTCGCCCGAAGGGCGGACTTATATTTCAAGCATATGCTATCCCCTTCAAGCTTGTTATAAAAAATAATTGGGGTACTCGCCAGAAATGGTGGGGGAAAATAGAACCAGCATCGTTGTCGTGTCGGCAGTATGTCGCTCTTGAACATGGCACTTATCTGCATTCGTGTCGGGTTGGGGACATCTCATCTCGTTCTTCACTTTGCCTCTGTGGGTTTGGATAATCTCTTTTGACCTCTCATCTGTTCATTGCCTCGTCACCATGACCTATGATCCGTTGATGTCAAATACTGCCAAGTCCACTGTCGTGCCGTTTACATGTTCAAGAGAAGTTGACCTCTGCAAGTATCAACCTTCCTCTGATTCTCATATGATCCTGATTCACAAAAACATTATGTTCCTCTGTCTCGTGTCGATGATGTGGGAAACATTATGGCCCACCTTCGATCAAGGTCACTTCCTGTCGACTTCAGCTCATTATCTAGGAAGATGGTCTAGAGACTCTTTCATGGTACCTTGGAGCCTGCATGCCTCAATGGCAGGTTCGTCGCATTCGACGTGAGGTTTTCATCATTGGCCTCCGATCGAGTGATTCTACAGGTGTTCGACACCAGCTCATTGATTCGCACGCCGTAGATTGTACCTATAGTACCTTGAGGGCCATTATCATTATTGGTGGTTCCTCTCGCATCTGTTAACAACTTTCATCATTGGCTGGTAATCAGACGATGTTCTTGCATGTTCGACTTCAGCTCACATATTCGCATGTTTGGATTTGTACTTTGTTCGGGTCGAGATGGAGCGCAAGACCCTGGATTATGTCTGTTGTAATCCAGGCTGCGACATTGTGGATTATTATAATTATTTACATGACTCACTGATTGGATGGCTGCGACCATACCCGAGTCTATTTATCGATCTTCATTGGATGGCTGCGTCCATGCCTTGGATCTAGATTATTGTACACTCTGTTATGGATGGCTACACCCATACCAAGCATATATATCATGTATCTGAGACATCAGTTGTACTTCGCTCCGCAGGTTTTCCGATGGCGGTGTTTTCGGTCGGCATGTTCTCGTAAAGCATTTCACCCCTCTCTCTCTCTTTCAGGCCTCATGCTTTAGGGGGCATCTGTTACACAGCGATTTGTCACCGTCCCTACAATCCCCATCCCGCACATTGGAGGGCTCATTCCGTGACCTGTGGGCAGAGTGAAGACTTGAAAATACTTTCATTGCATCCCTTTGAAGATGAGCTTTAATTGCCCTAAATACATCTCCTTGCAGAAAACCCCAAAAATAGCTCTTTTTCCATGGGCGCAGTTCCATAGTTCAGCCCTCGCGCCAAGAGGGAAATCATCCAAAGAGGGCACGCCAATTGGAGCTCTATCATAGAGCCGTACCCGCGCCAACCATATTAAGAGGTGTTTTTTAAAAATAGAAGGCGGAAGTTTCATCCTAACAAATTACTGGGCTGATTTCTATCTTGAGTTGGGAGGTTTGGCTACGGATTTCCATGGAGAGGAAGTGGTTTGCCACCTCTCATGGAAGCTTCCTTGATGATAGTGCCAATCCCATAATTATAGGGATCCCAACTCCCCTTCCTCCTTCTATAAAAGCTTGTCCATTTCCATTGCAATCTAGTTCCAAAGAGTGGCAGAATTTCTAAGTTCCCAAGAGCTTTCATGCTGCAAAAGCCTTCTTGATTCCCTAAGGTCAAATCCAAGAAAGGAGACTATTGCCAAGTATCTGGAGAGAGAGGCTTGTCCCATCCCTGACAGGATTTTTCGAGACATACAGGCCGACGAACCGCCAGTGGCTAGAGAGTGCCTGTTGGGTCATGGTTGTATTCTTCTTTAACTCTTTAATGATAAGCGACTACCTGCTATGGTTCCACTATTTTCGATCATGTTCATGAGTTATATCCTCTTCGAAAGAGCATGAAAGTAGAGGCACACAGGCACAGTGTGGTACATATAGTTGTATGCACCGGATTTTATGCTTGCGTTTGTGTTTTTTTTTCGTATGTGTGTGTCCGATCACTGAGATCGTGAGGGCCGTGATCTGCCAGGGTGGGCAAAGGAACGGAGCACCACCTCTTCTACAAACGAGCGCTCGCCATCTGCAAGCCTCCTCACAAGTCAAGTTGGCCACAATGAGAACCTGCACTGTAGCGTGTTTGATTGTTGCTAGACCCGATCTGGGCTAGTAGGGATCGCCTCTGTCCGCAGAGGGGATTTACCTCCTCAACACTAGCTCTC
This sequence comes from Pinus albicaulis, assembly GCA_034641835.2. Lineage (NCBI taxonomy): Eukaryota > Viridiplantae > Streptophyta > Pinopsida > Pinales > Pinaceae > Pinus > Pinus albicaulis. The sequence continues at coordinate 1,692,974,111 of CM076579.1, read as the reverse complement.
TTCTCTATCCCCTTCCTGAGTCTTCATGGTTTCACACCTCCCCCTCCATGGCACATATGGATCATGAAGTGTGCCTTGATCTCCATATAAGAGATCCTGGGGACCTTCTTGCAAAGATACAAGAATCCCTCTATTTGGAGCAAAAGCTCCTTCTTCCTCTGCATGAGGCACTAGATTATCTCTAGACTTGGCATCGTTGTTGCCCTTTGTTTCTTTAATAAAGTTGGGCAACATCCCAATGATTTGGTACACCTTTGAAAAATAAAGCTCTTTGTTCTGTTGCTCAAAGGTCTAGGATTCATGTTTTGTCCCCAACAAGGCACGATGCAAGTTTTCAGCTCCTTTCATGAATTTCTGAGGTGGATCTGCGTTGCTGTGTAGGGTTTTTGTTTGAGTCTTTTGGTTTAACTCCATCACATGAATATCATGGTTTTTCTGACCAAATATTTTCACCAATGACTTAGTGAAATTTGCATAAGATGAAGCATTAACATTTTCAAAATAAATAGACTCAACTTTCCACCATGCATGGGCCTTACCTCTCAAATGCAGCGCTGCAACCTTGATGGTTTCTTTTTCTGAAATGTGGTGCTGCTTTTGGAAGGTGTTTAGCTCCTCCACCCAATCTTTGGCTGAACTTGAAAGTGAACCTCCAAAAGTAGATAGATGAAATCTATTAATTATAAACCTTCTGGGAAATCACATAAGAAATTTTGGAACCGACGCGTTTCAAACTATCAACTGTAGTTCATCTTGCTGCTCCTTTCCCTTCACCTTAATCTTGCAAAACTTAGAAAAAGTGAGCTGATTTCTGAACTTCTGAGTGTGAGACTCATACTATTTCAGGAAATCACGAAGGGTTTCTTCCTTAGTCACCTTTCCTCCTTCTTTCATCTCCCCTAGTCATGTTATAGAGACCGATGGAATCCGGTTGACAGAATGAGTGACGTTGGTGATGCTGATGTAAAACCAGTTTGAGATTCTTTAAAATTTTGGAGACTAGAATAATGGGAATTAGCGTTTCGATGCCAGTCTGTTTTTACAAAAATAAGGATGATGTGGTATGGAAAACCGAGAATTACATTCAATAGTGTTCTAAAAATACTGTTGTGGGAATTCTGGGCAAAATTACAAAATGGAGTTGATACTTTAAAAGACCAGCGGCAATATAGAGTTTGGAATCCTGGAGGTAGCAAGTCATTTAGACTTGTAGCTGTGGCATTATTACAGAAAAGTGACAGACCTCATAGACAGGAGTCTATGGAAAATTTTCTACATGGGGACTCTAATGCAGGAGCATCCTGCTCAATTTTCATTATTTATTTGTGTGATTTAGGGGGTGATGTTTTTTTAATTATTTTATAAATTATGTCCATTTAAAAAAATAAATTGAGGATATGAGTTGGACTTGAGTTGTATAGATATTTTAGGAATTATGAACTCCTTAAATGGAACTTAGTTGAGTCAAAGGAGGGATAAAGCTATTTTAGAATTTGGTTGAGTTATTTTTGGAGGAAATCATGGATTCAAATTAATCCACAATTATGTATAAATATGAGCTTTGTGTGAGAATGGAGACATAGAGATAGAGAGAAATGGTGTGAGAGTTTATGTAAAGGGCGAAATCCAAGAGGGCAACCAAATTTAATATTTGGCCAAATAAGAGTTTGACACAGTATTTTATTGTTGTTTTTTTGTGAAATCATTTTGATCCATTCGCTCTCTGTTCAATTATTTACTTATCCTCTGTTACATATTGTATACATTAAATTATACAGTATACAAATATCATCGAATTGCAGGTGCCAGATGAACTTATCGGAATCAGTTCCAAAAGAAGAACGTAGATCCCAGAGAGATCACGGAGGGAAGTTTCTCTCCCGTCTAGTTGACATCTCTTTACGCCTGGTTAAGTCTGGTGTCTTAACTCATCGCATGTTAAATCTCAGAAATTGCTGGGCGAATTTTGGAAGTGGAGTAGCACCAACGGTAAAGAGGATTTTGCAGATCCAAATATAATTTCGAAAACTGAAAGGGAATTCGCACTAAAATGTGTGTAGCTGCGATCAGAATTGGCGGACACCTGTGCGGTCATAGCACTCACTAAAAGTTGTAGAAAAAAGGGATTAGAGACAGTCCAAAGATTCAGAGTCTCTGCATCATTTTGAAATGGTGTGGTCTCTGCATCATCAAAGAGCCTCTCTGGAGTCAATATAATTATTCCCTTTGGGGGATTTTGTTGTACACACTAAGTTTTTGACCCTAATTGCTTCTTTCCAGTCCAAGAGAAACTTAAATAAATTGGTTTGTGATCCGATTTTAAGTCCCAAATTTGATCTCCAATCAAAACTTTCTCCATTTTCTCACACAAACTATGCAATAAAATTACATAATCTACTACACTTGCTCCATGTAAGTATTGCAAGTGAATTTACCGGACTTTTCCCATCTAGTCAAACCATTACAAATGACTAAATTGAAAGCCCCACATAGTGTAAGCAATTTTTCTCCAAAGATATTGCAGCCTTTTTCCTCGGAAATTATTTCCCACTGATGATTACTCTCTTCTGTAAGCCAAATAGGGTCATAGTATTCTTTACAACAAAGAATTATATCTTGTTAACTTGTAGTTCTAGCATGAAATCCCCCAACATAAGGACTTCACCTAGCTAAGAATATATTGCAATATTTTCTTTTAGGGCTACAAAGGGATTTTTGTGGTCAAGCCCTCTAGTTTTGTAGATTTTTGAAACTTGCAGCACAAAAAAGCATGCTGAAATTCTGAAGTGATTTCCATTTTCTGATATTTTAAGCCAGGAAAATTACTTATTTGGGTCTTCTTTTTCTAGCTGAATGAAACGACCTTATTTTTCTCTCACTAATACCCTGATACCACCTGTGCCCTTTTCATTCCATGCTGCCTTGTTCCACACTGCTATCTTCCAGTACCCTTCAAACAAAGGTGCCTTGCACTCTTCATGCTCATGTGCTTCTATGAGGCAAATTATGTCTTTACCTTTCGCAATAGGCCCTGACCCAGGTCCTCGTCTCCATGGGTAACCCTTGTAATTACAACAAAATAATCTTAAGGAAACTCGGGTATGAAATTATTTCTATTTTTTTTGACATGCAAGAATCACAGTTGAGTCTTTGTCCCTACTTGCCCATACTGACCTTGCTTCCTCATTTCTTGTTGAAGAGTTTGCTGCCTCTTCTTTGTTATCGTTTTTCCGCCTTGTTTTAAAAGGAGGTCCAAATTGCACTATCACAAATTTACCTTTATAAATCCATGCTCTCTTTCCCTCATCTCTTTTTGCCCTAAATTTTGTCATTTCATCCCTCATTTCCTCTTATTGTCTTACAGTTAAATCTTCTTCTAGAAAAAAACCGAGAACTCCTCAAGAGTTGCTTCTTGCTTAGAATGATATCTTTATCACACAAGATAGGCATGATGACTTTTATGGGGCTATCTCTCTCACCGTTAATCTTACCTACTCTCCATGCTTGGCATATTGGTCCTTTCCATTGCAGCTTGTCTTTCAAGAAGTCTCTTGCAAGGTCAAGAGTAAATTCATTTTTCCCATAATATTTCACTCCTTTAGTAATTATGTTTGTTTCTCTATCTTGTCTTTCATTTCTTTCTCTATCTGAGATGTTGTCAACCTGAATTTTTTTTTCTCCTTCCCTCTTAGTAGAATTGCTAATAACTTGAGCCCAGGTTTTGGAGAGTTTAGGGAATCTCCTTTCCTTTATTCTCTTGATGTCTCTTCATGTTTTGGACCTTCGCCTTCATGCATTGCCATTATGTATTCCCTGTCAGGAGAGCTTCATGTAGCAATTCCACTTGCTCCTTCAGAACTTTGTTGTTTTCGGTTAAAGCCTGATTTTCAGCTATTATTATATGGATTGTACAATATCTTTCCTGCTCTTTAGCTTCTAATACCTCCAACCTCTTTTTTACATTTAACAATTCTTTCACATAAAGATGAAATGACCAACTGAGAGGTTCGGATGTGGGACTATATAAGGTAGAATCGTCAATGACTTTTCCTTTTCCTTTGGACTTGTTGCCACATGCTTGCAAAGAGGACTTGTTTGAATGTTATTTCTTGCGAAGGACCCAAGTACTTTCCCTTTGAGACCTTTTTTTCCTTGTATTCTCCCATTTTAGACGAGTGAGTCTTCATTTTAAAATGCCCCGATTGATGGGCCTCTAAATTAGACATAAATTAAGGCCCATCTAACCTTTCTTAGGCCCATCTACATTTATTTTGCACATAAAAAGATATATTAAATCTCTCATTCTGCACTTAACAATGTTTTCTTATGCTTTAATATTTTCTTAGGAAGGTTTAAAGGTAATTGCATATTTGTGCCTAATATTGGTTATTTTTGTAGAATATTGTGAGAATATTTGGCAGATTATGCAGAATTGGAGAAGGAGATAATTTAGGGACTTGCTTCCTACCACTGGAAGATCAAGATTAAAGAATAAATGAGCACAATATCAAGAAATTATTGAGATATACTGGAGATATTCAAGGGGTTTTTCCACCCTCCTTAACTATCAAAGGCAACCAAGCAAACTGAAGACGAGGTGCACTCAATTTATAGCTTAATTGGAGTCAAAGTGGACTCAATCACTATTTTATAAGGAGTTGTTGGTCGTTGCCCTTGAGGATAAATAAAGCTGATCAAGAGCTAATTAGGATCGATTTCGGGGGATTCCGGTCGATTTTCCGCTCCATTCGATGTATAGTTGATTACATTTCCATTCCATTTGCATTCCATTCCATCCAATGCCATTCTTTTCCATTGTATTAGTATTTTTTATTTTAAGACCTTCAAAATGTAATAATACTGTATTTTTGTAATGCAATGAATATTCAGATGTTGTTTTACTGATCTAGTTTCAGGGAGCGAGGCTCGTGGGTCAGGGCCCAATCCATGTGCCTCAGCTTCTCTTTTGTTTTCATTCTTTTCTTTCTGTCATTTAGCTAGTTTTATTTCTGATATTTTCATTACAATTATAGTTTGCTGCTGTAGATTTAATATTCTTATATGCGTTGTAGAATAGTTGATGAACTCCATAAAATTGTGAGGCAACCTTCCCCTCTCATCTCTGTCAATAGAGCTTGAGGAGGGTAGACCTTCCTACATACCAAAAATGATTTTTGTTTATGATTTTTTACTTCTCAGATTAGAGTAGAGTGCAATAATAGTTTCAGTCTTTCTTCCACTGTGTTATCATGCATTTTTTCTGTTTTTTCATGCATGAATCCGTAGGTTTGTTTGTAGGAATCAGTATTAAAGTTCCGGAGAAGTTCACCCTTGCCTTCCCGCTTCATTTTCCATCTATGTTTTCATGCTTCCAAACACCTCTGTTACGCTCTATTCCCTCCTTCTTCTTTTATTGCAGCTGTCACCTTTTTAATTCACAAAACGCTTGAAAAACCATCAAAGTTGGACCTCCGCCTTTGCTCCTCGATTCTCCCGTATCGCACTTCGCAACCTTTTCCTTTTTTCTTTTAAAATACTTACCGCAATTCCATTCATATCGCATTTCGCATTTCACAACCTTTTCCTTTTTTTTCCTTTAAAAATACTTACCAAAATTGCATTCATATTGCATTTCACATTTCGCAACCTTTTCCTGAACAACACTTCTGCTACCCCTCTAGCTTTGCGATATTGCAAATTGCGATATCACATTTTGTATTTCACAGTCTTTGTCCCATCAGATTTCACAACATTTTCATTTTTTCCTTTTAAGACTTACTGCAATCGCAAATCACATTTTCATGTGGTTCCTATTAATACTTACCGCTCCCAACGCTGATTGCGATATTGTCATCTCACTCCACCACTGGTCCTACCTATAGGAATTTACAGGGTAAGTTCCTTAGATAAAAAACTGAAGGTCACCGCTCACAACAAATCACACATCAATACACCGGTATTATCACGTGGTTAAAACCCTCGAAGAGGGAAACAGTCCACGGCCTGAACCAACGTGATCACTTCAGGAAATTTATTAATATAAAAATAAATATTACATATGTTTCTCTCATAAACGATTACCGAAAAAATGACCCTCCATGCTCTTTAAATAGAGATCATGGACCAATCAGGTGTTAAGCCACGAATCAAGTGTCGTTAATACCGAGGAGAGAGTGAACCATAAAATCACTACAAATCGTGACTGTCAGATTATGAGTTACAAATGTACATATTAAAGAACACACTTTACCTACTCTACACTAGACTAAGTTATTCTTAACTATTTCTAATGTGTCGGAATATCCTAACACTACCACCACGTCACCCATTGCATTTCGCATTTCACAAATTTCAGCCTTATCGCAATCGCATTTCGCATCACCTTCCCGTATCGTATTTCGCATTTCACATCCACCTCCCGAACAACACTTTCGTCACCTCGCCCGATTTGCGATATTGCAATTGCGATTTCGCATATCGCATATTGCATTGCTATCCGCCATTGCATATTTAAAGCCTCCCACTCCAAATAATATTTGTGATGTCATAAGGTTTAATGAATTCTAAACCCATCTTTCCACCTCCAAGCCCTATCCCATGTGTTAAGCCTTCCATTAGCATCTTTAGCCCTTTCTTCTCCAAGCTGCAAATCAACACTTTTTCAATTAGAATCAAGTCATGGATAGCTTAGATGCATGGATAGAATCATGGTAGATAGAGAATAAGATAAGTAGGGTGTGTTTATCCGATTGGCCAAGTTAAGTGTGGTTTAAATTAGTTTCTTTTCTACCATTTCTTTTCAGCAAGTTAAATTAGTTCCCTTTCCATCATTTCCTTTCTGCAATTTAAATTAGTTTCTTTTCTACCATTTCTTTTCAGCAAGTTAAATTAGTTTCCTTTCCTGTCATTTATTTTCAGTAATTTAGTTTAGTTTCCTTTCTGTCATTTTCTTTGTGCAATTTATTTTAGTTTTATTGAAGTGTGATAGACTTCACTGAGAACCCCTAGAAGTAGCACCCTTTCGTAGAGCGGAAGAGGATGACATGAGTAGAACACATCTACTATGTATATAGAACTGTCACCTCCAAGTTTGTATGAACCCCAGTGATCTGAAAATGGGTGGATAACTTGAAATGCTTATGTGCAAGCACCTCCCAGAGTCAGTTAAACAAATAAGATCTAGCTTATTCTTGACTTGTGAGGAATTTTATACTTGAAACATGTGTAATTTTTTTAATTGTTTAAGTGCTTTAAGAACATTTGTTTTTGCTGATACTAAGCATGTGTAACAACCATGTAATGCAGAAAATAAGCATAAACACATAACAACAAATTTAATATAGGATTTCACCCAAATATCATGGGCTACGTCTCCTTGAGTCTATGTCAATTGACTTGGCTCTTTGGGATTAGGATAGAAAATTTATTTTACAAGTAAAAAAATAAAATATAATGGTTATCTAAACTGAACCAATGGGTTTAGAATACCATTTATATCCCTGGAATGGCTGAAATCTCTCTGAAGATGAACCTCGGCTCCCTTAGACTTGTCTCCTTGAGTTGGTTCCCTTAAGCTTCCTTAAGCTTATTTGTGCTACTAACTCCCGTAGAAATCATTTTATGTCCCTAAAACATTTTCTACTATCTCTAGCATACATCAGACATCCAAAATAGGCTGATGATTTGCTCGAAATGAGCTCTGGCTCCCCAATCTAATCCTTCATCCACTGATGGCCCTAGGTTGCCAAAAACTTCCCTATGGCTCTTATACCTTCAGAAGTATTCAAATGGCTCTAAAAATCCTTTCATTGGATTCAAAATTTCCAAAATAGTCATAATAGACTATTCACTTGCAGAAATTTACCTCCGGTTGCTCCGGTTTCGCCTCCAACACCTAGTGACACCCCCTGGCTCTCGGTTCACAGAAAAATTCTCTGAAGCATATCGGCCTTCAGAAGTCTTCATAAGCTTCTTAAAATACTTAAATTGGATTCATAAGACTCATTACAATCATAAATGACTATTTTTTTGCTGAGAATGGATACTGGCTGCTCTGGATAGGCCTCATTCTCTTGTTGGCACCTAATGGCCATGGTGACCCTTGGAATTTATGTGAAGCATATCGGCTTTCAAAAGTCCTCTACAGGATCTGAAAACCACACCATTAGTTCCAAAATGTCTGAAACATCCAAAATTGACTACTGGATTACCGAGAAAAGCCCTAGCTGCACTGGCTAGGCCTCAAACTGCTGCTGGCCCTTGGTACTTCTTTGAAGAAAAAAACCATCTATAATTCCTATGATGGCTCTGCAACCCTCACCAATGAGTCTGAAATGTCTAAGATAGTCAAAATTAACTATTCACACTCCAAGAATGGATGAATCTAGCTCAAGATACAACATAAACAGTTTTGTCCAGTTTCACCCTAAATCAACTCCACTAAATTTGGTGAACTACATGTAACTGTAGTTAAAAATGGCCATATCCAAAAATTTAAGGGCGCTCCAAACTGAATGCCAAAAATACTGTTAGCACTAATTGATGGTTGTGAATTAGACACATGACCCCGAAACTTCGCGGTCATAACTGCAACCGCCGACAGATATGCTGCAAACCGTGGCATTAAACGTGGAGTTGCTGCCATGTGAATGTGTAACTGTTGGCGGAGGTTAACGGTTTGCAATAGCCATCGGTTAAGTTTAGTGTTGTGGTTTTGGCATGTGATCACATATCTCAGACCCTTGGAAGTTTTAAAACTACGCCAGTTTAGCCCGTGGGCATGGACTAAGCTCTGATGTGGGAGGGGTTGGCCCCTCCACTCCCCCGTATACAAAATCAAAAAAATTTAAGTTAAACCCGAAAGCTTATAGGTTAAGGAAGACAATTAGATGAGACAGTAAGAGTGTGTGTGCAGGCGAGGAGGTCTTAGGGTTGACTCTGTTAAGCTCCACCAAAATTTTAAAACACAGTCCCGGGGACCCGTGGCGGCCTCAGGGCTGGCCATGTGTCACCCTGCCATTGGATGTTCAAAAACATGTACAACCAAACCACGAATAATATACTGTCACTTGTAAAAATTAGACTGGACTGGAAGGAATATTTTGGGGAATATTCCCTAGAATATTCTCTTTTCTTGAATTTCCAAAATCCCAGTCAAACCTAGTCAAAAGCCAAACTTTGCAGTTTACTGGACTTTTCAAATTGCGATAACTTCTTCATACGGTGTCGATTTTTTGAGCCATTCATGGCGCCAGAATCAGAAAGACGAGATCTATCTAGTCGCTTAGGTTTGACACAATTTTGAACACTTTGAAATTTGAGCTATCACTTAGGTCCTTGATCCAAATCTGATCACACCTCCCCATTTGGAATCTTTTGGACCCCAAAAGACTAATTACCTGATCTGTTCAGTAGATGAGAGTACAACACCCTCACTTTTCCAGCCTCCATACACTTTTCCTTGCTTGCCTTAGTGCCTTTGAACCACAACTCGAAGGTAGTCAAAACTTCCCTTCTTAGATGCTCTTTTCCTTCTATCAAGAATTGTGTCTTCCTTGAACTCATTTAGAAATTTCGGGCGAGAAATTTTCAATTGAAGGTAGTTGAACATCATGTCCTTGATCATCGATCCAAGGTGGCTCAAACAAACATAAGTTTCCAACAGAAATACATACATGACTGAAATTTGCATATGTACAAATGAATGTATGTCTTACCGAGTTAAGAAGTCAAACCACTTCTTACCAAGCCACTTCCATGGTGATTTTCGCTACTGAAAATCTTCTTCACGCGAAACATCTGTTCTCACATCAATGATGGAATCTTTGGTTCCAATTTCGCTAGTCTTTTTATCCTCTTGCTGCAAATGCTTGGGATGATTAGTTGGATGCAATGTCCAACATTGGGCAACAAAATGTCCCTTTCTCTGGCAATATGTGCAAGTCTTATGCACCTTCTTTTCAAGTTGCCTTCTCTTCAACTGTTTCATGTATGCCTTCATCCTCTTCCAGCATTTTGAAACATCATGGTTACACATACCACAATAGGAACAACAACTATTTCTTCCATTCAAGCATGCATAATTTTCATGCTTATCAGAAACATAATCAACTTGACTATGGGAAGAACTATACCTCAAATGTTGCTTTGCATGTCCATCTTTTTTACCTTCTTGAGGAGATGAACTTGTAGAGGTTCCAACTTTCTTTTGCAGACTAACATCATTGTTCTTGTCTTGAAAACTCTCATAACTCACATGCTCGCCATAAGCTGCATGTCTACACACATATTGATGCAACATAAGATTCAAACAATGGCAATCAACTTAGAAACAAACTTGACATTTTTCTGGTTTAGAATTTGGAACAAGTGTTCTTTTTGAAGTTGTCTCAAATGCCTTCATGGCTGTAGATTTTTCGCCATAAGATTGAACATAACCAAGACCAAATTTCTTAGGTCTTTCCTCAAGAAAAATAGGATCAATCATGCCTTGTGCATGTTTTCCTAAAACCTTGCCTTCATAGCCCATTTTTAACATCAACTTAGACCCTATACCTCTAGTGTGATTTTCAAATGAACCTACACATCTTTCTGAAGAGGAATTTGAAGCCAAATTAGAGTGTTTTACCTCCGCTTCATGCATGTTCTTGGTTAAGGCATCTTAGGCTTGATAGAGCTGCATCTCCATCTCATGCATTCTTTGAAGAAGTCCTTCTTTCTCTTGCTTCATAGCAACCAATTTCTCATTAAGTCTAGTGCTTTCTTTTCTACCTTCAAACAGAATTTGCACCATATCCTTTAGGATGTAGAAGTCTTTCTTCATGTCTTCATCATAGAATCTTGTGAAGGAGGAGGATTTTGAAACCTCACTTGATGAAGTTTTCATATTTATGTGAATGAAAAAAATAACTTCAACAAAAATTCACAAAGCTTTCAAAACAATTGACAAAGCTTTTGAAAAAAATGGTTGTAGAGTCAAGCTCTTCTTCAAGCAGCCTTTTGCAAACACACTCTTGTGCTTCAAGGGTTGCCTTGAGGTCCTTTGGATAAGGAGAATTCTTTCACACTTCTTCCTTCTTGTCCTCTTCTAGACTTAGCTAACATTAGCTCTCCCTTATCCTCTAGCAAACTCAAACTTGCAACAAATAGTAAAATTCTTTGCACTCTTTAAACACCTTTCAAGTCAAACAAGCAACCTTGTGCTCTGTCAAGAAAGAAACCTAGTGCTATGTCAAGCAATAAACCTAGTGCTTTGATACCAACCTGATTTGAAAATGGGTGGATAACTTGAAATTCTTATGCGCAAGCACCTCCCACTCACTTAAACAAATAAGATCTAGCTTATTCTTGACTTGTGCGGAATTTTATACTTGAAATAGGTATAATTTTTTAAAATTTTTAAGCTCTTTAAGAACATTTTTGTTGTTGATATTAAGCATGTGTAACAACCATATAATGCAGAAAATAAGCATCGACACATAATATCAAATTTAATATAGGATTTCACCCGAATATCGTGGGCTACGTCTCCTTGAGCCTATGTCAACTGACTTGGCTCTTTGGGATTAGGATGGAAAATTTATTTTACAAGTAAAAAAATAAAATCCAATGGTTATCTAAACTGAACCAATGGGTTTAGAATACCATTTATATCCCTGGAATGGCTGAAATCTCTCTGAAGATGAACCTCGGCTCCCTTAGACTTGTCTCCTTGAGTCAGTGCCCTTAAGATTCACTGGGATTATCTATGGCACTAACTCCCTCAGAAATCCTTTTCTATCCATGAAACATTTTTTACTATATCCACCAGACATCATACATCCAAAATAGGCTGATCATTTTCTCAAAATGAGCTTTGGCTCCCCAATTTAGGCCTCCATCCTTTGATGGTCCTAGACTGCCCAAAAATTCCATGTGGCTCTTTGAACTTCAGAAGTCTTAAAATTTCTCTAAAAATCATTTCATTTGATTTAAAATGTCAAAAATAGTGAGAATAGACTATTCAATTGCAGAAATTGGCCTCTGACTGCTCTGGTTTCGCCTCCAACACCTGGTGGCACCCTTGGCTCTGGGTTCACTGAAAAATTCTATGAAGAATCTCAGCCTTCAGAATTCTTCATAAGCTTCTAAAAATATTTCCATTGGATTCATAATACTCATTACAGTAAAAAATGACTATTTTTTTGCTGAGAATGGATACTGCCTACTCTGGATTGGCCTCATTCTCCTGCTGGCACTTGATGGCCCTAGTGACCCTTAGAACTTCTCTATAGAATCTCAGCTTTAAAAAGTCCTCTACATGCTCTGAAAAATACACCATTATTTCCAAAATGTTTGAAACATCCAAAATTGACTATTGGATTACTGAGAAAGGCCTCTAGCTGCACTGGCTAGGCCTCAAACTGCTAGTGGCCCTTGGTGGCCCTAGTGGCCCTTGGAACTTCTCTGAAGCAAAAACCTACTCAAAAGTCTTCTTATGGCTCTGAAATTCTCACCAATGAATCTAGAATGTATGAGATAGTCAAAGTTGACTATTCAAACTCCAATAATGGGCAAATCTAGCTCAATATAGAGCATAAACAGTTTTGTCCAATTTCACCCTAAATCAGCTCCACTAAATTTGGTGAACTGCACTTAACTGCAGTTAAAAATGGCCAAATCCAAAAATTTAAGGGCGCTCCAAACTGACGCTGAAAACACCATTAGCACTAATTGACGGTTTTGAATTGGGCACATGACCCCGAAACTTCGCGGTCATAACTGTAACCATCGGTAGATATGCTGCAAACCGTGGCATTAAACGTGGAGTTGCTACCATGTGAACGCGTAGCTGTCGGCGGAGGTTAACGGTTTGTGATATTCGTCGGTTAAGTTTAGTGTTGTGGTTTTGGCATGTGACCACATATCTCGGACCCTTGGAATTTTTAAAACTGCGTCGGTTTAGCCCGTGGGCATGGACTAAGGTCCGATTAGGGGGGGGGGGGTGCTGGCCCTTCCGCTCCCCTGTATACAAAATCACCAAAATTTAAGTTAAACCTAAAAGCTTATAGGTTAAGAAACACAATTATAAGAGACGTTAAGAACATGTACGTGTAGGCGAGGAGGTGGCAGGTTCGACTCTGTTCGGCTCCACCAGAATTTTAAAACGCAATCCTAGGGACACATGGCAACCTCAGGGCTGGCCACGTGTCACCCTGTCATTGGCTGTTCAAAAACACGTACAACCAAACCACTAATCATATCCTGACACTTATCAAAATTTGACTAGCCTAGAAGGAATATTTTGAGGAATATTCCCTGGAATATATATATATATATTTTTTAAATTTCCAAAAACCCAGTCAAACCTGGTCAAAAGCCAAAATTTGTAGTTTGCTAGACTTTTCAAATTGTGATAAATTCTTCATACAGTGTCATTTTTTCAAACCGTTCGTGGTGCCAGAATTAGGAAGAAAAGATCTATCTGGTCGCTCAGGTTCGACACACTTTTGAACACTTTGAAATTTAAGCTATCACTTAGGTCCTTGATCCAAATATAATCACCTGGGTTGATAAAGTAAAGTAGGGCAACCCCTAGGAGTTGCAACACTCTTAGTGAAATACCAGGGCTCACCAATTTTTGGCACCTTTGTTGGGGAGGTGTCTAATAGATGCTTTTATTCTATTTTGGCGTTCTTTTCTACTTTCCTTTTTCGTGTTGTTTCTGAAATATTGAAAAAATACAAAAAAATCTTATTTTCATGCCTCATATGTGTAGGGATACTCAATTTCTTTTTTTAAAATAATTCTCCAATACCAACCCCCCTACTTGACCACGTGGTGCAGTAAGAACCACATCACCATACACTTTTGAAGGTAGAAGAGATGGATGGATATGATGACAATGAAGAAGATCTTATTGGGTTTCCCATTCAAGATATGGACATCAGTGTACATATGAAGAACATCCCTCCATATTTCCTTCCCAACTTCCATGGTATGAGGATAGAGGATCCAAAAACATTTCTCTTTGAATTTGAGATACTTTGTAGATCTTATGGCTACTTATCACACACTAAAAAATTGAGATTGTTTCCTGCAACATTGAAGGATATATCTCTTAAATGGTTCATGAGTCTAGGTACTAATTCAATAATATCATGGAATGATATGAAAAATCTACTCCTAGGAAAATATAAAAACCATGATCTTAAAGAAGAAATTTTTAGAATGAATCAAAGAGAGGATGAGAGCCTTAAGGATCTCATAGATAGGTTCATGTTTAATGTTAAGAGGGAAAAATTGCATCATATAGAATTTGAGACACTAAAAACCCTCTTACTTAGAACAATTAGGGATGAGTGGATTCATATCCTTAATCTCATGAGTGGAGGAGATGTATACCAATTTTCATTTGAATAATTTTTTGAAACATGCAAGCGCATAACAAGAGGAAGGGAAAGAGTAAGTAAATCTGCCTCAACATTGGTAAGGCAAGATGAACTTGGAAATTTTCTTGACAACTTTAAAACAAAAATTCTTAGCAATCTAAGTGAACAAGTAGAAATTTTAAGAATTCAAAATGAGAAAAAAGAAGATGCTGATATTTTTTTTATCCATTCAGAATAATATGCTACTAAATGTTGTCCATCATTCCCCAAGTTTAAATAAGTTTACTAGGAAGATAATGGAGTAAGGAAATCACCAAAGAAGCTATGCTATGTAGCTCCAAGGATACCCTGGTAGCCTAGTCAACTTGATATGATGCAAGGGCCCACTTCAAAATTTCAATATTATTCACATCCATCCCAAAATAATTGGGACACACTCCCTCCTTGGCAACCTCGGCCATCTCAACCCCAAAACCAATCATAGCAACATGGTTGACAAGGAATTTATTGGGAAAATCCACAATATCCTCAATATTTCCCTCAATATCCTCCATACCCAACTCCATACTACCCCTACCATCCACCTCCACCACAACCACAACCTCAACCATATCCATCTCATATATCCACCCCCACTCAACTACCTGTACCACCATTCCAAACCCATACAATGAAGTATCTCAACCCACTTACAATGCTGAGGTACAACACTTCCAAACATCTCCTTTTGATCTAGATGGTATTCATCTTAGTTCAAGAAAGGTATTGCAAAGAAGAGATTTTATTAATGTCATTGAAGGACAGCATCAAGAAGAATAAGATCCAAATGAGGAGATCAAAAGATCAAGGGCTGCACTTGATGAAGAGCCGGCATCAGAATTAGATGTTGAGAAAGTTTCCTCATGTTTACCTGCATTTCCTCCATGTGTTCAAGAGAACAATCAGCAAAAAGAGGAAGATTTGAATGTCATAGTAGAAGAGGACATCCAAGGTGATCCAACTCAGCAAGTGGACAGGGGCATCACAACTATATTGACATATGGTTCCAAATAGTCATTAAGTTGCAGCAACACACACTTCTCCAACAGTACTTGATACAATCCCAGTCAAAGCAATTCATCTCTTATATTCAGTTACATGTCAGAGCATGTATTCCAAGTGTGCACCTGATTTTATCTGTCATCTTGATGTGCACATGGCTCCATTGGAAGTATTCCTATACTTGAAAAAGTTTTTGTTTTTTCAAGTAGAGTAGGAAAGTGAAAAAGAAAAAAAATGGAAGAAGAATAAATTATCAGGTGAAAAGCTCTTTTGAGGCGTCTGAGATTGGCCCACTGATTGAAAACCTCCATGAGGCAGTCATTGGGTTGAAAAAAAAAAGAAAAGAAAATATCCTAGGTGAAAACCTCCTTTGAGACACCTAGGCATACCTACTAGTGGAAAACCTCATTGAGGCAGCTAGTAGGCCTTAAAAAAAAAGACAAAAAAAAATTTGCATTTCTCCATCTATATCTCTCTAATGAATGTATGTGCTCTCCAACCTTTGCAAGTAGAAAAATAACAAGTTGGCACCCAAAAAAAATCGGTCAACACCCTGGCTAAAGGTAGTCAAAATTGGACTTCCTCCTACTGTGCTCAGAAGCTCCAAAAGGACCTCAAGAAGATTATCACATGTAGCTTCAGAGAAGCTTCAGAACCAACGAAGACATCTTCAACATCCATATCAACATCTTCAATATCACCTACAAAAACAAATCGATGGTAAGGCTCATGTATGAAATCATCTAAAACTTTCTTCGAATCTATTTTAGCTTAAGAAAACATTAAAAAGTGTGAGAAGGAAAGTTTTTTACAACCAAAATCAGTAGCCAGACAGCCTCAACCTTATCTAGTGACTAGCCTTACTTTTTCCACCAAGAAGAGGAACAAGACAAAAGTAAAAAGGACTTGAGAAAGTGGGTAGTAAGTAGTTCATTGTAATGGAAGACAAGGAGTGCAAAAGGGTAACCAAGGGTGAATTGATTTCACATAAATAAGAACTATGAGTTTATTCTGCATGCAATTAAAAAAAAACAAAAAAAAGAAAGAGAGAAAAGAAAAGAATAAAATAAAATAAAAGGTGGATCCACCACCTCTTGGCATGCAAAACAGATTTTCTTAAGGAATCTGAGGACCTCCATGAAGCACCTACGAGAAGAAATGCAATAAGAATAGCAAGAATATTAGCAGTAGGAGCAACGCATGGGCCAATAAATAGAAAATGAAATAAGCTAGCATGCAGGAAGAACCATAAGGTAGGGAGGATGAATAGGTTGCTCAGAGGATGAGCAACAGTTTCAGTAGGGGTGTGATGATGGGCCTCTAAATTAGACATAAATTAAGGCCCATATAACCTTTCTTAGGCCCATCTACCTTTTTTATGCACATACAAATATATATTAAATCTCTTCTTCTGCACTTAATAATGTTTTATTATGATTTAATATTTTCTTACTAATGTTTAAAGGTAGTTGCATATTTGCGCCTAATATTGGTTATTTTGTAGAATATTGTGAGAATATTTGGCAAATTATGCAGATTTGAAGAAGGAGATAATTTAGGGACTTGCTCCCTGCCACTGGAAGATCAATACTGAAGAATAAATGAGCACAATATCAGGAAATTATTGAGAAATCCTGGAGAGATTCAAGGGGTTTTTCCACCCTCCTTCACTATCAAAGGGAGCCAAACAAACTGAAGATGATGTGCACTCAATATATGGTTTACTTGGAGTCAAAGTGGACTCAATCAATATTTTCTAGGGATATGTTGGTAGCTGCCCTTGAGGATAAATAAAGTTGATCAAGAGCTAGTTAGGGTCGATTTCGGGGGATTCCGGTTGATTTTCCGATCCATTCGATGATAGTCAATTCCATTTCCCTTCCATTTGCATTCCATTCCATCCCATGCCATTATTTTCCATTCTATTAGGTTTTTGTTGTTTAAGACCTTCAAGATGTAATAAGACTGTATTTTTGTAATGCAATGAATAGTCGATGTTGTTTTACTGATCTAGTTTCAGGGAGCGAGGCTCATGGGTCAGGGCCCAATCCATGTGCCTTAGCTTCTGTGTTGTTTTCATTTTTTTCTTTATGTCATTTAGCTAGTTTTATTTTTGATATTTTCATTGTTGTTATAGTTTGATGCTATAGATTTAATCTTCTTATATGTGTTGTAGAATAGTTAATGAACTCCATAAAACTGTGAGGCAACCTTCCCCTCTCATCTCTGTCAATAGAGCTCGAGGGTAGACCTTCCTGCAGACCAAATTTTTTTTTATTTTTTATGATTCGCTACTTCTCAGATTAGAGTAGAGTGCAATAACAATTTCAGTCTTTCTTCCATTGTGTTATCATGCATTTTTTCTATTTTTCCATGCATGAATTTGTAGGTTTGTTTGCAGGAATCAGTATTAAATTTTCAAAGAATTTCACCCTCACCTTTCCGCTTCATTTTCCATCTCTGTTTTCATGCTTCCAAACACCTCTATTATGCTCTATTCCCTCCTTCTTCTTTTATTGCAGCTATCGCCCTTTTTATTCACAAAACACTTGAAAAACCATCAAAATTGGTTCTCCGCCTTTTCTCTTCGAATCTCCCGTATCGTACTTCGCACTCTGCAACCTTTTCCTTTTTTCCTTTAAAATGCTTACCGCAATTCCATTCATATCGAATTTTTCACTTCGCAACCTTTTCCTCTTTTTTTTCATTTAAAAATATTTACCCCAATTCCATTCATATCACATTTCTCACTTCACAACCTTTTCCTTAACAACACTTCCGCTACCCCTCCAGATTTGTGATATTTCGAATTGCGATATCACATTTCGAATCTCACAGTCTTTATCCCATCGCATTTCGCAACCTCTTCCCTTTTTCCTTTTAAAACTTACCGCAATCACAAATCACATTTTCATGTGGTTCCCGTTAATACTTACCGCTCCTGACGCCGATTGCGATATTGTCATCGCACTCCGCCACCGATCCTACCGCCATGTCACCCATTGCATTTTTCATTTTGTAAAATTCAGCCTTATCGCAATCGCATTTCACATCACCTTCCCATATCATATTTTGCATTTTGCAATCGCCTCCCGAACAACACTTCCGTCACCTCGCTCGAATTGCGATATTGCGATTGTAATTTCACATATCGCATATCGCATTTCTATCCACCAATTATAACTCCGCCATCGCATATTTCAAGCCTCCCACTCCAAAGCATATTTGCAATATCATAAGGTTTAATGAAGTCTAAACCCATATTTCCACCTCCAAGCCTTGTCCCATGTGTTAAGCCTTCCATTAGCATATTTAGCCCTTCCTTTTCCAAGCTGCAAATCAACACTTTTTCAATTAGAATTAAGTCATGGATAGCTTAGTTGCATGGATAGAAGCATGGTAGATGGAGCATAAGATAAGCAGGGTGTGTTTAGCTGATTGGCCAAGTTAAGTGTGGTTTAAATTAGTTTCTTTTCTACCTTTTCTTTTCAACAAGTTAAATTAGTTCCCTTTCCATCATTTCCTTTCTACAATTTAAATTAGTTTATTTTCTGCCATTTATTTTCGACAAGTTAAATTAGTTTCCTTTTCTGTCATTTCTTTTCAAAAATTAAGTTTAGTTTCCTTTCTGCAATTTATTTTAGTTTCATTGAAGTGTGACAGACTTCACTGAGAACCCCTAGAAGTAGCACCCTTTCGTAGAGCGGAAGAGGAAGACATGAGTAGAATGCATATGTTGTGTGTATAGCACTATCACCTCCAAGTTTGTACGAACCTCGGGTTGATAAAGTAAATTAGGGCAGCCCCTGGGATTTGCAACACTCTTGGTGCAATACCAGGGCTGACCACCGATATTGTTTGGCATTGATCCAAACCCACTTCCCAGATTTGGCTGATGAGGCACTTTTCACTTGCCCTATATCATTTGTTTCCACATGTTCTGAAGTTTATTTTCCCATTATCATGATGATATTAAGGGAAATCAAAGCCTTTTCCCAAGACTGACCCTACATAAATGATTTCAACACTGAATTCCTGTCGAAAAATTGAACTTTAGTGAAATAAACCAAATAACCAAGTAATAATCTCGACGGTACCAAATGCTTTAGAAAAAATACTCTCAAATTTTAAAACTCCACTCTCAACTTTTAAAACTCCACATAATATTAGTAGAAGTAAAGACTGATGACCCAAATTTACTCGTTTTTCTCTAGTTCTTAAAAATATGCCCAGTAGCATTCTTCAAATTGTGGCGACTTTAAATTTCCCATAATTTAAATACAGGTAGCGCAGACTGAGCCTTTCTCAGATCGCTTCAAAGACAACTTCAGACAGGCAGTGCAGATTGAGCCTTTATCGGATTTCTTCAAAGACAAGTTCAGACAGGCAGCACAGACTGAGCCTTTCTCGGATCGCTTCAAAGACAAGTTTGAACTAAAATCCAAAGAAGAGAAATCTTCAAAACAAGCACATAAGAATTCAAAAACACTCTTGCATAACCTACCATCCTCCCTTCACTGCCTTTCGTAACTTGTTAGTTTCTATAAGAGATCTGAGGTGAACATATCAATAACCCAGATCTATTTTACCTGCACGAAATTGAGGAGATTCGCATCACCAATTTTACCCTTGCCAGTATGGAAAACTATTAACCTGTGTTATTTTAAAATATATTATATGCCACATTAAAGTATTATTGTGAATTTTTTCCACCTAAATATAAGATATTAAGAAGGATTGTGTTTGTTTTGGAAATAAAATATAGATAGTATTTTTTATGATGCACTCACTCATATCGATAGTGGGAAAAGTTTTCACTGGCAAAGAAGACTACCATGAGTGGTCTCTAAATATAAAACACACTCGTATTTTCAATGAGTTGTGGAAAGGAATTTTTGAAGGAGAAGGAGACATTGCACCTGATAAACCCACTTCTGATAAGGAGCTTTCCATCTGGGAAAAAAAGAACAACAAGGCCTATGCCTTGATTGCAGCATCTTTAAATGAAGAGGTGAGTTGACATATTTCACCATTTTCAAATGCATTTGAGGCCTTAAATAAATTGAAGGAATTATATGACTCACATTCTGAACTTGAAGTTGTTCAATTAATGATCAAGTTGTTTAATCATGAGTGGAAAAATGATGACCCTCTTGCCTTAGCATCTAAAGTAAGATCTATTATGCATGATATTTTGGCTCATTTGAAAATTTCATTTCCAAATATTTCTCAAAATAAAAATAAAAACTATATATAATTTTTTAAAAAGAAAAAAGAATCAAATTTTTTTTTATGCCAAAACATATTCTTGATTTGTATATGTTAACATTATGTTTCAGAGAATTTGGAAAGGTGGGTCTAACTCTTATTTTAAAAGGTGTGCAACTCATCGGGTGGAATTGAAAGGATGGAAGTTGGAGGTTGATTGGAAGAAACCCGCGGGCATAAAAAACCTGGCAATTAACCTTCGGGATGCCTCCGCAATTGTTGTGAAACCAATTCCAAAAAGAGAAGAAAAGAAATATCAACGCCTTAGAAATAAGCCACTTCGAGGGGGCAACCTTCAATACATTACATGAATGAAAAATTCTTCAATGATTCAAATTAAAAAACCTCCTTTCTATATATAGGAGTCCATGGGGCCACAATGTAATACTAGATGACCTAACAATAATAATTTAAGGGCATAATAATAACAATATGGGGGTTACAAGGGTACAATAATAACAATAATGGGGTTACACTAACAACAATAAGGGACTATACTAGTAATATAGGGACCTAACATGCCCCTCTCCTTCAAAAAGTGTTGTCCTCAATGCTTGAGTAGATCTGGGTGCTTCCGTATAAAATTCTCATCCTCCCATGTAGAATCTTCAGTGGGTAAGTTCTTCCACTTGATGAGATACTCTGAAATTGATTGATTAGTAGGCGTGGAGTTCTTGTTTCATGGCAACTTAGGGTTCCAATATGAACTTTCTTCTCATAGAGTTAAACCTTCTTGTTGGTTTGAAGCTGGAAGATTTTCCACCCTATAACACATATATTTCTTTATGAAACATGGAAAATTGGATGCCTCTAGTGAAAGAAGCAGAGCTCAAATTATACACATAATGTAATCTTTTACCTTTCTTGTAAGGACCATAGTACTTTAGGCAAGTTATTATCTTCTTAGCTTGCTTGAGGACATTTATTTATGTGATTTGTAGCATGCAAATACCTAATCTCTCATAAACTTCTATAAGCTGTGATGTTGATACCCATTTGTTTCATTCGATTTTGTGCCAAATTTAGGTTATCCTTTAAGAGTTGGAGAACTTATTGTTGATGCTCGATGTGATCTTCCACTACTTGAACCTTAGAATTTTTTCTTAAATATGATGTGATGGACGGTGGATAATATCCATAAAGTGCCAAAAATGGGGTCATTTTTGCTGTAGTATGGAAGGAAGTATTATACCACCATTCAGCAAGAGGTAACCACTTGACCCATTGTGTTTGTTTATCAGATACAAAACAACGAAGATATCCTTCCAAACATTTATTTACTATCTCAGTTGACCATCAGATTGAGGATGATAAGATGAGCTATGAGCTAATTGAGTACCCAAACAAGAAAATAACTCCGTCCAAAAATTTCCAGTAAAAATGGGATCTCTGTCGCTCACAATAACCCTTGGGCTTCCATGTAGCTTTTAATTCTGTCCATAAATGTAGTAGCAACTGTACTTGCTTTAAATGGATGAGATAATGTACAAAAGTGTGCATACTTGGTAAGTCTATCAACTACCACCATGATGACACTCTTTCCTTCGGACTTAGGTAAACCTGTGATAAAATCCATTGAAATCTCCTCCCAGCGTTGACTTGGAATGGATAAAGGTTGTAGAAGTCCTGGGGTCTTAATTGTTTCCACTTTATTCTGCTGGCAAACCAAACATTCCGCCACAAACTTTCGAATATCAGATTTAAGGCTATCCCAAAAAAATTCTTTCTTCACCCTGTGGTAAGTTTTTAAAAATCCTGAGTGTCCTCCTAAAGGAGAAGTGTGCAATTCCAGAAGAATCTTTTGTTTTAGTTGGGAGTTCTTACAAAGATATAAGCGATCTTTGTACCATAAGGAATCATTTTTCCAACTAAATGTATCAGATGTACTAGGATCTTGCTGCAACTTTTGAATGAGTGTCCATACATCTTTGTCCTTCTTCCATTCATCTCTTGCTTCAGTTATCCAATCTGGTTGGATAATAGAAATGGCACAAGGCAATGCTTCCACCTCTTCATTCTTTCTTGAGAGTGCATCTGCAACAACATTAAGCTTTCCTTTTTTGTATATTATTTCAAAGTCATAACCCAACATCTTCGTGACCCATTTTTGCTGCTCTTCTGAAGATAGTCTTTGTTCCAAAAAGTGTTTAAGACTATCATGATCAATTTTTACCTTGAAGTTTCTTCCCATTAGGTAAGTTCTCCATTTCTTTAGTGCATGCAGTATTGCTAAAATTTCCTTATCATAAATAGGTTTCTGTAAATAATTTCCTTTGATTAGATGACTTTCAAAAGCAATGGGTCCTCCTTCTTGCATTAAAACAACACCAATTCCATTTCTTGAGGCATCACATTCCACAATAAAGGTTTTTGTGAAGTCTGGCGTAGCTAAGACTGGTGCTAGGCACACTGCCTCTTTAAGATGTTCAAAGGCCTTAGTTGCTTCAGGAGTCCATGAAAATGCATCTTTCTTCAATAATGTTGTTAGAGGTGCTGCTATTCTCCCATAATTCTTAACAAACTTTCGATAATACCTTGTTAACCCGAGAAATCCTCGCAACTGCTTTATGGTTGTGGGGACTTTCCATTCCTTAATGGATTTAATTTTGTTAGGGTCTACCTTAACACCCTCGTGAGATACAATATGACCCAGATATTCCATCTCTTGTACTCCAAAGAAACATTTGGATTTTTTTTCATATAATTGTTTCTCCTGTAGTAGTTTGAGCACCCTGTCAACATGTTGAACATGATCCTTCCAAGACCTGTTGTAGATTATTATATCATCAAAAAATATTAGCACCAATTTTCTAAGGAAGGGTTTGAAAATGGAATTCATCAACCCTTGAAATGTAGAAGGTGCATTGGTAAGGCCAAAAGGCATGACCAAAAATTCATAATGACCCTCATGAGTTCGAAATGTTATTTTCGGAATATCTTCAGTCTTCATTCTAATTTGATGATACCCTGAACGAAGATCCAACTTGGTAAAATAAATTGCTCCATGTAATTCATCCAATAATTCATCAATCATAGGAATGGGAAATTTGTCTTTAATGGTGAGATTATTGAGCTCCCTATAATACGGAAACATGCTCCATGATCCATCCTTCTTGTTTCCAATACTACAGAAACAGAGAAAGAACTTTGAATAGGTTGAATTATACCCGTCCCTAACATTTCTGCAATCATACGTTCAATTTTGCTCTTTCGGACATAAGGACATCTATAAGGCCTGATGTTTGGAGGAACACTTCCTGGAATCAAATGAATATCATGATCATGACAACGAATAGGTGGGAGTCCTTTGGGAGTTTCAAAAACCTTGGAATGATTGTCCAAGAATTTTTGGAGATTTGCAGAAATAGATGATTTTGATGTTGGAACTTCTAGTGATCATAATTGTGAAATTATGCCTCGTTTTTCTTTCTTTAGAATATTTGTCATTAAATTAGAGCTTATTATCTTTCCCGGATTCCCTGCAATACCCCGTAATTCGACTTCCTTTCCTTCTGAAAAAAATTTCAAGAAAAGTTCTTGAAAATTAAAAGCTACCGTCCCCAAAGATTGTAACCATTGTACTCCTAGTACAACATCAACACCTCCAATAGGAATGGAAAGCATTGGACTATTCAATACATATTCCCCCATGGTTAGCTTGATATTATGGCATTTTCCAAAGCAATTTATAGTTCCTCCATTTGCAACCATCACTTGACATTCTGGTGCTAGGTATAAGAAAAAAATCAATTCGATGGCTACCTTACAATGAATAAAATTATGGGTCCTACCTGAATCAATCAACACTATTACCTTTTTCTTCTTGATATGTCCTTCTATCTTGAGAGTTTGAGGAGTGGTAATTCCTGCCAGTGCATTACACAAAATGGTCGGATTCATTTCTTCCTCTTCTAGAGCTGGTTCCTAGTGTATATCATCTTCTTGTTCATTTTCTTCTTCCTCTTCATAATCTATGTAAAATAATTTCTTCTCAGCACACTTATGACCTTTAGTGTATTTGCTATCACAACTGTAGCAAAGCCCTTTTGCTCTTTTTTCTTCCAATTGTTGTGGTGTCAGCCTTGTAGGTTGTGGAAATCTAGGCGTAGCAACACTTCCTTCTTTATAGAATTGAGTGGTAGGCTTCCTTGTCGCCATAATTTTACATTCAACTTTTCTTGCCAACCTGAATGCCTTCTCCAATGAATCGGGTTCCAAAACGCGAACTTCATGTTGGATGTTATCCTTTAAAGTGCCTATGAAGAGATCAATCATGTGTTCCTCTGGAATATCAGTTACCCTTATATTCAATTTTTGGAAATCCTCAATGTGCTCCCCCACTAAGCCCTTTTGTTTGAGATTTATCAATTGGCTAAAGAAGGTGTTGCTCTTTGTATCCTCATAATGTGCTATCATTTCCTCTGTAAAAATTGACCAAGTGACAATTTTTTTACGGGAGCAAAGCCATCGATACCATACAAATGTATTTTATTCTAAATGTAAAGTTGCAATGCGTACCTTTTGTGTGTTTTGCACATTATGGAGATCAAAATATTGCTCCATGTATAGTATCCATGTTACAGGATCATTTCCATCAAACTTCCTCATATCCATTTTTGGAATATGGTGGTTCTTCCTACCAACATTAGATTTTATGAAATCGCGATTAACATTTATTTTGTTCTCATCATGAGTTTCTTCTACTATCTTTTCATCATTAGGAAACATTTGTTGTATCAACTTTGTCAAACCTTCCATGTCTTCTTTTAAATCATTCTTCATGTTTTTCATTTTCTCATCGATCTTAGCTTCCATGTCATCAATCTTAGATTCCATCCCAATTTCCATGCCATCTATCTTAGATTCCATGCCATTCTTCAAACCATCCATCTTAGATTCCATGCAAGCTTCCATGCCAGCTATTTTAGATTCCATATAATTCTTCAAGCCATCCATCTTAGATTCCACGCCTTTCTTCAAACCATCCATCCTAGTTTCCATGCCTTTCTTCAAAACTTCCATGTCATTTTCTGTTTCTCTTTGCGAGAGCGAAATTTGTTGCACTTGCTCTTGTAATTTTGATATGTCATGTTGCCATTCTTCGTCTGCATGAGTCATAGTAGAGCCTTCTAAAGGCTTAATGGGTGTTGAATCCAATACTGATATCTATTCTACAATATGCCCTTGGAATCAATTCAACTTGATTCTTCAAACAAGACTTATGAAATTCTGGAAAAAAAAATACACACCTTTTACTTGCTTTTGGGGAGCTCTATATTGAAATTGAATTATCTATATAATTGCTAATCCTTAATATCTGAAATTATGCCCTGTAGTAGCCCTATGAAGCTTCTTTCAAATGTCACAGGTCTGACCTGATTTGGATTCTTCAAGACAAAGATATGTCCAATCTCCCACAATGACCCAATTATGGACTGGTTCAATAGAGCAAACTTGTAGGACTCTCCACGTCTTTCTGTTTCCTCCTTTGGCTCTGAAATTGATAGAAAGGAAACTTTAGTCTGTGTACTTGCGGCCAATTTCTATAGAATTCCAATCTGATGCTCAAAAAGAGAGTTATGAAGATTTTCCCACGATAACCTCTTTGAGATGAAATTCGGGAGCCTGAAAAATACCTAACTTCCACAGATCATATCTCCGAAAATATTATGAACCAAGCTCTGAAATTTTGCGACACTATTCCTCAGGATTTCGGCTTTGCTCTCCAAAAATTTTAGCTTCTGAATCTTCATAAAGAAAAATTTATAGTGAAAATTCCATGATGACCTGTTTACGTTAAATTCAGGGGCCTGCAAAAATCCCTAACTTCCACAGATCATATCTCCGAAAATATTGCGAACCAGGCTCTGAAATTTTGCGATGATGTTCCTTAGGAATTTGACTTCGCACTCTAAAAATTTCAACTTTTGAACATTCGTAGAAAAAAATTTATAGCTAAAATTCCACGATGACTAGTTTGGAGCAGCGAAAACCCTAGAATCCAAAGCTCTAATACCAAATGTTGTGAAACCAGTTCCAAAAAGAGAAGAAAAGAGATATCAACGCCTTAGAAATAAACCACTTCGAGGGGGAAACCTCCAATACATTACATGAATGAACAATTCTTGGATGATACAATTTACAAAACCTCCTTTCTATATATAGGAGTCCATGGGGCCATAATGTAATCCTAGTGGGCCACAATGTAATCCTAGCCGACCTAACAATAATAATTTAAGGGCACAATAATAACAATATGGGGGTTACAAGGGTACAATAATAAAAATAAGGGGGTTACACTAACAACAATAAGGGACTATACTAGTAATATAGGGACCTAATAGCAATTGACCATGACGTGAGCGCGTAGACTCAAATCAACAACTCACGTTCACTGAGGAGGCACACCTTCGAAGAGCTTGTTGTACCCAGGAGTGCCCCCGTGGTGACGTAGGTAGCCAAAGATGTCAGCAAGCGAGCCAACTCAGTGTCCGCATCATGTACCATACCTGTCTTATCGAGCATTTAATTATTATTATCAGAAATCGGATTGTCCACGGTATCATAGAAGACTTGTTGACGTTTCGAATCCCAATGGAGATCCATCTTCAGGAGGATCATTTAATTGTTGTTTTCCCCCAAAATTCCCGCTGCACCTATAAATACTGAGTCTTAACCCCGTTATTTTCACCTGCACGTTTCAATTTAAATCATTCAAATCATCCTAATCACCTTGCCCCTTATTTTTGAGTCCATCCAGTCATTATCCTAAGTATAAACATGGCCAAGTCATCCTTGTCTGGTACTTATAGCCACATTCCTCTCATGGATACAGAACAAGACGTAATGGAATCCCGTTGTACAGTAGAAAATTTGCCTCTGTACCAGAAAGTCATTCTTAACCAACACAATTCCCCTGGCTTCACAGCTATGGTCATGTCTAGAGTCTTGTCTGCATGTGTCCCAAAAACCCACCTTGTCCCAGAATTCATACACTGGCTAGCATCAACATTATACCCCAACAAGTATTTTTTAATGAACCACTTGGGAGAGAGTGTCTTCCAAGTTTCATCCCTGTTAATTCGTCAATATTTCTTCTACCTAGAGTCTGAGTCATATGTTAGTGTTACTGAAGAGTCATTGAAAACACGTTATGACAATCTTGCAGGGCAAGATTACACGCAGATTTTATTATTTATGAAGCCAGAACCAGGGAGGTTTTCTCGAGATGAAAAGGTATTTTCCTTGGAAATTTTTGATGCAGATATCAAGCATGTGTTACAATCTCTATTAAATACTTGGAAAGGAAGATTCTTCTCATATTGACAGGTCAGTGTTTAGACTATTTTCTTTGATGATGAAACCTGAAGTAGTGCTGGACATCCCATCTTTTTGGCTGGAGAATATTAATTCTAAATTCATGAGCTTGACTCTCACAAGTTCTTTCAAGTTTCCCTCAATTGTTACTTATTGTTTCATGTATCAAAATGCAGAAGAGTTTTTGAATTTGAGGTTAAAAATTTGGATTCAAATAAGAAGAGATAGTCAGTAGTGTTTTGGACTGACCTGATAAGGAATGAACCTAGTGATGGGGGGTTATTTGATTTTGCTGCTTACTACTTGCCAATTGCCTATAAAATTGTGAATGGGACTGCTCCCCCATGTTTTCTCCCTAAGGCTCAGGAATTCTTTCAACTCAGTAATAGTTGCAAATATGGAGACTGGTGTCTTTTTTAATATTATTTAGAAATTAGATTGTATGGTGCTGAGGTTGAACCTTATAGAATGCCTACTTTTTTCCCCATGAGAATGTTTGCCTTAGAATTTATTAGATAGAGTTTGAATGTGGACCAAATCCACTTTGTGGAAATGAAGAAAGGAAATTTGTTTAAATTTCCCATGACTGTTGGACCTTTCATAATGAATATGAGGCAAGCTGCAAAAATGGCAAACCAAATGCTAGAAGACATGCATCTATTGCTAGGTGAAAAGTGGGCTTATGATCCACATCATGTGATTTCCAAAAGAAGGGTTGAGAATGGTTACTCTACTTTTAATCATGAGAGTAAACCTAGAATTGAAAAGCTGGCTAATAAGGGTTTTGCAGGTACTGGAAATATTATTATTTAAACTCCTATTATTTCTGAGAAGGCGTATAATAGGGCTAGAGAAAATAATGTTGATTTTGAAGAAGAGGGACAAGGAGCTGAAAAGAGAGCTAAACTGAGTGAAGGGATGCCTCATGCACAACCAAGTTTAACAATTCATTTGGGAGATATAACAAATACACCAACTTCACCATCTATACATAAGGCTATTCATGATCAGGTGCCATTAATTAAGCAGTTTTTTTCCCAAATTGCCGAGAAGAATCAGAAAATCAGAGCAAGCATGGAGGCTCAAGCTGAGTCTCAAATCACCCCTGATCAGACTAGATTTTTAACTACTATGGATTTAGAGAAATATCATATGAAAATTTCATTTTCACACCCATATTAAATTATAGTAGGGTCATCAAGCAATTTTAGGACTGTCGATTTGACTATTGATGCTAGGAATATTCTTTACTTGATAAAATTAATTTACACATGCAAATTGGTTTATTGATTGTGAATGATTTGACTAAAACCAGTGTAGCTACAAGTAAAGTTGAAAACATGTTGGGAAAGGTGATCAAGTAGTTGTAGATGGAGAAGGCTAATTCCAGAGCTCTCTCCACCCAAAATGAGGAATTAAAGAAGATAATTGTCAAGATTGGAGTGGACCCCAATGATAGTCCAGTTGTGTAGAAGTTGTTGCAGAGTGTAGAATCAGAGATTAATGTGTTAAAAAAGAAGCTGATGCTCCTCACTGGAGAACACCCAATGGCAGTTGAAGTGGCATAGGTGGAATCTGAGAAGGAGAAACTTTTACAACAAATGTTGCAGAGGGATGAAGCGATTTCCAGATTGAAAGATAAAGTAACTAAGCTACAGGGGCAGATTGCTTCACATGTCTGCACAATAGTTTTGTCATTTGAAACTGATGACCCAAAAACCAAACTATCACAATTAAGTAATGAGTTGAAGGTGGCAGATATTGATATGAAGAAAGTTCAAAGTGATCTTGAGACAGCCATAAAAGTTATACATGCTAAGTGTTAGCACTGAAAATGTTAATGGTGCGATCGCCATTGTATCACTATTTTCAAATTTTTCTAATGTCCTATTCCATGTCGAAGTTTGAGTCATTTTCAATAAAGGTCAAAAAATATTCTCAAAATTAAATCACTTTTAAGTGTATAGGTGTTATTAGTGTCTTAGGTTCATAAAATAAGTTAAAATAATTGTTTTAACTTAAGTTAGTGTCGAAGGCTATTTTTCATTTGGGTAATAAAGTTACAGCCACCCTATCCGAGATAATAGCTACCTCTGTTTTAATTTTATTATTAACATGGTGATGTAATGGAAGGCAACTATTTCTCTAAATTGAAGGTCATATTACTCACACAGTGAAAAGAGTTGTTATTTATTCAGGGACCTGTTCATGGTGGTAACTCAGTGAAAAGTGCAGCTATTTCGTTGAGATTTGGTTTATTGCAATTCAGAGGTAAATATAGCTATTTCTCAAGCATATAGGAGTAGCAAAGAATATTTTTAAAGCAAGGAACATTCATGTTTGAAGATCATTGAAGAACTCATATGCTATAAACATGATTATTCTTTTAAATAATATTAATTATTGTTTAACCTAGGAGGATTATTATAAGTGGTGGTTACATTATCTATGCAACTAACCTATAGCTACCCCACTTAAGTGAAGCAGAAATCATAGTATGAGGTATTAGTAATTTAATGATACTGTGGAGTGTTAAGCATAATGGGATGACTTGGCACTTATTTTCGAATTATTTCAAAGCATGCCATTACTCCATACCATGATTACAGGCACAAAATCAGAGGAGTGAGTTTGGTGTTCACTTGACCAAAGTTCTCTGTACACGATACAACTAACATAAGTCATTTCTCTAGCAATCAATTTTAGTATTTCAAGGCAGGAAAACCAGGGCTTCGTATAGGGTTTTGCAACTAGAATCAAACAGTTGTGTGTTTGTAGCAGTCTAGTTGTTGGAAGATATGGGAAAAGGTGGTAATTTCAACAGGTCCGAGCCAGGAAACACTAGGTTCGTTGATGCTAGGGCCAAACCTTAGTTTAAATCTGCTGGCTGGTATAAATTTCTACAAAAAAAATTTGGCGAGAATGTGGCTTTTGCTCAGGGTTTTTCCGAGAGATTTGATGGTGAAAAGGTCAAGCCGAGAAGCAAGACATTCAACATCTCCGAGGCCATCATATCTCATGCTACTCAAACCTATACAACTGGTGAACGCTGGTTCAAAAACAAAAAGGTGCTCACAAAATTAAGTCTATACCTTAAGCCTGAACATGTCAATGTTAAGTGGAATCCAACCGCACATATTTCCAGCTTTAAGGCTGAATGGCAACATGTGATCACCACAATGCAAAAATACATTACATGTGAGGGTACGTTCTCCTCTATCCACCATTATCAGTTAAGATTTTTCTTGCTCATATTTCAGGAGATATACCTATGAACTTGCCCTATTTTTTATATAAATCCTTGCTCAAAATGTCCCTAAAACTGCAGAATATCCCTAATTACTCTTTGCACAATTTATATCATAAGGGTCTAATTAAAATTCTGATTGTCTTTCATCTTAGAAAGAATGATACCACTTGGGATAAATTCCTGAGAGAGGAAGGGTTTGGTAGAATAAACTCCAAGAGAAGGGTAGGGAGGCCCAAGAAAATAGATACCCATGAACAAACTAGTTCATCCCCTGTCTCAATCAGTTCACAACCTCACTCTTTCCATTCATCGGTTTTCTGCCAAGTTAACCCTCCCTCCATCTCAGTCAAAAGGCCAACTAGAAGCTCGACTATGAAATTTGGAGACCCTATGCCTATGCCAACAATGCCACCAGTTAATGAAGCCCATGTGATTTGTTCACCTAGAGAACCCCAGACCCTAAGGGCATTGATGGAGGTATATAAGAAGAAATTGAAACATAAAAATGCTATGTCTCCTAAAACGTTTATGTCAAAAGACAAGGAGAAAATAGTTTCCTCTTCAAGAGTCAAACTTAGAAAGAAGCTCTTCATGGAATAATAACCAGTGGAAGTCAACCCTAGACTTCTAACATCTAATCCTGCTTTGTCACCTGTGGAATTCAACCCCCATGTAAAAATATGAAGCCACATTCCTTAAACAACTCATCAAGCACAACCAAGCAATGGTACTTCTCTCACATAATCCAGTCTCTCACAGGTTTTGCTATCTCTTAAGAAATGATAACATAAAAATTTCAGAGAATGTTATAAAGGAAGAGCCTAATCTGGCTCAACTAGTCTCCTCCATTGGCTCTTCGATCAAGAAGAGAAAGAGGACTGTGATACACTCCTACTCCTCTTATGAAGATAGCAATAACCTTGAGTATATAGATCAGAGTATGAGGGAGGAGAATCTAGTAGATTCATGCATGGAGGTAAGAGGTCTAAGTTCATTCCAAATCCTTATATCTAGAGACCTCATACTAGGCCCAAAAATAAACTCAGACTAAACAGTAAGCTGATTTCTAATCCTTCTTTAAGAGATGAAATTATCCATATTGAGGAGATTCCAGAAGATAAAATCAAGAAGAAGAAAAAGACTTAGCCAAAGAGTCAAACAAAGAGAAAGAGGTCAGAGAAGAGGATGACTAAAGCCGAGGCCATCAATATTTTGTCCTCAATTCTCGACCTCTGAAGAATGAATTAACAAGGCTGCCTTTAGAGAAACTTTTCATTTTTTGGGTTAATTTTCCATGTTTCCAGATATAGCTACTTTTTCTGCAAAGGTAGAAATTATTGATGAAAATGGGTTGTTTTTTGCTTTATTATCATGATAGTGACATCAAAGCAGGTGAAGTGGAGGAGATTCAGTTATAGTGGATGCTGCCAAGTGTCATGTATCAAGTCTCCTCCAAAATTTCAGAGTTTTGTTTTGTACTTTTTAAGGAGAACAACCACATGTCACTTTCACTGTTGTTTACACATTTTGTGAAGTTGATTGCACCAGAACAGAGGAGTAGTCTTCCAAAAGACTGCCACATCATACAACCACTTCGAATTGTTAGCCTTCATGATGTTTACTTTATTTATGATATAGCACTTTGTCTTTAAGTTTACGGATAAGCCTTATCTCTTGCACGAGACTGTAATAACTTTTTGGAACATATTCACTCCTTTTGTGGAGATGAAAATATTGTGCTTTTTTATATATGTGAAAAAATTCTATGAATTAGAGGTTTGTGGTTTTAGAATCTTGGCTCATATGATCAGTAATTTTTAGTGAATGAAATTGAAAGAAACTTCTGAGGACTTATTATCAATCTGGTGTGTGTATTGTTAATTTTCACTTGTGTTTCTATATCTTATTATCTTCAGTTGCAGTTTGCAATCCCTCATGTTGTTATGTGTTTTTATCAGTCTCTTGACATGCTCATGTGTTTTATCAATTTTTATAAGTCTCGCACAGTGAGCCTTCTTGGTAAAATATATATAATAACATTGTAAAGAGCATCACTTATGACATTTATTTTCATAATATTTCAGTGAGAATATTGTAAGACTAGACATAACTTTCTCTTGTTGAATATTGTTAAATTGCTACTTGTGTTATTTCCTACCAAAAACAATGGATTTTTTCCTTGCAAGCCCACTGTTTCTTCTTCCATTTCACATTTTCTTCTCCTCATAGGCTACAAAATCACTCTTTTGCTACCAATCTTATAAACCAAATCATTAAATTTCCGTAGAGTTTAGGATATTTCTAGTCAGGCACTTCTTAGGTCCCTATATTACTAGTATAGTCCCTTATTGTTGTTAGTGTAACCCCCTTATTGTTATTATTGTACCACTGTAACCCCCATATTGTTATTATTGTGCCCTTAAATTATTATTGTTAGGTTGGCTAGGATTACATTGTGGCCCCATGGACTCCTATATATAGAAAGGAGGTTTTGTAATTTGTATCATCCAAGAATTGTTCATTCATGTAATGTATTGGAGGTTGCCCCCTCAAAGTGGCTTATTTATAAGGTGTTTATAACTCTTTTCTTCTATTTTTGGAGATGGTTTCACAACATTTGGTATTAGAGCTTTGGATTCTAGGGTTTCGCTACTCCAAACAAGTGATCATGGAATTTTCGCTATAACTTTTTTTCTAAAAAGGTTCAGAACTTGAAAGTTTTAGAGTGCGAAGCCGAAATCCTGAGGAACATTGTCACAAAATTTCAGAGCTTTCTTCATAATATTTTTGGAGATATGATCTGTGGAAGTTAGGGATTTTTGTAGGCTCCTGAAATTCACTTAAAAAGGTCATCGCGGAATTTTCCATATAATTTTTTTTTACGAAGGTTCAGAAGCTGAAATTTTTAGAGCGTGAAGCTAAAATCCTGAGGAACATCGTCGAAAATTTCAGAGCTTGTTTCACAATATTTTCTGAGATAAGATCTGTGGAAATTAGGTCTTTTTCAGGCTTCCGAATTTCATCTCAAAGAAGTGATTGTGGGAAAATCTTCATAACTCTTTCTCTAAGAATCGGATTGGAATTCTGTAAAATGTTACTGGAAGTACACAGACTATAGTTTCCTGTCTATAAATTTCAGAGCCAAAGGAGAAGACAGTGACATGTGGCAAGTTGTACAATTTCGGTCTACTGAACCAGTCCATAATTAGGTCATTGTGGGAGATTGGACATAACTTTATCTTGAAGAATCCAAATCAAGTCAAACCTATGGAATTTGAAAGAAGCTTCAGAGGACTACTATAGGGATGAGTTTCAGATATTGAGGATCTGCAAGTATAGAGATAAGTCAATTTCAATATCTAGCTCCTCAAAAGCAAGTAAAATGTGTGTGTGTGTTTTTTTTTTTTTGTTTTTTTTGTTTTTTTTTTTTCGAATTGCATAAGTATTGTTTGAAGAATCAAGTTGAATTGATTCCAAGGGCATATTGTAGAATAGATATCAGTATTGGATTCTCAAATGGCCCCTAAAAATAATTCAACACCCATTAAGCCTTTATAAGGCTCTAATATGACTCATGAAGACGAAGAATGGAAACATGACATATCAAAATTACAAGAGCAAGTGCAACAAATTTTTCTCTCGCAAAGAGAAACAAAAAATGAAATGGAAGTTTTGAAAAAAGGCATGGAATCTAAGATGGATGTTTTGAAGAATGACATAGAAGCTAAGATGGATGGCATGGAAGCTGGCATGGAATCTAAGATGGATGACATGGAAGCTAAGATGGAAAAAATGAAGAATGATCTAAAAGAAGACATGGAAGGTTTGACAAATTTGATACAATAAATGTTTCCTAATGGTGAAAAGATAGTAGATGAAACTAATGATGAGAACAAAATAAATGTTAATCGTGATTTCATAAGCTCTAATGTTGGAGGGAAGAACCACCATATTCCAAAAATGGATATGAGGAAGTTTGATGGAAAGGATCCTGTAACATGGATACTATAGATGGAGCTATATTTTGATCTCAATAATGTGCAAAACACACAAAAGGTACGCATTGCAACTTTACATTTACAAAAAAATAAATTTTTATGGTATCGATGGCTTTTCTCCCGTAAAAAAATTGTCACTTGGTCAATTTTTATAGAGGAAATGATAGCAAATTATGAGGATACAAAGAGCAATGCTTTCTTTAGCCAATTGATAAATTCAAACAAAAGTGTTCAGTGGGGGAGCACATTGAGGACTTCCAAAAATTGAATATACGGGTAACTGATATTCCAGAGGAACACATGATTGATCTCTTCATAGGTACTTTAAAGGATAAAATCCAACATGAAGTTCACGTTTTGGAACCTGATTCATTAGAGAAGGCATTCAGGTTGGTAAGAAAAATTGAATGTAAAATTATGGCAACAAGGAAGCCTACCACTCACTTCTATAAAGATGGAAGTGTTGCTACTCCTAAATTGCCACAACCTACAAGTTTGAAACCACAACAATTTGAAGAAAAAAGAGAAAAATGGCTTTGCTATAGTTTTGATAGAAAATACATTAAAGGTCATAAGTGTGCTGAGAAGAAATTATTTTACATATATTCTGAAGAGGAAGAACAAAATGAACAAGAAGAGGATGTACACGAGGAACAAGCCCTAGAAGAGGAAAAAATGAGTCCGACCATATCGTGTAATGCATTGGAAGGAATTACCACTCCTCAAACTCTCAATATAGAAGGACATATCAAGAAGAAAAAGGTAATAGTGTTTACTGATTCAGGTAGCACCCATAATTTTATTCATTGTAAGGTAGCCAAGGAATTGAATTATTTCCTATATCCAGCACCAGAATGTCAAGTGATGGTTGCAAATGGAGGAACTATAAATTGCTCTGGAAAATGCTATAATATCAAGCTAACCATGGGGTTATATGTATTGAATAGTCCAATGCTTTCCATTCCTATGTGAGGTGTTGATGTTGTACTAGGAGTACAATGGTTACAATCTTTGGGGACGGTAGCTTTTAATTTTCAAGAACTTTTCTCGAATTTTTTTTCAGAAGGAAAGGAAGTCGAATTACAGGGTATTGCAGGGAATCCGAGAAAGATAATAATCTCTAATGTCATGACAAATATTCTAAAGAAAGAACAACGAGGCGGAAAGAACAACGAGGCGTAATTGCACAATTATGCTCACTAGAAGTTCCAACATCAAAATCATCTATTTCTACAGATCTCCAAAAAGTCTTGGACAATCATTCCAAGGTGTTTGAAACTCCCAAAGGACTCCCACCTATTCGTGATCATGATCATGCTATTCATTTGATTCCGGGAAGTGTTCCTCCAAACATCAGGCCTTATAGATATCCTTACTTCCAAAAGAGCGAAATTGAACGTATGATTGCAGAAATGTTAGAGGCGTGTATAATTCAACCTAGTCAAAGTTCTTTCTCTGCTCCTGTAGTTTTGGTACACAAGAAGGATGGATCATGGCGAATGTGTCTGGATTATAGGGAGATCAATAAGCTCACCATTAAAGACAAATTTCCCATTCCTGTGATTGATGAATTATTGGATGAATTACATGGAGCAATTTATTTTACCAAGTTGGATCTTCGTTCAGGATATCATCAAATTAGAATGAAGACTGAAGATATTCCAAAAACAGCATCTCAAACTCATGAGGGTCATTATGAATTTTTGGTCATGCCTTTTGGCCTTACCAATGCACCTTCTACATTTCAAGGGTTGATGAATTCCATTTTCAAACCCTTCCTTAGAAAATTTGTGATAGTATTTTTTGATGATATACTAATCTACAACAGATCTTGGAAGGATCATGTTCAACATGTTGACAAGGTGCTCAAAATATTGCAGGAGAAACAGTTATATGAAAAAACATCCAAATGTTTCTTTGGAGTAGAAGAGGTGGAATATCTGGGTCATATTGTATCTCACGAGGGTGTTAAGGTAGACCCTAAAAAAATTAAAGCCATTAAGGAATGGAAAGTCCCCACAACCATAAAGCAGTTGCGAGGATTTCTCAAGTTAATAGGGTATTATCGCAAGTTTGTTAAGAATTATGGGAGAATAGCAGCACCTCTAACAACATTATTGAAGAAAGATGCATTTTCATGGAATCCTGAAGCAACTAAGGCCTTTGAACATCTTAAAGAGGCAATGTGCCTAGCACCAGTCTTAGCTACGCTAGACTTCACAAAAACCTTTATTGTGGAATGCGATGCCTCAGGAAATGGAATTGGTGTTGTTTTAATGCAGGAAGGAAGACCCATTGCTTTTGAAAGTCGTCCAATCAAAGGAAAGTATTTACAAAAACCTATTTATGAGAAGGAAATGTTAGCAATACTGTATGCACTAAAGAAATGGCGAACTTACCTAATGGGAAGACACTTCAAGGTAAAAAATGATCATGATAGTCTTAAACTCTTTTTGGAACAAAGAATATATTTAGAAGAGCAGCAAAAATTGGTCACAAAGATATTGGGTTATGACTTTGAAATAATCTACAAAAAAGGGAAGCTAAATGTTGTTGCAAATGCACTCTCGAGAAAGAATGAAGAGGTAGAAGCATTGATTTGTGCCATTTCTATTATCAAACTAGATTGGATAACAGAAGCAAGAGATGAATGGAAGAAGGACGAAGAAGTGTGGACACTCATTCAAAAGTTGCAGCAATATCCTAGTACATCTGATACATTTAGTTGGAAAAATGATTTCTTATGGTACAAAGATCATTTATATATTTTAAAGAATTCCCAACTAAAACAAAAGATTCTTTTGGAATTGCACAATTCTCCTTTAGGAGGACACTCAGGATTTTTAAAATTTACCACAGGGTGAAGAAATAATTTTTTTGGGATGGCCTTAAATATGATATTCAAAAGTTTGTGGCGGAATGCTTGGTTTGCCAGTAGAATAAAGTTGAGACAATTAATACCCCGGGTCTTCTACAACCTTTATCCATTCCAAGTCAACGTTGGGAGGAGATTTAAATGGATTTTATCACAAGTTTACCTAAGTTCGAAGGAAAGAGTTTCATCATGGTGATAGTTGATATACTTACCAAGTATGCACACTTGTGTGCATTATCTCATCCATTTAAAGCAAGTACAGTTTCTACTACATTTATGGACACAGTTCAAAATCTACACGGAAACCCAAGGGTTATTGTGAGCGACAGAGATCCCATTTTTACTGGAAATTTTTGGACGGAGTTATTTTCTTATTTGGGTACTCAATTAGCTCATAGCTCATCTTATCATCCTCAATCCGATGGTCAAATTGAGATAGTAAATAAATGTTTGAAAGGATATCTTCGTTTTTTTGTATCTGATAAACAAACACAATGGGTCAAGTGGTTATCTCTCACTGAATTGTGGTATAACAATTCCTTCCATACTGCAGCAAAAACGACCCCATTTATGGCACTTTATGGATATCATCCACCATCCATCACATCATCTTTGTAATATCCCAAAATGGGATCTGCTAGCAAGGCATGACTGGAAAACACATTTTCCAAAAATGGCTGCTACAGGATTTGAAGCCAAGACCTGGATCTCTTATATCAATGTATCTAAGACCTAAATCCAAGAGGAGGCTCAAAAGAAATCCCTCTAGGTGGGTTAAACAGGTCTCCCACACCTAGTTGTCTTGAGAAAGTGCCCATTGAAGGGGCTGCAACAATGTAGGAACAAGAAATAGAGAAACAATGTTATCTTAATGAGCCTGAGTAGATGAAGATGCAAATAGCCAAAAAATTTATATAGCAGTAAAGAGAGTACAATTCCTTGAGGAAGCAATCACTCAAGCAAGGCAATGCAAGCCTCAACAATACATGTACAAGGAGATGAAGAACACTGCTACATATGTAAAACCTAGGCTATGACTGCACAGTTTATAAGAGACACTGCTACAAAGATTACATCAATACAAGGATATGACAATTTATGGCTCAAATAAATGGGGGAGTAATATCTAAACCCCTGAAAAACAATAATACAACAATCCTTAGAAGGATTGGCTGAAATATACAAAAATGGAAAAATGCCGGAGTTGTTGGGTAGCAGCTGCAACTCAAAACTGGAAATGAATAGAGAAGGATGAAAAAGATGAAAAATCTATGTATACCTCATCCAATGGATCTTCCAAGTGAAAGTTTGAACCTATCACTGAAGATCTCACCCTCTAATCAACACTACAAACCCTCACTGTAGATGCACACTGAAAATAATGCAGTCACTGAGGGAAACTGCGTTCTAGGTGGAATAGAAAGTGTTGGACAAGTGCCAAGATTTGAATTCTACTCTGAATCCTTCCTTACTGATCTCCCAAAGGAAATAAGACCCCCTCCTCTAAAAAACAAGCCAAGGAATGGTGTTGTGGAACCTCCACTGCAACACCCTGCAACACAACGTTATACTTGAGTAGAAATAACGTTGTAGCTGAAGGAGGTGGCTTTGGCCTTGAGCCTGGATGTGGATAAATGAAGTGCAATCCCTCAAGAGGCCTCTCAATAAGGAGAAGGAATCCTAAATAGGAATCCCTCGTGCTAAACATCACTGCAACTCAGCTAAACAACCGGAGACTGCAAATAGTCTAAGCAAACAGGAAATCAATAATCATAAGCATGAATAACAATGGCTGCCTTGCCCTCGTTTTAAAAAAATGAGAGCTCCCTCTCCATGGGTCCCACTCTTTAGGGTTTCCTCTATCAAGGAAACTTCCCTCCTCTTTTACTGCGTTGTCCCACAAGATGATCTCCACCCTCTACCACTGCGTTGTTTGACTTGGTCAACTATACCTTGTCCTCATGCAAAAAGTCCCTTTTCACACTAGAAGGGATTTTATTCTTATTCATGGGCCTCCTCACCCATTTTATTCACCTACTAGAGGATACAAACAAAATAAATGTTCCAATTAACTTCATGCTAATTTTGGGAACATTACAGTCCTCCCCTCTCAAAGTTTGCTTCTCCTCAAACAACTGGAAAGATAGAACTGAGGGGCCTCCTTGAGGCATGGCTCTGAAAATAAATTGGGATTTTCCACCCCATATGAATCTTCCATCCCCAAGAAATAATCCATACGAAGTGAGTTACCTCCCAACATGGAAAATCATGGAAATATCCTTCCTCCTCAAGCTCCAGAAATGAAGGTGGGCTGAAAATCTGAATTGCACCTTTTCTTGATAGGGATGTTTTGACTAAAGAAGATTTTAAGACCATTTTAAATTTCCTTCAAACTCATCCTGAATACTAGTCTTTTATCACTCCTCAACAACAATATTTTCTTTTGTCTAGAAATCTAGTTGTTGGGTCATCCTCTTGTCATCCACTAGAAGAGAGTGTTCCTAAAGGCCTCACATTCGACTTATCTGACTTCCTAGCTCAGAAAAATAAAGTTTAATTAACCGCATCCCCTCAAGAGATGACATTTGAATCTAATTCCTCTGTAGAAGGTGAAGTAAACACATGCTATGTTCATCTCTTTGAAAATCCACTGTTTTCAGTCCCAAATCTTGAAGAATCAGATCAAGATTTCTGATTTTTCTGTTGTCCTAAATCAAATTCAAAATCCACAAATTGTAATTCCTATTTCCAAAAAAACTACATCAACCAGTTATCCATCAATTGTACATCAACAAAATATGGCTTAGCCTTCCCTTACAATGATGCAACAAATAGTAGCTGCAAGATTTGCACCACTTTCTCTTCCTCAACCTTTGCATCCACTTCCTCAAGGAGATTACTTGAAATATCTTCCAAAATACACCGGGGAGGGAGAATGATTTTTTCCTTAGGAACATTTAGTGGTTTTTTATAGTTATGTTGACAACCAGAACATTGAACATGAAGATTTCTGGTCAAGAATCTTTGTTCAAAGCTTGGATGGTGAAGCTCGTAAATGGTTTAGAAGTCTGCCACCAAATTCAATAACAAGAATTGATTAATTGGAGGAAGTATTTGTAAAGAAATGGGGTGATAGGAAAGACTATGTGTACTATCTTACATAATTTGGAACTCTGAAGAAGAAACCATATGAGTCATTGGTTGAATTTACCAAGAGGTTTAATAAGATTTATCTGAAAATTCCCGAAGAAATTAAACCTCCTGAGACTACAACTATGATAACTTTTTCAAATTCTCTAGATTCTGAGTTTGCTTTATGGTTAAGGGTTGAGAAAGCACAAACATTGATGGATATGCAAGAGGCTGCAATTGGAGTGCAGTTTAATCTTATGGCTTCTAATAAATTGAAAATTGAGGAAGAAAAGGCAGCAAAAGACAAAAAGAAGATGAAAGAAGAAAAACCTTCTTCTTCTAAGTCTCTTACAGCAGAAGAAAAGATTGATCAAATTTCCAATTTGATCAACAAACTTGCTTCTAAGATGACAAAATTAGAGCTAGAAAACAAACCAGTTTCTAGAGCCAATCAAAATGAGGCCAATAGAATTCAGGCTCCCTTTAGGAGGCCTTTTCAACCTCAAAAAATCCTACAGTGTTCAAGGAGGAATATTAATGATCAAAATGTTTAGCCTCCTATGAATAATTTTGCTGAAAAAGAGCAGCAAGAACACGAGGAAGAAAATGAAGAAATAAATCTTGTAGGAGAAACCTCATAGTCAACTTGTTTGACTTTGCAAGAATATGAAGACCAATCAAGGATTCATTTGTTTTGAGATGATGATAATGTCCAAATTTATGCACAAAATGATAAAAAACAACAAGAAGCTCAAAACAGAAATTATCCTTTGAGGTCTAAAGGTCTTGTTCAACAACCTCAACAAAAATAAGATTCAGATAAATAAGCTTCCAAGTAGAAGGCCAAAGTCAATGAGGTTCCTCCACATCAAAATTCTACCCCAATTTTCAAAATCACTGCAAAAAATAAAGAATTAGTTCCAATTTATTTCAGCTTCAAATCTGAACTAAATAAAATCAAAATTCACGTCCCACTTCTAGAATCGTTGAAAAATCCAGCATATAAAGAGTCTTTTAAAATTCTACTACAACCACTCTCACTCCTGATTCAGTCAACCTAGAGGATGAGCATCCCACTATTTATCTAGGCTATCATGTCGAAGACCAAAATGATGATAATTCACCATCTTTCTACCTCTCACTTAATATACATGAAAAATTGCTGCATAATTGTCTGTTAGATTCTAGGGCTTCTCACAATCTAATGCCAAAGAAAGTGATGGATGAATTAGGATTAGATATCACCAATGAATACCATGACCTCTACACCTTTGATTCCAAAAAATTCAAGTGTCTAGGAGTAATTAAGGACTTGGTTGTTTCTCTTACCCAATTACCTATGAAAAGCTTATTGATGGACATTGTAGTCGCAGAAATTCCTTCTAGATTTAGGATGTTGCTTTCCAGATCTTGGTCTAAAAAATTGGTAGGCACCCTTCAGATGGATAGGTCATATGCCATAATCCCAGTGTTTGGAGGGGAATTCTGAAGACTGTATAGGGAAACCCAAATGGCCTACATCATTAGTGATCAACATAATCCTTCAAACCATCCCATATATGTTGAAGAGAAGGAATTGAGATCATCCATACTACACCTTGCTGCTAATGATAACAATTTCCAGCCTAAAATCAGCGAAAAACAACACTTTCAAGGTACAAATGAGCAACATTTAGAGTAAAAAAAAATATGGAAATTGTACTTTGATGGAGCCTCATCTAGAGAAGGATTAGGAGCTGGTGTAGTCCTTATTTCTCCCACTCAGAAAAGGGTAACTATAACATATAAATGCAATTTTATACCACTAATAACACTATGGAATATGAGGCACTTGTGCTGGGTGTGAAGGCAGCGAAAGACTTGGGAGATGAGTAGCTAATTGCTTTTGGTGATTCAGAGTTGGGGATAAGGTAGGTGAGAAACAACTACCAAGTGAAAAATTCCAAGATGAAGAATTATAGGAATGAAGTCTCGTACTTGATTGAGCATTATTTTTTAGCATTTAATATAAATTTTGTCACTAGAGAGGAAAATAAAATGGTTGATTCACTAGCTATTGTTGCGAGTAATTTCAAAGTTCCTCTAGATGCCAAGGCAGCATATGATGTTCAAATAAAAAACAGAACTTCAATTCCATATAACATCAAATACTAGCAAGTATTTGAGGATGACAAGGAAATCCAGAAATTTTTATAGTGTGTTGAATATTTTGCAGATATTCAAATTGATGATGAGTAGGACATTTTTAAAATCAAAATAGCAGGCCTTTTAAGAAAACCATGGCTGGGAAGAACATTATAGATCTGAAAACTAACTATATTAAAGGCCTAGTTCCTTTAGAAATATTGTTCGACAATAATGATGTTTTTCTCAAGCCTGAAAGTAAAGTTGATGGGGAGAGTACAATTGAATGTAACATTGGCACATAAGATCAGCCAAAATTAGTCAAAATGTCCAAATTCCTTTTTCTTGAAACTAGAACAAAAAATTTGCTGATATTTTTGTATGGTGTTATAGTGAGCTGAAAACTTATGATAGAGGCATAATGGAGCACAAGATTCCTTTGAAAGCAGATGCAAAGCCTATAGCACAAAAAATTAGGCATATCAATCCCATGTTGCTCCCAATCATTGAGAAAGAAATCAGAAAATTATGGGAAGTAAAAATAATTCTGCCTTTGAGATTTTCTAAGTGGGCAGCTAATATAGTCCTGGTTTGGAAAAAGAATGCAGAGATAAAAATTTGTGTCGATTTTTGCAATCTGAACCTGTGCTCATTGAAGGATAACTATCCATTGCCCAAGATGGATTATATTTTTCAGAAATTTGTAGGATCCA
This sequence comes from Pinus albicaulis, assembly GCA_034641835.2. Taxonomy (NCBI): domain Eukaryota; kingdom Viridiplantae; phylum Streptophyta; class Pinopsida; order Pinales; family Pinaceae; genus Pinus; species Pinus albicaulis. The sequence goes on along the minus strand of CM076579.1, from coordinate 1,692,930,024 downwards.
AGAGATTATCAATGATAGATGGCTTTTCAGTCTATAATCAGATTTCAGTTGACAGACAAGACAGAGAAAATACAACATTTACCACGCCCTGCGGTACTTTCATGTACAACAAAATTCCATTTGGTCTAATGAAAGCAGGTGCAACATTTCAGCAGACAATGGATATTTCCTTTGCAGGAGAAAAAGAAAAATTTGTAGTCATCTATTTGGATGACATTATAGTCTATTCAAAATATGTTGAAGACCACTTGGAACATTTGAAACAAGTTTTTGACAAATGCAAAAAGTTTGGTTTGTCCTTGAACCCAAAAAAGTCATCCTTTTCTATCCAAGAAGGGAAATTATTGGGACATATTGTAACAAAAAGTGGTATCTGTATTGATATGGGGAGAGTAGAAGATATTTAGAATATTGGTTTGCCAAGGAATAAAAAATAATTGCAGTCATTTTTAGGGAAAATCAATTTTCTGAGGTGCTTTGTTCCTAACTCTGCAGAGTTGATCAAATATATAAATGTCTTGCTGAAAAAAGATGCAGAATTTAAATGGCGAGATGAAGCAAAGAATTATTTTTCAGCAATCAATTCTATCTTGACTGAAGCTCCAGTTTTGATTATTCTTGATTTTGAAAAATATTTCTTATTTTTTTCATATGCTTCAGAAGAAACAATTGCAGTTGTCTTGGTATAGAAGAACAAAGAAGGTTTAGTGCAACCTATTTCATTTTTCAGTCGTGCTTTAAGAGATGATGAATTAAAGTCCAACTGATTGAAAAATAAGCATATGCACTAGTTAAGGCTTTGAAGTCTTTTCGATTTTATGTGCTACATTCAAAAATTGTTGCTTTTGTGCCAAATATCACTGTTAAAGATGTGTTGTTGCAACTAGATATAGATGGCAGGAGGGGACGATGGCTAACCAAAATTCTGGAATTTGATATTGAGATCAGACCAACTAAATTGATAAAAGGACAAGGTTTTGCTCGCTTGATGGTTGAATCTAACTGTTGGAAATACTGAGAGGGGGGTGAATCAATATTTATTTTCAATTGTTAAATTTTTCCAGTTAGATTCTTCACAATTAAAAAACAGAGAGGTGTATCATAATGATATTATTAAGGATTAATAAGAACTTCAGTCCCTTTTCAAAATAATTGAGTACAATAGATGTGTGAGGGCACCAACCCTTCAATGAATCAGGCACCAACCTGCTGCCAAGCACCAACTTGGACTTTGATGCGGCTCCGTATTTTAGGGCTTTGACCCTATCTTCTCAAGGCACCAACCTTGTGTTTAGGAGCTCCTACTCCAAGGACACCAATCCTGTTTTATCATCTTTTAATAAAGAATGTGGATAGTACTTACTTGAATGTCATAATTCTTCATTGCTTAATATCTCATTGTCAAACCACCAAATGTCTTCAAGAATCAACACAAGTCTTCAAAGTTCAATATTATTTTGTCCAAGGTTCTCAATCTTTATTCCTCCACCACTGACTGCATATGTCTTCATTAGATAGCCATAGTAAAAATTGATGATGCCACCATAATTATTCTATTCCTGAAAGATTGTCCTTAATGAATTTCATGTGCTAACTCCAAGTATAGAACAGGTCCATGGATTACATCAGTTCCATGTTACAAGTCTGTAGGTCTAAGTTAAAACTGCATCGAGCCAGGTTTGCGCAGAGGGAGGATTGATGGTTCCAAAATTTAAACGCTGCTCCAGAATGTATAATGTTGCTCATAACTTAGAACGCTGCTCTATAACTGAAATACCATTCCAAATATTAAATGCTGCTCCAAAATTTATAACGTTGCTCAAAATTTAGAACGCTGCTCCAGAACTGAAATACCATTAAAAAAAAAACCGGTTCACACTGCCTCAAACCCAAGTTCACATGGTTGAAAAAGACTCTGCCTGGTTCTACTATGTATTTCAAATGATGCATAACAGCCGAGCGAAAAATATCAAACGTTGTTTTATTCTTCTTTGGTTCATGAGTTGTGAACTCGTTGACTTGCGTCTTCCCTTTTATTTCTATTTTTGCATTTCTCCACTTCGATGATGGAATAATAGAAACCAAGCCGTATTTATATAAAGTATGGTCATCATATGGTCAGCCGACGTCAAAAAGGTTAAAGCCGACTTGTACAGTGGAGCCGTTTAGTTTAGCGTATATTTTTCCATCGATGTATCACTTTGGAAAAAAAATTATGCAAGGTTTATTAAGTAATGCCCAATTACGATGAGAGTAATTACGTGTGGATTACGGTGGTTTGGGGAAGCGTTCATTCCTTTTTCATTTATAATTTTCTATTGCTTTTTTTTATCTTATATGCATTTCTAGGATTTATAATCTATGAATTTGGTGTATGTTTTTAGAGCTTTAGGTATTTAGGATTTAGAGTTATATGTGCTTCTATGTGCATTTAGACAATCCTAGAGATTTAGGATTAGGGTTTTACTAGGGTTGGGGTTAGGACATCATGGAATTTGGGTTTTTATCAAGGAGTTAGGGGTAGCTTGGAAAGGGTTTGCTTTATACATATGAATTATTCATAGAGTTCCATGGGCATTAGACAAGGGCATCTTGACACTAAGGCTTTAGGGAATATGCATCATCTTCATAGTGTAATGGCAACATCATGCATCACAAGAGTATTTGACATCTTCAACAATGCCATATTGACATTAATGACAACCTTGATTAACAATCTCCCCCTTTTTCATTGATGGTAATATTGTTGCCCTTCCAACATTCTCTCCCCCTTTGACATCAATGGAAATGGGGTGCCCCATGTGCTCCCCCTATCATGCTGCTCCCCCTAACATACTGTACCCCTATCATGCTGCTTGATTTAATGTGATGCAAGAGCAATGACCCCCATCTTTTGGCGAAGATACTCAAGTGCTTCTCGTGGAAGGGGTTTTGTAAAGATATCTTCAATTTTCTCTTTTGTATTTACATATTCCAACCTGATATTATGTTCAACAACTTGTTCACGGAGAAAGTGGTATTTGATTGGAATATGTTTGGTCCTTGAGTGCATCACCAGATTCTTTGACAGACTAATGGCACTAGTATTTTCACAAAAAATAGTAACTGGTTGCTTAGTTTCTATGTTGACATCCTTCAGGGCTTCCTTCATCCATAGAATTTGTGTACAACAATCAGCAGCAGCTATATATTCAGCTTCAGCTGTAGAAAGAGATATAGATGATTGATTTTTGCTGAGCCAAGATACAAGACAATCTCCCATAAAGAATGCATTTCCATTGGTAATTTTTCGATCATCCTCGCTTCCGGCCTAATCAGCATCAGCGTAAGATGTCATAATAAGATTTGAACTCTTAGGATACCAAAGACCGAAATCAGTCGTTCCTTTCAAATATCTGAGAATTCTCTTCACAGCTGATAGATGGGATTGTTTAGGACTTGACTGAAATCTTGCTACCATTCCTACTGCTTGCATAATATCTGGTCTTGTAGTAGTTAAGTATAGGAGAGCTCCAATTATTGACCTGTAAAGAGTTGCATCTATGAGAGGGGTATCATCATCTTTGCTTAATTTACAATCTGTGCTCATAGGTGCACAATCTTCCATCCCATATCTTTTGAGCATGTCTTTAAGATATTTTTCTTGAGATATAAACATTCCTGCAGAGGTTTGAGATATTTGTAGCCCAATAAACTAAGACAACTCACCAATAATTGACATCTCGAATTTTTTGGACATATTTAGACCAAATTCATGGCTCATTTCTTCATCATTGCTAGCAAAGATTAGATCATCAAACGTAAACAAGAGTGATCAGAAGTTTTTCCTTGTCCATCTTCATGTAGAGATTGCTACTTGCCACTCCCTTTTTGAAACCCTCTTGTTGCAAATAGTGATCCAACTTTGCATACCATGCTCTAGGGGTTTGTTTTAATCCATACAAGGCCTTTTTTAGTTTGCATACAAAGTATTTTCCTTCAGCAAGATAAAATCCTTCTGGTTTCTCCATGTAAACTTCTTCCTTGAGATCTCCATTCAGGAATGTTGATTTTACATCCATTTGATAAACCTTGAATCCTTTTGAGCAAGTGAATGCTAAAAACATTCTTATGGCTTCCATTCGAGCTACTGGTGCAAAGGTTTCTTCAAAGTCAATTCCTTTGATTTTCCAGTATCCTTTGCAGACAAGTCTGGCTTTATTTCTGATGATCTGTCCATCTTCATTCATCTTGTTTTTGAATACCCATTTTGTTCCAATTATATTTTTATCTTTTGGGCGAGGTACCAGTTCCCAAGTCTCATTTTTTTTTATTTGAGACATTTCTTCTTCCATGGCCTTTATCCAATAAGGATCTTTGCTTGCTGAAGAAAAATTTTCAGGTTCTATTAAAGATAATAGAGCCACATCATCTTTTCTAGGGGTGCTTATCATCCTTCTTCAAGTTTGGATTCCTTCATCTATATTTCTGATGACCTGTTCTTTCGGATGATATCTTTGAATAAACTTGATCTTGGAGGGAGTTTGTGAAGATTCATTTTGAGGTTTACTTTGAGGTTCTTCATTCTCCTCTTCTTTTTCAGGTTCTTATTCTTCACTTTGTTCAAAGAAAGGCTCAATTTCATGATCTCCAATTCCTTTTTCTGGAAGGCCTTCATCAATCTTCACATCAATGCTTTCCACTATTCTTTGTAGACGATAGTTGTAAAATTTGTAAGCTTTTCTCCTAGTGGAGTAGCCAAGAAATATTCCTTCGTCAACTCTAGAATCAAATTTACCTGGTGAGTCATCATTTATTTTTATGAAAAATTTGCTTCCAAAAACCCTGAAATATTTTACTGAAGCAGGTATTCCTTTCCATAATTCATAAGGAGTCTTTTCATTATTTGGTCTTAGTTGAGTTTGATTTAAGGTATAAACTGTGGTGCCAACTGCTTCTCTCCAAAATTTTGGTTGCAAATCGACTGCTAGTAGCATTGTCCTTGCCATTTCTTGAATGGTTTGGTTCCTTCTTTCAACTACTCCATTTTGTTGGGGTGTCCTAGTAGTAGAGAGTTCTCTTTCAATTCCATGCTCTTTACAGAATTCATCAAACTCTTTTGAGGTGAATTCTCCTCCTCTATCTGTTCTAAGACATTTAATCTTAGAATCTTTCTCATTCTCAATGAGAGCCTTAAGATTCTTAAAAAATTCAAATGCTTCAGATTTATATTTTATGAAATATATCCACATCATTCTAGTATAGTCATCAAGAAATATAGAAAAGTACCTATCACCTTGAAGAGCTAGAGTTCTAGTTGGCCCACACAAATCTGCATGAATGATTTCCAAAGTTTTGTTGTTGAGAACTCGTAAGTTTTGTGGCTAGTTCTGGTTTGCTTTCGATGTTGGCATGGGCCACATACAACTTGATTTGGTTTGCACATTTTTGGAATATCCCTTACTGCATTAATTTTGCTGATGTTGACTAGGTTATCAAAACTTGTATGCCCCAATCGCTTGTGCCATAACTAACTTTCATCTGTTTGACTTAAAGTAACATTTATCTTCTTGGATTCTACTGAGTATGTAAACATTATCTGGTGTTCTTACTCCTTTCGCCACAAGTTCTCCCGAGGATGAGTCTCTTACTTCACAGTTTTTTGTACTATAGACAACATTATGTCCTTGGTCACAAATCTGGCTAACACTTAAGAGATTGTGTTTGAGCCCTTCTACCAGCAAGGTATTTTGAGCCTTTCCTAGTCCATTGACAAGGGTAGCAGTTCCTTTTCTAGTGATTTTAGCGGATCCATTTCCAAAGGATACATTTCCATTTTCCTTGTTCAATGAGATAAACTTCTTTTGGTCACTTGTCATATGTCTTGAGCATCCATTATCCACGAACCAATAATTTTATTCACTATGAGCACATAGAGCTAGGCCACATTTATTAGTTTTGAGATTTACGTTTTTATCTTTCTCCATTTTGAGAGGACAATTTTGTTCATTATGATAATAATTATCACATAATGAGCAAGACAGATCAAACTTATCCAAGAGATTAAAGGAATTGTAAGTTTTGATTTTTCCTTTCTCTTTAGGACCATGTAGTTGGTTTGTTTGATTATTCAATCTTGGTGCTTCATTCTTATCAGCCTTGAAATGTTTAGCTTGATGCCCAAAGTTTTTAAAATTGTAACAATGCCCAAGAAAAATAGTTTGATACCTGTTGTAGTATCCATAGCTTGAACCAACATTCTTCCTTGGTGTTGCTCTTTCTTCAATTCTTGGTTTTGTGATGGGACTTTGTTCCTGACAAGATGACTTTCCTTCTTTTGGATGGCAAGAGAGTACATCAGCATAACTTCTGGCATTATTCTTTGTACTGGATGATTCTCCTTTGAAACCAATTCCAGACTTGTCGTGTTGAGGTTTTTGAGTATTAAGAATGTTGTCAAGAGCTAGAGAGCTTTTCCAACTTCTTTTGACTTGCTCTAATTCCTTTCTTAGAGATACTATTTCAGCTTCACGTTTTTCACAGATATCATCCTTCTCTTTTAGCTTAATGTTCAAGAAGTATTCCCTTCTTTTTGCTTCCTCTATTTCTATTTTGAGAGAAATTATCTTCTTTTGTAGATTCTCATTTTCTTCAATGGCATTCATCAACAAACTATCCATGTTTCTTTCATCTTCCAGTTCTGAGTCATCATCATTTGTAAATGCCATGAATAACGTTTCTTTGCTTCCAACATAATTATTTTCCTCATATGATTCATCATCTCTTTCTTTGTGATGATGCATATTTCTGTTTTATTTCTTTTTTATGACTACAAATTCATCTTCATCGGACTCATCTTGTTTGGAGAATAACTTCTTATTAAACCCTTTCCTTTTGTACATCATCCTTTTAGAGTCCTTTTCATCATCATTATCATGTTTATTAGGACATTTTGCAGTGTAATGACTTATTCTTCCACAATTGAAACAAATAAGAGGGTATTGTTGGCTCGAGGGGTCCTGACCCAGGTTCGGAGTTGAAGGTTTGCCAACAAACCCCTATACTACTGGCCCTTTCGGCAGTGACCCGCTTGCGCAGATCAAAGTCTCACTCGAAGTCGTATGGCTGGGTACTGGAACCAGGTTTCTGCACCCTGAGAAAGGGTAGGTAAGGCAAGTAGAGCTACGTCCGGCCCCATGATACCCAGATCGTCTCTTTCTACGCAAGGTCTACAGGTCTCTTTTCGCATCCACGTGCAAAAGGTCTACAATGTTTGATAATTATATACTTCTATGGCAGTAGAAAAATATTGCATAAAACAGAAAAAAATAGATCCAGATACAATAAACACACTTAAACAGAACTTTCGCAGCTTGAATAAAGAATGCACATAATACAAAAATTACCAATGATTCGCACAAACAGTACACATAGATTCAGTTCTAAAACAACCTTTATTACTCATCAATTCATCAATTCCCTCTTACAAAACTCGTCCCAGCTTGTGCACACAGCAGCAGGGTCCACACACAGCAGGACTCTGGATCTCCGCGCACATAGCTAGCAAGAGTCCTTTCCCGAAAAACCCAAACAGATTTTCTAAACCACAGTTCGCATCAATAGCTCCTTATTTCTCTACCTTACAATTCAAAATGTTCCTCTATTTATAATAATCTAGCCTAAAATTTCCTATGGTCCACAAACTGTGGTTTTTGGACCCCAGGTTTACCTTTTGACCCATTACAATGCTTTCGGGGCTTTGAACTACCCCAAAACCCTTATGCTAGCCTCTTTATAATAAAAAATATACAAAATCGGACCATTTTCACAGCTCGTAGGATACTCTGTTCCAACAGTCCCCCAACACAATCTTGTGACTCGTCTTGAGTCATTGTGGTGGTGCGGTCTCTATCTGCACATGTAAGGTATTGAAGGCGACGATCAGCGGAGGTAACACTTCTTGACTCTGGGCAACATCACTTTGTGCGATATCGACAATCTTCAGGGAGGTAGGTCCTTCAAGGGCCATGGTAACTTGTTCCAAAATTTGGTTGAGTCGTGCAATGGCGTTGTGAGCATCCTGAGATATCTGGAATGCAGCATCGCCCCATGGCTTCAAGTGCTTTCTAATGGCATGCTTGGCATGTCGGAGATCCGCAATCGTGTCTTGGAGAGCGTTGCTAGTTTTCAAGAGTGCCAGATGCTGCACAGGGGTGAGGGAAGGCAAGGTAGCTTCAATCTGATCGAAAGTAGATTCCTTCTGGCGTAAGTCTTCTCTGACACATTGAAGCATCGGATTGAACTGGACCGCTGTCCAGAGCTGCATGGCCGCTTCGAGCAACTGAGTACCCAGAGTAAGCTGTCCTTTAATAATGTCTATAGCTTTGGTTATCCACGTAGCCCATTGTGCCTGTACCTCTGGGCATATGGAAGGTTGTGCTTGGGCCTAGTACGCTCTGAATTGGCGGGCCATTTGGGTCTTGAGGGCCTACACTTCGGTTCGGGATGCCTTGAGTGCTGCAACCAAGCCTTCGAGGGTAGCCCAGAGCAGAGCTGACGCCGGAAGTTCATTAGGGATCTCTGTGATGAGCCAGTGAACCACTGTTTCGAAATGCGCCATAAGGTATATATCTTCAATCTGGCGTGTGAGGAGCGGTGGCCACATTGAGGTGTTACTGCGCTGTCTGATCGCGATGACGGATCTCTTGTAGCACGGCGGTGTGTAATCCCTGTAATGCCTTGCGGGGCAGCTACGCCAAATCCACTTGTAGTTTCATAGTTTTTGGGAGGTGGTCGCTGAACAAGACAGTGCTAGGTAGTGAAAAAATATGGCCTTCGTTGGTAGGGAACCTGGAACTATGGAGAAGTCGCAGCATGTCCCTATATCGCTTCGTACCCTGAGGGGACGGAGTATCCCTATTGGTCAGCCCTTCTATTCGCAAGACTAGCTGCGACTCGACTACATCAGTTCTCATGGCATGCTGTGGTACTTGCGTATCATCTCACATAGCATTTGAAGAGCCCATCCGGGTGGCGCCTTCGATCATACTAGGTTCGGGATAGGCATGAACTTCCATCGTGTAGCTGTGGCGCCATTCTGAATAGGGTTCAAAGTCAATTTTTCCTGCAGGGAGCTAGAGGGCAATCAGCTTATCAATCTCAGCTTCCCCAGACCCTCTTAACACAATGTATGTAGGCGTTGGAATGGTGGGTGCCGAGGCACTCGAAAGGTTAGGGGCTACCATAACAACAAAAGGATAGGCTTCCAACTTTGGAAACTCGCAGATAGCGGAGGTAGGTTGATGGGGTACGACCCAAACACTACAGGTCCAGACAATCAAGCAGTAGAATAACAAATGCAGATGACAGAGACAATATGGAGCCTTGATCGGAATTATCCTTTCTTCCTTATAATTCCCAGGGTTATCCAATGGTAGAGTAAATCTAACTTGAAACTTACCATCAATCATCTAGGAAAAACTAACCATAAATTGCCGCATTGTTGGCCAGACGCCTGTTTGTTGTAACGGTAAGATTCCCTTTTCACCCAAATGCAGCATTATGGCAGTCATCGCTCGCACCTGATGGCTTTCCCACGGATCTACTGACTTTGGATGAAGAGTACATGTTGTTCGCACATCCCGAATTAAAGTCGATGTCAGATGTGGTGTAATGTGATTCAAGTACAACTTACACAACTTGGCAACAGTACGCATCCCGTTGAGCACCGTGGTTGGGACAGTTCAGGGATCACTCGCTCCCTCCGTCGAGCTTAGGCTCCAGTATTCCATCATGTGTGGTACCGACGTTCTCCCTGATCCGGGTGCAATATGCAGTCGTGCTTTTCCCTTAGTCAGGGCGTCCGTGTTCTGCAGAGCTGCGTCGAGTGCCTTTGTGCCATCTGCCACCCTAAATGTTCGCAGAAACTCATCCCACAAATTCTCCCAATTGTGTGTATGCTAGTGGAGCTCCGCATCTAAATACCACGCATTTGGGCGCAGGCCTAGGCCATGGATAAATAGGTGAACTCATTCGTTCGGGGTCTTGTCACACTATTGTGTTTCCCATGCAAGAAAATATCTACGTGGGCCTTCGGATCCAAGGAATTCTTGGATCTGTTTCCCAGCTGGAGCTTTAAACCGCAGGATCATCTTATCCTGACATTCCTCCTAATTGCGGAATACCATCCTATGCATATTCCACTAGCGCGTAGGAATTCCGTGCAGGGCTAGCTTAAGGGCCCCTAGCCCGAGTCCCTTAGGAACTTCTGCTTCGAATGCACGTAAAAATTCCTTAACGTTACCGGAGTCCCCAAAGTAGGGCAAGTATCTTACCTCGGCGAAGATGCAGTGGAAGTTCCTTGTGACCTAAAGACATCGTAGCACCGAAACCTCGTGCAAACGGCCCTGCTAATTCTCCAGTTCCCCATCGGAGTCGGAAATGAATTCACTATCCTTTTCCCAGCAAAGTACTCCTTCCACCGTGGGGTTAATCCAATCTTTGTCCTGCGTGGTGAGCTTGTATATGTGATCCACTTCCTCCGCATCCTGCACTGGCTCTGTATACCACGTGCCTTTCACGGGATCCAACGGTACTATTACTCGTGTGCCGTTATTTTCAAACACCATGCTGCGCTTTTTGAGATTGATAACACCCCCCATATCTATAGCCCAGTCCAGTCCTAGGAGTGTAGGGTAGGGATCCGCATCTTCTACGATTTCTATTACCTCAAAGTCAGCTTGGAACTTTACTCGTTCGATATCTACCATGATTTTTGGTAGCCTTCCCAGAGGGATGATCTTTTGTTGATTTTCCATGCGTAGCTGGATGATGGACCATTCCAATTTAGGTTCTCCCATTCGTTGCCATGTTTTCTTGGGTAATACGTTCGCATCTGATCCAAGGTCCAAAATAACTTGATCCATCTCCTAGTCACCAATCTGCGTAGTCAGCCGCATTTCTCTTCCGGTGTGTTTTTTATATCTGTATAGTTTGTGTACATCCTTGGTCCCGGGAGTCGGATTGGGTCATGCTGCGCAGATATTCATTAATGCCTGAAGGTTCTCTACAGCCTTTGGGTTATGTAGCAGCTTTAGACATGCCTGCAGAAAGGGTTCAACCCCCTCATCTGCCTTGAGGTGTGTCAATACCTGCACAGTAGCTGCTATTGTCTCTTGTCCCTTGCTTATGTTCGATCCTTTTTGAGAGGTCAGAGGATCCCTGGCAGCCTCTTCCTTCGATCCCTGGGTGACCATCCACTACGTGTTATGACTTTCACACTTAGGTATATGTTCCTTAGCTCAACTTTAACTCTTTGCACATTCTGCGTAGGGGTGGGTTGTTTTTCCTGCATTTTGGCTATTAAAATTGGGCAATCTTCAACCACATGGTCCAGTTGTTTACAATATTTGCAAGATTTCCTTGTGGGATTTGGGCAGTCCCTGGAAAAGTGTCCTACCTCCCTGCAGTTATAACAGATTAGCTACCCACGTCCTTGTCCTACGCTTTCGCCCCAACCTCCCCTGCCCCTTGCTAGAGAGCCACCAAAGCTCGCGGGAGATCTCGATGACGCAGGGTCTGATTTTACCCTATAAAATTTCCCACGATCTATCGTCAAGTCGTAAGTGCGACAATTCTGCTCATTGTGTCCTACCGACCGGCAGAGCCTGCACCACTGTTGCTTCAGTTCTGGGACATACGCACCTAGCCAAGGGCAATGGTTCGTATCATGCATCCCTGCTACATGGCAGTCATCGCACCACAGCGCAGGTTCACTTGAGCCTGGATGTGATAGGATGGGTTCCCCACTCACTCTTAGGCGGACCAGACTAGGTCCTCCTTCCTGCATGTAATCTGCCAATAGAGGGCACTGATCCTTCATATGGCTAGATACCCAACATCGTATGCACCATAGATCTGCGCTAGCTCCTTTTCCTCATTCCTTTCACAGGTTCTGAATTTCCATGTGCATCACTCCAAGCTGCTCCTGAATTTGCCACACTCCTAGAGAAGTATCTTCTCTGGGCGCAACTTCTAGTTTCATAGCGACTTCCACAGATTTTTCCTGTGACTCAAAGGTTTGGTGACTCATTGGCATACGCAAGTGGGGCAACAACATAGCGATGAACCATTTCATATGTTGTCTATCGTCATACTCAAATCCTCCTTCCTTGATTGATTTCTTTAATCGTTGATCAGCCTCCCATACAAACTCAGACGCACCTTGCTTGAAGTCCTTCACTTCTGCTACCAACTGAGAGTAAGATTTTGGATTTCGGAATTGTTTCTTCAGAACTTCCTTAATATCTCGAATAGATGCACTCCCGTTCTGAGAAATGTATCGCATATACCATTCCAATGCTCTGTCCTAGAATGCTAGGGACAGCTGCGCCCTCTTCACCATATTGTTTGTCACATTTTTTACAGTCCATACAGAATCTGCAACAAACCAAAATCATTCGATATCCTCATCCCCTACCCCCTTGAAGGTAGGTAGTTTGAGGTGCACAGCCATATCACTGTTCGTCGGGGGTGGTGGTATGGGTGAGTTCTTACCTTTGTGTGGCCTGTACGGGGGTGTAGACGGGGGGTTCTTGCGCAGCTGTTTCTTGCAGCGGGTTATAGACGGATCTTCCCCCTTCGAGGTTGGTTCGATAGTATTTACCATTGCACGTCACGCTTTCGTCGAGATCCAAGGTCATTCAGTCAGTATGACTACACATAATACTTTTCTCGCACAGTAGTATCTTTATTAGCAACGGTAACATCTTCAGGAACTTTCCCTGGAATCCATTAAATAATCCTTTCCCCAAAACCCCATACAGATTTACTAAACCACAGTTCGCATCAATAGCTCCTTATTTCTCTACCTTACAATTCAAAATGTTCCTCTATTTATAATAATCTAGCCTAAACTTTCCTATGGTCTGCAAATCATGGTTTTCAGACCCCAGGTTTACCCTTTGACCCATTACAATGCTTTCGGGGCTTTGACCCACCCCAAAACCCCTACGCTAGCCTAATTATAATAAAAAATATACAAAATCAGACCAGTTTCGCAGCTTGTAGGAGACCCTGTTCCAACAGGTACTTACCTTTTAGCTTAGATCCCCTTTTTAGTCTTCATACAAATTGATCTAATTCATTTTTAGTATCAGATTCATCGTTGTTGCAATTCCATCCTTTTCCTTCTTTTGTAGATCTTGAGGCTTTGAAGGCAGCTTCTTTGAAATTTGGACTCCCTTTCCTCATCTCATAGGCAATGAGAATTCCATGGAGTTCATCCATATTGAGAGTATCTAGATCCTTCATTTCTTCTATGGCACTTACTTTGGAATCAAATTTGTCAGGAAGTGATCTCAGGATTTTTTGAACAATGGTGCTTTCTTCAATATTTTCTCCTAGTCTTCTAAGAGAGTTAACCACTTTAGCTACTCGGAGGAAATATGATGCAATATCTTCTTCATCATCCATTTTCATACTCTCAAATTGTCTTCTATATGTTTGATGCTTTTCCTTCTTGACTTTGGAGTCCCCATCATATAGAGAAACCAACTTATCCCATACTTCTTTGGCTGAGTCACAGTTCATGACTTTCGTAAATTCGGAATCAGTAATTCCACTAGAGATGGAATTTAAAGCTTTAGCATTAGCAATGTAGGCTCTTCTTTCATCTTGATCAGTTGGAAGATTGGCGGGAGCTTTGTACCCATCTAGAACAGAGTGCCATACTTCAAGACCAAGAGACATTAGATAGTAGGACATCCTCTTTTTCCAAAAACCAAAATTTGTTCCATCAAAGATAGGTAGTTTCCCTGTTGCTTCCATGTTCTTCATTGTGCCTAAGAATCCTTCTTCCAGATGTTAGGCTGATATTGAAGAAGTTGGCTTCGATACAAATTGTTGGAAATACCGAGAGGGGGGTGAATCAATATTTCTTTTCAATTGTTAATTTTTGCTAGTTAGATTCTTCACAATTAAAAAACAGAGATGTCTATAATAATGATATTACTAAGGATTAATAAGAACTTCAGTCCCTTTTCAAAATAATTGAGTACAGTAGATGTGTGAGGGCACCATCCCTTCAATGAATCAGACACCAACCTGTTTCCAAGCACCAACTTGGACTTTGATGAGGCTCCGACCTGTAGGGCTTCGACCCTATCTTCCCAAGGCACCAACCTTGTGTTTAGGAGCTCCTACTCCAAGGACACCAATCCTGTTTTATCTTCTTTTAATAAAGAATGTGGATAGTACTTACTTGAACGTCGTAATTCTTCATTGTTTAATACCTCACTGTCAAACCACCAAATGTCTTCAAGGATCAATACAAGTCTTCAAAGTTCAATATTCTTTTTTCCAAGGTTTTCAATCTTTAGTCCTCCACCACTGACTACATGTGTCTTCATTAGATAGCCATAGTAAGACTTGATGATGCCACCTTAATTATTCCATTTCTGAAAGATTGTCCTTAATGCATTGCAGGTGCTAACTCCAAGTATAGAACAGGTCCAAGGATTACATCAGTTCCATGTTACAGGTCTGATATCTTTTACAAGTCTGCAGGTCTAAGCTACAACTTCATCGAGCCAGGTTTGCGCAGAGGGTAGATTGATGGTTCCAAAATTTAAACGTTGCTTCAGAATTTATAACACTGCTCCAGAATTTATAATGCTGCTCAGAATTTAGAACGCTGCTCCAGAACTGAAATACCGTTCCAAATATTAAATGCCGCTCCAGAATTTATAATGCTGCTCAGAATTTAGAACGCTACTCCAGAACTGAAATACCGTTCAAAAAAAAAAACCAGTTCACACTGCCTCAAACCCAAGTTCACGTGGTTCGAAAAGACTCTGCTTGGTTCTACTATGTATTTCAGATGATGCGTAACAGTCGAGCGAAAAATATCAAACGTTGTTTTATTCTTCTTTGGTTCACGAGTTGTGAACTTGTTGACTTGCATCTTCCCTTTTATTTCTATTACTTCATTTCTCCACTTCGATGATGGAATAATAGAAACCAAGCCATATTTATATAAAGTATGGCCGTCATATGGTTAGCCAACGTCAAAAAGTTTAAAGACGACTTGTACAGTGGAGCCGTTTAGTTTAGCGTATATTTTTCCATCGATGTATCATTTTGGAAAAAAATTTATGAAAGGTTTATTCAGTAATGCCCAATTACGATGAGAGTAATAACGTGTGGATTACGGTGGTTTGGTGAAGCATTCATTCCTTTTTCCTTTATAATTTTCTATTGCTTTTTATTATCTTATATGTATTTCTAGGATTTATAATCTATGAATTCGGTGTATGTTTTTAGAGCTTTAGGTATTTAAGGTTTAGAGTTATACATGCTTCTATGTGCATTTAGACAATCCTAGAGATTCAGGATTAGGGTTTTACTAGGGTTAGGGTTAGGACATCATGGAATTTGGGTTTTTCTCAAGGAGTTAGGGGTATCTTGGAAAGGGTTTTCATTATACATATGAATTATTCATAGAGTTCCATGGGCATTAGACAAGGGCATCTTGAAACTAAGGCTTTAGGGAATATGCATAATCTTCATAGTGCAACGGCAACATCATGCATCACAAGAGTATTTGACATATTCAACAATGCCATATTGACATCAATGACAATCTTGATTAACAGTATATGCAAGGCTCTAAATATGAATATAGAGGCAGTTGAAGGAAAATATGGAGAAGGTATTTCTAATTATATTGAAATCTTTCATTCATATTGGTACAAGGATATAGTATACTTTTTGTTAAATTTCAACTATCCCCCTGAAATGGAGAAGAAAAAAAGGAGAGCTTTCAAATTGAGAGTTATGAAGTATTTCATTTTGGAATACCATCTTTACTGGAAGGACCCCGTGGGAGTCTTATTAAGATGTGTAGATGAAGCTGAATCCCAAGATATTATGACAGAGATACATGCAGGAGTGTCTGGAGGGAATTTGTATTGGAAATCCACTACAAAAAAAATCTTAAGAGCTGGCTATTATTGACCAACTCTTTTCTCCAATGTTTTTTCCAAAGTTAGAAGTTGTCTTGAATGCCAGAAGTTTGTTGGTAAACAGAAATTGCTACCAGTACCTCTTATTCCTATTTCAACAAATGTTCCTTTCCAGCAGTGGGGGTTAGGCTTCATCGGCGAAATCAATCCACCTTCATCAGGAAAACATAGATGGATCCTCACAGCTACAGACTATTTTACTAAATGAATTGAGGTTGTACCTGTTAGTGTCGGTATCTTCATCCCTCCGTGAGAGATCAAATTTCTCTTGTTGCATTGCATATTAGGTGTCTCATTCAGTCAGCTGCATTCCATTAGGAGCATGAATCATCTGACGGTAGTGGTTTTTTGCTCATGTCCCTCATGTTCCTTACCTGCTAGCCTATTTCTGTTCATTAAAATCATTTGCAGTCATTTTCAGTCTCATAGTTTGCAAAGAGTCATTTTTAGGGTTTTAGTCTCATTAGGTCTAGGGTTTCATTAATCAGGTTTTCAGAATGCCTAATAATGGTCAGCAGGAACATGAGGAGGTTTGAAATAAGGTTCCAATGCTAAAAATCTCATCATCATATGCTTAATAATGATTTTTCTTCAAAACTCCGTTTTGAAGAAAAATAGAGTTTTTCATCTTTATGTATAAATAAATGTAATGTGATTTTAAAATTTTCTTAGTTGTAATAATACTTTCACTGGCAACCTTGGTCGCCTTTTTCAAAGCTCCAACCATCCATTCCCTGTAAGACAGATAAGAAAGTACATCATTCAGTCCAAAAAGCCAAAATGAAGCAAAACAGAGTTTTTGAAAAGTGTCAAAAATTTGAAACATTGCAAAGTGGGTTTTCTAAAGAAGAATTAAAATCCTTGGTATATATATCATTTTTATGTTTCAAGACTTCATTTGAATGCCAAGAGAACAGTAGTGAACCAAGGATAACTCGTGAAGAGCAAAAGAAAGCATTTGAAGGCAGACTGTGTAAAATTTCCCTGCGCGACGCATTGGGTGGGTGTCGCGACGCATTGGGCAGGTGCGACGCATTAGGTCGGCCCCCACTGTTGTGAAATTGTTCATGCGCGACGCATTGAAGCTGCGCGACCCACTGGGTTTGTTGCACAATGCATATGGCAACAATAAAATTCATTGCCATTTCTTCCAAATCTTCAAATCGACTCAGTCCCTCTTTGTTCAAGTAAGTCATGCAAACTCTCCATTTCCCATGAACCGATGTTTTGCGTTGTTTATGAGAATTTAAATACAAAAAAAATCAAACCCTATTATCTTGTTTGAAGAATGCTCCTTTAGGGTTTATGAAATTAGTTTTGTGCCTATCACTTCCATTCTCCACCTTATTTTTTCCCTCATCACTGTTTATCTTGTTACAACAGCCCATTTTCCTATTCCCTTATATCCCTAAAGCACTCATTTCCTATCCCATTCCCATTATTCCACATCCAAATTATGAATTTTCCCAAACCCCAAGGCTATCCCTAGAAATCAAGTGACTGCCCCAAAACTCTTCAATTGACAGATTTCACTTGGTAATATTCCATCATTTCCACCACCCTATCCCTCCATAGTCCCTCCCATATTATCACATGTTTGGCAACAAAATCAAAGACACCAAACTTCTCATTTTCATCCAACACAAGATAGACTTTGGAAATCATGGAGACCGATACATCTTATGATCGAGATAGTGATTCCACAACTGAATTGCATGCACCTAAAAGACCTCATAAGAGTGGCAAACATGTGAGGGAGGAGCCCACTTCGTTGGCTGAATTGCAGGCTTTTCCTCTTGCTATGACATGTTTTCAACATCAGTCTTGTTATCAATTTTGTGAAATGGTTGCTAGGGTCCATCACCATCAAGAGCTGGCCTGATTGTTTGTGTTGTATTTACATGATGGTCAAGTCACCCTTGCCGGTGTGACATTCACTTTAACACCTGAAACTATCTCTCAAGCAACGAGAATACCAAATGTTGGAGAACAATGGAACAGAAGGTAGCAGGTTGACAGGGTACACTATGAGCCATATATCAAACCTAGTTTTGTGAGACAAATCAGCAGATTTTTTCCCTTCTGGTTCCTAAAGGATTCATATGCTCCTCTGATGAAACTTATTATCAAATATTTCAGTTGTGAAGGCCAGTTTTCACGTCTTTATGCCTATCATATCAGGTTGCTGATGCATTTCACCAGGGTGAGGATGATGAACCTCCCTTATTTCATGTGCCGGAATATTGAGAAGATGATGACTCTCGTGCAAAGGAAAAATCCTGAGCAACAGTACAACGGTATCTATCACTTTGCACTCATCAAAATTGTGGTTATGCATCAGCTCGGCTTGCAGGGTATTTCATGGGAGGATTTCATTTCTAATGATTTCTTCACAGCTTCTCAGGTACCTTCGGAGGTTTTTCATGAGGCAGGTGAACCTTCATATCAGCATGAAGGTCATGAGGCAAATACCACTAGTATGCCGGTGTTTGTCACTTATCAGAGAGGCACTAGAGGGTTATTTACAGCAGCCAGGCGAGTATTATCTCCACCCGAGGTGGAAGCAGTCTCGCTTCCGTCATCAACAGCACAAGTACAGGACAAGGGTAAGAGGCCCATGCAGGATGAAGGACCTTCAGAAGGCCAGGATACCGATTTCATACTCATTGATGAGGAGTTGGGCTCTCCTAGCTCAAATCTGAGAGAGGTTGTTCAGGAGCAGAAGGCAGAAATAAACACTTTGTCCATCAAGTTGCAAAGATCCCAATGGATAATCAACTACCTTGAGCAGCGAAAAAAACAGTTGGAAGATCAGCAAACTATCATGGAGTTGCAAAATATACGTGAGAACCGGCAAGCTGCCCAAAGGAGCTAAACCGAGATGACATCCATTGAGTGAGAGATTGAGGCTAATCGAGAAACTTGGCTCAAAAGGGTCAATATTCATTTGGAGAAGCTGTTGGAGAAGGCCAAAAAGGAAAAGAACATGTTGAGGCACATGAAGAATCATTATTGGGAAAGAAATCATGTCTGCAAGGCACGAATCAAGATCCTGAAGGCTAAGTTAAAGAGGGCATTAAAGCATCGGAAAAGGCAAGATAGACTTCAAATTTTGGCCAAAGCTTCCTTGGCCCAGCATAGTGCATGATGGAGGAAACTCAGCCCAAATTTCAAGAAATTTGGGACACAGTTTGCAAATTTTGTTTTTTTTGGCCTAAACACAGATTTTTCAGCCCGACGCGTCGCGCCACTTGGCGCGCGCTTATGATTGGGAGCTCCTCTTGGGTAAAACTTTGTATTTTTGGATTTTTCATGAAAATTTATGCATGTATACCCATGGCCAAGATATTTTGACAGGTTTTGGGCTTTCAGAAGGGTCAAAAACACCCTAAAAATGACCTTTCTGCCCATTTTTGGAAACACAGGAAGCAGTGTTGGGAAAACTCATTTTTGGAGGGAAAAATGGCAACCAAATTCATAAATTACACTTGTGTTGGAAATTAGACAGGCAAAGCTTTCCAACGAGCTATCCTATGCTTAATTTGGACACCGGGAAGGCCTTCAAAATCAGCTCCAAACTGGCGCGACGCATAGAGAAATAAAGCGCGGCGCATTATGGATTTTTGCTCATTTTGGACTTAGTAACTCTATTTTTCGCCTAGTTTTTGACATTTTGACTTTCTTAATTCCAAATGTTAAACTCATGATGTAATTGGATGTAGTTTTATGGATCTTGATGTAATTTTGTTAAATTTTTACTCATGGAGGTAGATTCATCCATCAAAAGGTGAATTGCAACTGAATGAATCAGTTTCCTATCTTATAGAGGCAAGCTATTCCACTGCCTATTTTCCAGTTCTCAGTTTAGATCTTGTTGAAACAGCTCCTAAACTTGTGAGCTCGACCCCTAGAGGCTGGGGATGAGTCATTGTTGTATATATCTTGTAGTTTTTCAGTCATTAGCACAAGTTGGACTCTTGGGAATGCTTTGAGCATCATTGTACATTCATCTCTGCATTTTTGGCAAAGGAATAGACCAGGGTTTGCAGCACTCTATGGGATTCATGTGGAATTTTGTTTTGATGATGTGTTTCTCTCTGTAAATTTAAGTCTACTGGTGTTTGATGTATACCATTATCTCTCTTATTTCTTCTTAAATTAAGCAAACAAGGATAAAGGTAGAATTCATTAAAATTTGCAATGCACTACCTAGGGTATGTTTAATTTTCTATGTTTTCAGCTGTTTGGAGAGGATTCCTGAAGGTTTCTTTCCCTCTTCAACTCCTCACCTCTATCAACTCTCCATTTATTTCAAATTGGAGGTGTCAAAATTGATTGCCTACCTTGCCCCATTCAGATCTCTGCAGAACTGAGCCTCATTCCCCAGACCCAAATTTTCCTTTCCTCTTGAGCCAAAAAAATATTCATTAAATTCAAATCAAGACTCTTTTGCATATATACCTAGCCTAAAATCAGTTTTCATTTAAGTCATCTCAAACCTCATTGATCATTTTTGCTGAGATTGACAAGGAGAGAGCCCTCTCCCGATCTGGTAGGGCTAGCTACCAGATTAATCGTGGTTTGATGTTACCCTAGATTCTGCCTTTCTCAGCCTGAGTTAGATCTAGACCCTAACAGTACCAACCAGGAATGCTACTGATACGGTAATTATCAAATTTCTGTTGGAAAAAATTATGTCTAGATTTGGTTGTCCACAGAAATTAGTAACTAATAATGAAATGGCTTTAAGTCTACTAAGATGCACAACTTCTATCAGCAATATGGTATTTAATTGACTCATTCCATGCCTTATTACCCTCAAGGTAATGGATTAGCCGAGTCATCCAATAAAATTTTGGTGAGGATCATTAAGAAAATTTTTCCTGGAAATAAGAGAAATTGGGACACTCAGTTGGTGCATGCTCTTTGGGAAGATAGGGTAACTGGTAAAAAATCAATTGGAATGTCTCCCTTTCAACTTGTATATGGTACTGATGTTGTAATTCCTTTGCAATTAGCTCTTCCTATGATGAAGTTCCTGCAAGATGAAGTTTATTATTAAAATCCAATCCAAAGGATAATGTTGCAGTCGATAGAGGCACATCAAATCAAAGAATCACTGATGGATAAAGTACAGAAATATCATACTAAAGTCAAATCTATTTTTGACAAAAGAGAAAATCAACAGTTATTTTAGGAGAATGATTTGGTTTTGTGCCAGGATGTTAGGAGAGAAGACCATCGAAAGCATGGTAAGTTTGACAATCTGTGGTTTGGGCCATTTAGAATTGCTAAAGTTTTGGAAAACAATACTTTTCTGCTCAAACATATGGATGATGATCAGATGACTGGAGGTCCAGTTAATGGTAATTTTCTTAAAATTTTCTTTGTTTAGTAAGTTAGTTGAGTCATTTCATTTTAAATATCCGGTGTGATGTGTCAATAAAACTCCATGCCAAATGGTACTTGCGTCTGTATATATGGTCAGTCTTAAGTCCAGTTAGTCAAAGTTCGGTCCTAGTCATAATTTCCAAGAAGTATTCTGAGTTTGAAAGTATTAAGGCACTGAGTCTACAGTCCTTGAAGCCTCACAGGGAGGACTTCATCCCCAATAGGAGCCATTGTTAGCACTGAAAATGTTAATGGTGTGATCACCATTGTATCATTATTTTCATTTTTTTCTAATGTCCTAGTCCATGTCGAAGTTTGAATCATTTTCAATAAAGGTCAGAAAAGAGTATCAAAATTAAAGTACTTTAAGTGTATAGGTGTTATTAGTGTCTTAGGTTCATAAAATAAGTTAAAATCATTTTTTTAACTTAAGTTAATGTCGAAGGCTATTTGTCGTTTGGGTAATAAAGTTACAGCCACCCTGTCCGAGATAATAGCTACCTCTATTTTAATTTTATTATTAACACAATGATGTAATGGAAGGCAGATATTTCTCTGAATTGAAGGTCATATTACTCACACAGTGAAAAGAGCTGTTATTTCTTCAGGGACTTTTTCATAGTGGTAACTCAGTGAAAAGTGTAGTTATTTCGCTGAGATTTGGTTTATTGCAATTCAGAGGTAAAGACATATATTTCTCAAGAATATAGGAGCAACAAAGAATATTTTTAAAGAAAGGACCATTCATGTTTGAAGATCATTGAAGACCTCCTATGCTATAAACATGATTATTCTTTTAAATAAAATTAATTATTGTTTGACCTAGGATGATAATTATATGTGAGTGGTTACATTATCTATACAACTAACCTATAGCTACCCCACTTAAGTGAAGCGAAATCCATAGTACAAGGCATCAATCATTTAATGATATTGTGGAGTGTTAAGCATAATGGGATGACTTGGCGCTTGTTTTCGAATTATTTCAAAGCATGCAATTACTCCATACCATGATTATAGATGCGAAATCATAGGATTGAGTTTGGTGTTCACTTGACCAAAGTTATTTGTGCAGGCTACAACTAACATAAGTCATTTCTCCAGAAAATAGTTTTAGTATTTCAAGGAAGGAAAACCAAGGCTTTGTGTAGAGTTTTGCAACCATAATCGAACAATTGTGTGTTTTTAAGCAGTCTAGATGTTGGAAGATATGGGAAAAGGTGGTAATGTCAACAGATCTGAGCCAGCAAACACTAGGTTCGTTGATGCTAGGGCCAAACCTCAATTTAAATATGCTGGCTGGTATAAATTTCTACAAAATATTTCTGGGGAGAATGTGGCTTTAACTCAGGCTTTTGCCGAGAGCTTTGATGGTGAAAATGTCAATCTGGGAAGCAAGACATTCAACATCTGCGAGGCCATCATAGCTCGTGCTACTCAAATCTCTACAACTGGTGAACACTGGTTCAAAAACAAAATGTTGCCCACAGAAGTAAGTCTCTACCTTAAGCCTGAACATGTCAATGTTAAGTGGAATCCAACTGCACATATTTCCCGCTTTAAGGTTGAATGGAAACATGTGATCGCCACAGTGCAAAAATACATTAAATGCAAGGGTAGGTTCTCATTTTTCCACCATTATCAGTTAATATTTCTTGCTCATATTTCAGGAGACAGAACTATGAACTTGACCTATTTTCTATATAAATCCTTGCTCAAAATGTCCCTAAAACTGCAGAATATAGCTAATTACTCTTTGCACAATTTATATCATAGGGGTCTAATTAAAATTATGATTGTCTACCATCTTATAAAGAAGAAGACCACTTGAGATAAGTTCCTGAGAGAGGAAGGGTTTGGTAGCATAAACTCCAGGAGAAGGGAAGGGAGGCCTAAGGAAAGAGATAACCATGAACAAACTAGTGCAACCCCTGTCTCAATCAATTCACAGCTTGAATCTATCCATTCATCAGTTTTCCGCCAAGTTAACCCTCCTTCCATCTCAGTCAAAAGGCCAACTAGAATCTCAACTAGGAAAGTTGGATACCCTATGCCTATGCCAACAATGCCACCAGTTAATGAATCCCATGTCAACATTTCACCTAGAGAACCTCAGACCCTAAGGGCATTCATGGAGGAATATAAGAATAAATTGAAATAGAAAAATGATATGCCTCCTCAAAATTCTATGTCAAAATACAAGGAGAAAATAGTTTCCTCTTCAAGAGGCAAACCTAGGAAGAAGCTCTTCATGGTAGAAGAACCAGTGGAATTCAACCCTGGACTTCTAACATCTAAGCCTTCTTTGTCACTAATGGAATTTAACCCTGCTGTAAAAAGATCAAGCCATGTTCCTGAAACAACTCATCAAGCACAACCAAGCAGTGGTATTTCTCTCACAGAATCCACTCTCTCACAGGTTTTGATATTTCCTAAGAAAGGAAAACATAAAATTTTAGAGACTGTTATAGAGGAAGAGCCTACTTTGGCTCAAATAGTCTCCTCCATTGGTTCTTTGATAAAGAAGAGAAAGAAGACTGTGATACACTCCTAATCCTCTTCTGAAGATAGCAGTGACCCTGAGTATATAGAATCAGATTATGATGAAGGAAAATCTAGTAGATTCATGCATGGAGGTAAGAGGTCTAAGTTCATTCCAAATACTTATATCCAGAGACCTCATACTAGGCCCAAAAATAAACTCAGACTAAACAATAAGCTAATTTATAATCCTTCATTAAGAGATGAAATTATCAATATTGAGGAGAGTCTAGAAGATAAAATCAAGAAGAAGAAAAAGACTCAGCCAAAGAGTCAAACACAGAGAAATAGGTTAGACAAGAGGATGACTAAAGCCAAGGCCATCAGGATCTTTGCCTCTATTCTGGACCTTTGAAGAATGAAGGAACAAGGATGCCTTTGGAGAAACTTTTCATTTTTTGGGTTAATTTTCCATGTTTCTGGATATAGATACTTTTTCTGCAAAGGTAGAAATTATTTATGAATATTAACATATGATGGAAAGGAGCTGCTTTTTGTTTTATTATCATGATGGTGACATAAAAGCAGGTGAAGTGGAGGAGATTTCAGTTATAATGGATGCTGCCAGGTTTCATGTATCAAGTCTCCTCCAAAATTTCAGGGTTCTTTTTTGCACTTTTTAAGGAGAACAACCATATGTCACTTTCACTGTTGTTTACACTTTTTTTGAAGATGGTTGCACCAGAACAAAGGAGTATTCCTCCAAGAGACTGCCACATCATACAACTAGTTTGAATTGTTAGCCTTCATGATGTTTAGTTTATTTATGATATATCACTTTGTATTTAAGTTTAGGGATAAGCCTCATCTCTTGCACGAGATTATAATAACTTTTTGGAACAGATTCACTCCTTTTCTGGAGATGACAGTATTGTAATTTGTGTTTTGTATATATGTGACAAACTTATATGAAGTAAAGGTTTGTGGTTTTAGAATCTTGGCTCATATGATCAGTACTTTTTAGTGAATGAAATTGAAAGAAACTTCCGAGGACTTATTATCAATCTGGTGTGTGTATTGTTAATTTTCAATTTTTTTCCATATCTTATTATCTTCAGTTGCAGTTTGAAATCCCTCATTTTGTTATGTGTTTTTATCAGTCTCTTGACATGTTCATGTGTTTTTTTAAGTATGAGGGGTCACAGTGCATTATATTAGATATCATTTTTGGGATTCAACTGCGTTAATTTAGTCATTCATCTATGACCATTTCCATGAGAGGTAGTCGTAACTGACTAATTTCTCATGATTTTTGAATAGTCCACTTAGCACTCATTGCATCGGGTAGTGCTCACAGGGGGTGAAAATTGGGATTGAAACTAGTGAAACGAATCAAATAGCATCAATCATCACTTTCGGGGATTGCACCCTGTAACCAGGACTTCCCGGGAGGTCACCCATCCCAGAACTCCTTTGGCTCAAGTGCGTTTAACTGTGGAGTTTTCCCACAATCAAGCCCACTTATCTTGCTACCCCATTTGCAAAACCTTAGAAACTATTGTGCCTCATGAACCATTCAAGAAGAGATCCCTTTACTCTTAATATTTTAAGTATGAGGGGTTTTCCGCGATTACGTATATTAGATATCATTTTTTGGGATTCAAAAGCTGGCGTTAATTTAGTTATTCATCTATGACCATTTCCATGAGAGGTAGTCGTAAGCGGCCCAATTTCTCATGATTTTTGAATAGTCCGCCAGCACTCATTGCATCGGGTGATGCTCACAGGGGTGAAGAAGTGGGATTGAAACTAGTGAAATGAATCACATAGTGTCAATCATCACTTCCGGGGCTTGCACCCGGTAACCAGGACTTCCCGGGAGGTCACCCATCCCAGAACTCCTCTGGCTCAAGCGCGCTTAATTGTAAATTTTTCCCCACAATCAAGCCCACTTAGCTTGCTACCCCATTTGCAAAACCTTAGCAACTATTGTGCCTCATGAACCATTCAAGAAGAGATCATGTGTTTTATCAATTTTTATAAGTCTCACACAGTGAGCCTTCTTGGTAAAATATATATAATAACAATGTAAATAGCATCACTTATGGCAGTTATTTTCATAATATTTCAGTGAGAATATTGTAAGACTAGACATAGCTTTCTCTTTTTTAAATATTGTTAAATTAATACTTGTGTTATTTCCTACCAAAACCAATGGATTTCTTCCTCAAAGACCCACTATTTCTTCTTCCATTTCACATTTTCTTCTCCTCATAGGCTACAAACTCACTCTTTTGCTACCACATCAGGATTCAATACCTTCATTAGTAAAACAATGGGTTTGACTGAAATATCTATTCAGTGAATGAGAGTTTAAACCACCTACCAATCTTATAAACAAAATAATTAAATTTCCTTAGAGTTTAGGATGTGTCTGATCAGGCACTTGATGCAGTCCAAGTGTTGATTCCAACGCTAACACTAAGGATAACGAAATTATAATGTCAAAGGAAAATATAGATAAGTATAAAGCAGATCATCAATCAGCTTGTGAAGAAATCAAGAATCTTAGAGAGAAGGTAAAGGAGAACATGTCCCTAATTGAAGCTAAACATATTCTTTGGAATGAGATTATAGGAGTAATGAAAAAAATATGGGAATCTCTAGTTCTTATTTCATAAGAAAAGAGTATAATCAGAGATCTTCAAGAGATTGTATTAGCTGACAAACAAAAATGCATGATAGAGCTATATGGGCTAAGAAGTTAATAGATTTTGTTAACTCCAAATCAGATCAATATTGGTGATTAAAGATAGAACATTATGTGTTCTGGAAATTAACAAGGTGATAGTGAAGAATGCATACATGAAATCAGCAGAAAAGATGTTGACAGAGATCAAGCAAGTTGTAGATAACTTCAAAACTATGTTTGATAAAAGAACCAGGGCAAGATTGCCATCTTGCTGGGATCTGCAGGGTAATTTATTGTCCTGGGAAATAGATGAAACTCTGTTGGTGGATGCAAAAAGTAAAATTGAAAATACTCATGAAAAGACTACAGTTTTAAAAGGAACAACAATTGTCAATTTCCTTCATAAAGATTTTCAGTGGTTATGGATGGTCAAGACTCTATTTATGGAAAATCCTACTTACACCAGGATCATTGCTTTTAGATTTGAACATCATAAGTTATTCAATGATCTGAGGACAAATGTTGAACTCTGGAAAAAGTGCAGAAAATGGATGACCAATATTTCTGAAGACACATCAGCAGCGAAGAGAACTACATCAGTGACAAAGGATACTCAGAAGACATCATAATATTTCTATCTATTATTGTGTTTTCTTATAAAACAAGGTTGTAATGTTACCCTCGATTGTAATGAAAGTAGATGATAGAAGAAAGAAGTAGTTTATGTAGTTTTAAGAAGTTTTGGCAGTTACAAACTATTTCTGAATGTATTCAAGAAAGACAAAAATGAAGAAGTGGGGTTCGAATTTTTGGAACCTCTGAAAAACTATATTTTTGTACTTATTTCTCTGAGAAATTAATGAAAGAATTCTCAAGTCATCTTGTGTTATTTCTTCGAATGAATGAAGTGAATTAATGAAGTTGCAGGTCTCTGAATTACATTTGTAAGTAAGATTTAAATATCCTTAAATGCGCTCCTTCACTCCAACACCTTTCTATTCATAAATTCTCTCTGAAACTTAAGTTAATAGATCTTGTGTTTACAACATATTCTCTTAAGCTTCCTTACAGTTCTTCTTATTCATTCACTTTCAGCAATTAAGCATTGTGTAATCTTTATTACTCCAGAGCATTAATGGTTTTTACAAAAAAAAAATTCCAAGGGAATAAAACAAAGAACATATGATAAATATTTTTTCTATAAAATATTGTTAAAATGTCTTAAGCACTGATTCCCTTTCACAACCAAGGGATTATTTCTTAAGAACCAAAATTTTATGGCGCCATTGTCGGGGACGAAGGATCGAAAATATATTTCTCCCTGGGTTTTCACTTTATTTCCTCTAGTTTTTCAGTGAGGAGGAAATTTTGGTTGTGTTTCACCGTACTCAGAATTATGGCTTAAAAAAGGCATCACAAGAGGTCAGATACTTCACAGCAGAAGATTCCTGCTTTATCAAACCCTAAAAGATTTATTTCTAGGAGAGTTGAGACACCAAGAACTCCCTCAACACCTATTCCTACATTGTCTGCCCCTGGCAGTAGTTCAAGTCATCCTCTATTTGAGAATACATCTGAAGTACCTCATTTCTTGGAACAAGATTCACATTTTACACCTATTTATTTTCAAGAGCCTAAATTTGAAGAACACTCATTTGAGTCTGTTTATTTTTCTTTTAAATAATTTCCAGTTGATTTTTCCTCTGCCATTGTTCATCAACCTACTCCAATAAATTTTTTACCACCGCCTCCATTTACTTTCACAGCAGGCTCATCATCTACATTCAACCAAACTACTGTTAATAAAGGTGTAAACATGGCAGCAACAGCCTTCTTATTAAACAAATATGCGCCACTCAACCTTCCACAGCCATTTAATGCAATGCCTCAAGAATATCTTAAATTACTTTTTCGTTTCACTGGGGACGATGAAGTCACTACAGAGAAAGACTTATCTGTGTTTTGTAATTTTGCTGAAAATTTGAATGTGGAACATCTTGATGTTGTAATGGGGCTTTTTGTTTAGTCTCTGGATGAAGAGGCTAGAAAGTGGTTCAAAGGATTTCCAAACAATTCCATTAATACATGGGATGAAATAGAAAACCAATTCACTTAGAGATGGGGGGGGAAAAGGGATCATGGTTATTCATTAACATAATTCAATGCCATTAAAAGAAAGTTTGATGAAAATATTTTTGAGTTTATTAAAAGATTCAATAAGTTGTATAATATTTTGCCTGTAGAGATTAATCCCCCTCCTTTTGGAGAAAAGGTGGTTTTTGTTGGGGATTTTGAAGTTGTTTTCAGTTTCACACTTAGAGAAAGGATATCCCCTACTCTTGAACATATTCTGACAGATGCTTTAGAAATTGAAGCCAATATGACTGCAAGTGGGAAGGTGACAAGAAAACAACCAGGCCAAGAGAAGGGGAAAGCAAAATAAGAATCATCACAAGATCGAAGGCTTGAAGATATGAATAAGGTAATTAAGAAATAATCAAATAAATTAGTCAAGATGGAATTGGAAAATAAAAACTCCCAAAGACAAGTGCAACAAAATCAAAACAAAGGCTTTAACCATCAATTCAGGAAACATCCCCTGCAAACCTTGCAGAGAGAAAGAAAGGATCAAGATCAGTTCTTGGCACCATTATATTTAGAAGCTGGACATGGAGAACCAATAGAAGATGACCAAAAGGGACAAGAAGATAAAATATATGTTGTGTACATTAGAGAGGATGAAGAAGAAGATAATTGTGAAGAATAATATGTTGAGGCTGAAGTGTCTTTTGATGAAGATGAAGTGAATGAATATTGTAAACAATTCACAGATTTTATGGAGGTCGAGTTATATAAGAAGTATAATCTGAGATCAAGGAAGAGATCTAGGGTGCAAGACAGTGAGGGTGATCAACAATATTCTGCCCCTCCTCCAATGTTGACTCCACAACAACAAGACCTTGTAAAGCAGGTGAATAATGGGAAGCAACCTGAAAATTCAGTTAACAAAACATAAATGCAATAGGGTGAATCTTCCCAAAACAAATTAGATAATACTATTATTTTGGAGAAAGTTTTTCCTGTACCTGAACAGGTTTCAAATTCTAGAAGGAGTGAAGAAGAACCTGAAAAGAATGTTAAACAAACTAATGCTTTCTGTTTAAAAAAGGAGTTGGAGAAAGTCAAAATTCAGGTACCTCTTTTAGAATTAACTAAAACACCAATATACAAGAAAGAAATCTCATAATTTATTAATCTCACATAGAATGAAGATATAAGTGACACTGTGAATTTACAGGAAGAGAAGCCAGTGGTCACTTTTGGCCCTCATGTAGAAGAAGTATATTCTTATGTTCCTCCCTTTTATATTTCCTTATTGGTTCATGAGTTTATTCTCCATAATTGTATGTTGGATTCAGGATCTTCCCTTAATCTTATGCCATTGTTTATCATGAAGGAATTGAATATGAAAATCACTAGGCCTTATAGGGATTTGTATTTATTTGACTCCAAGAAGGTAAAATATGTTGGGGTAATTAAATATATGGTAGTTTCTTTGGCACAAATTGTAGCAAAGAGAATTGTTATGGATGTATTTTTTGTTGACATTCTAGCCAGGTTTGGGATGCTTCTGTCAAGACCTTGGGGAGAAAAGTTGGGAGGTGTTCTCAAGCTAGATTTTACTTATGCTATCATTCATTTCTTTAATGGAGAATAAAAGAGGTTGTACATAGAAACAACGTTTGTAAAAACCACTAAAAAAAAGGATGCAGGTAACTCCCCTATTTATAGTCAGGAAAAGGAAGATCTTTCATGTTTTGTGCTGCATGAAGATGCAGAATTTGTTGAAGACACGGAGAAGAAGCTCTCTTCAGCAGTTGTAAATAATGAGCTGCACTCAAGAAATATTTGGAAATGCTATTTTGATTGTGCCTATTTGAAGGAAGGCACAGGAGATGGATTCTTATTAATATCACCAGGAGGTAACCTCTTGCCTTTTTCTTTCAAATTAGAGTTTGATTCAACAAAAAAATTTCTTGAGTATGAGGCCTTGATCATTAGCCTTCAAATTGCAAAGCATATGGGAATTCAGTGTATTTCAATTTTCGGTGATTCTGAATTGATAATAAGACAGATAAAAAATCATTGTCAAACTAAACATCCAAGATTGAGATCATATAGAAATGAAGTTTGGGACATGATTGAGAATTATTTTGAAGCCTTCAATATTCAATTTATTCCAAGGGATGAAAATAGATTGATTGATTCAGTAGCAGTTGCAGCTAGCACCTTCAAGCCTCCAATTAATCTGAGGCTAAGGTATGAGATAAATATCAGACACTAGCCTTCTGTCCTACATAATGTAAAACATTGGCAGGTGATTGAAGATGATGAGCAGATAAATCCACTTTTGACAATGATTGGAAATTTTGAAAATTATGAAATAGACCAGGATGAGGAACAATCAGAGAAGAAAGCAGAGGTAAGACATTTCAAGAAGTCAATAGCTAATAAGAATATTATTTAGTTGAAATATAATGTATTTCCTAAAGGTTTGGTTCCTCTTCAGAGGCTTTTTGATTCAAATGATGTGGTTTTTTATTCAAAGAAAACTCACCAGGCGGAAGAATTGCAAGATGGTAATATGGGAACTCAGCAGGAACCAAAAATAGTGAAGTTATTCACAGGTGTTCCCAAAAATTATAAGGAAAGGTACATTGATCTCTTCAAGAAGTACATAGATGTATTTTCTTGGTCATATGAAGATCTGAAAAATATGATAAAGATATCATACAACATAAGATCCCATTGAAAGAAGGAGTAAAACCTCATAGATATAAGCTCTAACAAATTAATCCATTATTATTGTCTCTGATTGAAACATAAGTAAAGAAATTACTCCAAGCAAAGATCATAGTTCCCCTTAGATATTTAGGATTGGGTCTCTAATCTGGTTCCTGTGAGGAAGAAAAATGGAGAGATAATATAGTGTGTGGATTTTAGGAACCTAAACAAAGCATCTCTAAAGGATAATTATACTTTACCAAAAATGGATTATGTTTTACAAAAAGTGACATGAGATTATAGGATTTCCATGGTTGATGGATTCTCTGGGTATAATCAGGTAGAAGTAGACAAAGAAGACCAAAAAAAGACATCATTCAGAACCCCATGGGGTACTTTCATGTATGCTATAATTCCATTTGGGTTAATGAATGCAGGTGAAACCTTTCAAAGGGCCATGGAAATAGCATTTATTGGAGATAAGTACGAGCTTATATATCTGGATGATATCACTATTTTTTCAGGATCAAATGATGAACATTTCGACCATTTGCAATGAAATTTTGAAAAGTGCAAGAAGTTTGGTTTGTCACTTAACCCCAAAAAATCTTCATTTGCCTTGGAATAAATTAAACTATTGGGCCACATAGTTTCAAAACAAGGGGTAAAAATTGATCCAGCAAGGGTAGAAGAAATCCAAAAAATTCCCTTGCCCATAAGCAAGAAGGATATTCAGAAATTTTTGGGAAAGATTAATTTTCTAAGAAGATTTGTATCAAATTATGCAGAGATTGTTACAAACATAACTGATATGTTGAAGAAAGAGGCAAAAGTGCAATGGACTGAAGAAGCAAGAGAATCATTTGCTAGAATAAAGAATGCTCTCCAAACAACTCCTGTTCTTATCAGTCTTGATTATCATAAGGTATTTCAGATATTTTCATTTGCTTCCCTCTCTACTATTATTGTTGTGTTATTGCTGAAAAATGAAGAGAATAGAGAACAACCAGTGGCATTCTTCAACAAACTCCTCAAATATGTTGAGGTCAAATATAACATTCTTTAAAATTAGGTATATGCATTGGTTAAATCACTCAAATCCTTCAGAACTTAAATATTACAATCTCAAATAACTGCATATGTCCCTAATGTTGTTGTTAAGGATGTGTTGATTCAGAGTGATGTAGAAGGGAAGAGAGGAAAGTGGATAGAAAAAATTCAGGAATATGATCTGGACATTAAACCTAAAAAGCTAATCAAAGGAAAAGGTTTGGCAAAGGTGTTAGCAGAAACAAATTTTCAAGCATTGGGAATTAATCTGTTAGCACCAGTGGATGAAGTTGTCAATGAAAAAGATATAAGTAAGCCCAAATCAGGTACGAAGATTCAGTACAAATATATGTTTATATTGGCACAAAGATATTGCTCACTATTTGTGTTTCTTCTCTTGTCCAACTACACTGAATAGAACAAATTACAAATCCCTTAAGCTTAAGTCTCATCCATATGTCATAGTAGAAGCAAAACTGTACTGGAAATATCCTGTTGGTATCTTACTACTGTGCATAAGTGAAGGAGAATCCATTGAAATTTCCAAAGAGTACCATGAAAGTCTGTGTGGAGTTCATTACAGTTGGAAGGTTACAACACATAAGATCCTCAAATCAGGTTTTTATTGGCATACATTGTTTGCAGATGTATACAGAATGGTCAGAGGTTGTCAGAAATGCCAATTTTTTGCAGAAAAGAAGAAACTTTCTCCTTTACCTCTAATTCCAGTATTTATAGAAGAACCTTTTAGACAGTGGGGGCTGGACTTTATTGGAGAAATAAATCCACCATCAAGTGGATAGTTCAAATGGATTCTAACAGCCATTGACTACTTCACAAAGTGGGTTGAAGAAATACCCACAAAGAAAGTAAATGACCAAGTGGTGATGAAGTTCTTGGAGGAGAATATATTCAGTAGGCTCAGTTGTCCAGTCAATATTGTGATAGATAATGCTTAGGTATTCAATTATGCTCAATTTAATGATTTATGTCAAACATATAATGTATTTTTGTCTCATTCTACAACCTACCATCCACAAGGAAATGGATTGGAAGAGTCCTCTAACAAAACATTGGTTAGAATCCTGAAGAAAACAATAATTGAAAATAAAAAAAGATTGGGACTCAAAACTAAATTTTTCCCTTTGGGTAGTTCAGGTTACTACAAGAAGGTCCACTGGAAAATCACCTTTTGAGCTAGTGTATGGAACACAGGCATTGTTTCCTAGTCAACTAGCTAAACTTGTGATTGCTTTTATTCAAGAATTTCATGAAGAACCCAATGCTTTGGTTAGAGGAATGAATAAGGTAATTGAGTTAAGTGAAAACATAGACAAAGTTAGATACAACTTAATCACTTATCAGACAAATATGAAAACCAATATTGATAGAAAGGCAAGAGAAATTATCTTTCAAGCAAGATACTTAGTACTGAGGTGGGATACGAGAAAGGAGGATAAGGGAAAGCATGGTAAATTTGATCCCCTCTGGTATGGACCATACAGAATCACTGAAGCAAGATCTAACAATACTTTCATCTTGGAGAATTTAGATGGGGCTGCTTGTGAATGGGCAGTATTTGAAACACTATTTTCAGCACTGAAAATCAAGGATACCACCATTGTAAATACTGGATTTCCCATTGCTCTTATGTCACCAAAGAAAAATTTGACTCCATGCCCTAGGTGAAGGCACTAATTTGCGGTTATTAGTGATTTTGTGGAAAAAAGCATTATCCCCGGGTGGAGCCAAATGTTGTGGCTCATTTGAAAATTTCATTTCCAAATATTTCTCAAAATAAATAAATAAATTATATATAATGTTTTAAAAAGACAAAAGAATCAAAATTTTGTTTATGCCGAAACATATTCCTGATTTGTATATGTTAACATTATGTTTCGAAGAATTTGTAAAGTTGGCCTTATTTTAAAAGGCATGCAACTCGTCAGGGGGAATTGAAAGGATGGCAGTTGGAGGTTGATCGGAAGAAACCTATAGGGATAAACATCTCGGAAATTAACCTATTAGGTGCGTCCACAGTTGAACATGACGTGAGCATGTAGAATCAAATCAACGACTCGTGTTCACTGCAGAGGCACACCTTCAAAGAACCTGTCATACCCAGGAGTGGCCTAGTGGTGACGTAGGCAGCCGAAGACGTCATCAAGTGAGCCAGATCACTGTCCGCGTCATGTCATGTACCTGTCTTGTCGAGCATTTAATTATTGTTTTCCCCCCAAATTCCCGTTGCACCTATAAATACTGAGTCAGCCTCATTCTTTTCACCTGCAGGCTTCAGTTTAAATCATCCAAATCATCATAATCACCTTGCCCCTCATTTTTGAGTCCATCCAGTCATCATCCTAAGTGTAAAAATGGCCAATTCATCCTTGTCCATTTCTTCTAGTCACATTCCTCTCATGGATATAGAGAAGGACGTAATGGACACTCGTTGTACAGTAGATCATTCCCCTCTGTACTGGCAAGTCATTCTTAACCAACAAAATTCCCCTGTCTTCACAACTATGGTCAGGTCTGGAGTCTTGTCTGCATGTGTCCCAAAAACCAACCTTGTCCCAAAATTCATACACTAGCCAGCATTAGCATTATACCCCAACATGTGTTTTGTAATGAACCACTTGAGAGAGTGTGTCTTCCAAGTTTCATCCCTGTTAATTCGTCAAGCTTTCTGCTACCTAGAGTCTGAGTCATATGTTAATTTTACTAAAGAGTTATTGACAGTACATTATGACAATATTGTAGGGAAAGATTACACGCAGATTTTATTATTTCTGAAGCCAGAACAAGGGAGGTTTTATCGATATGAAAAGGTATTTTCCTTGGAAATTTTTTATGCAGATATCAAGCCTGTGTTACAATTTACATCAAAATTACTTGGAAAGGAAGATGCTTCTCAGATTGACAGGTCAGTACTTAGATTGTTTTCTTTGATGATGAAACCTGAAGTAGTGTTGGACATCCCATATTTTTGGTAGGAGAATATTAATTCTCAATTCATGAGCTTGAATCTCACAGGTTCTTTCAAGTTTCCCTCAATTGTTACTTATTTGTTCATGTATCAAAATGCAGAAGAGTTTTTGAATTTGGGGTTAAAAATTATGGATTCAAATAAGAAGAGATAGTCAGTAGTGTTTTGTACTGACTTGATAAGGAATGAACCTAGTGATGGGGGGTTATTTGATTTTGTTTCTTACTACTTGCCAATGGCCTATAAAAATTTTAATGGGACTGCTCCCCCATGTTTTCTGCTAAGGCTCAGGAATTCCTTCAACTCAGTAATAGTTGCAAATATGGAGACTGGTTTATTTTTTAAGATTATTCATAAATTAGATTGTATGGTGCTAGGGTTGAACCTTATATATTGCCTACTTTTGTCCCCATGAGAATGTTTTCCTTATAAATTATTAGATAGAGTTGAATGTGGACCAGATCCACTTTGTGCCAATGAACAAAGGGTAGTTTTTTAAATTTCCCATGACTGTCGGACCTTTGATAGTGAATATGAGGCAAGCTGCAAAAGAGGCAAACCAAATGCTAGAAGACATGCATCTATGGCTAGGTGAAAAGTGGGCTTATGATCCACATCAGGTGATTTCCAAAAGAAGGTTTGAGAATGGTTATGTCGCTTTTACTCATGAGAGTAAGCCTAAAATTGAAAATCTGGTTAATAAGGGTTTTGCAGGTATTAGCAATACTATTACTGAAACTCCTATTATTTCTAAGAAGGCGAATAAAAGGGCTAGAGAAAAGAATGTTGATTCTGAAGAAGAGGAACAAGGAGCTGAAAAGAGAGATAAACTGAGTGAAGGGATGCCTCATGCACATCTGGGTTTAACAATTCAGTTGGGAGATATAAAAAATACACCAACTTCACCACCTAGACATGAGGTTGTTCATGATCAAGTGCCATTAATTAAGCAAGTTTTGGCCCAAATTGATGAGAATAATCAGAAAATCAGAGCAAGAATGGAGGCTCTATATGAGTCTCAAATCACCCCTAATCAAACCATATTGTTAACTACTATGGATTTAGAGAAAGATCAGCTGAAAAAAAAAAATTCACACCCATCTGAAATGACAGTAGGGTCATCAAGAAATTTTAGGACTGTTAATTTGATTTTTGATTCCAGGAAGATTCCTTTACCTGATAAAATTAATTTACATATGCAAACTGGTTTATTGATTGTGAATGATTTGACTAAAACTAGTGCAGCTGAAAGTAAAGCTGAAAACATGTTGGGAAAGGTGATCAAGCAGTTGAAGCGGGAGAAGGCTAATTCCAGAGCTCTCTCCACCCAAAATGAGGAATTAAAGAAGATAATTGTTGAGGTTGGAGTGGACCCCAATGACATGTCAGCTATACAGAAGTTGTTGCAGAGTGCGGAATCAGAGATTAACGTGTTAAGAAATAAGCTGAAGCTCCCCATTGGAGAAAACCTAATGACAGTTGAAGTGGCAGAAGTGGAAACTGAGAAGGTGAAACTTTTACAACAAATGTTGCAGAGGAATGAATAGATTTCCAGATTGAAAGAGACAGTAACTAAGTTACAAGGGTAGATTGATTCACATGTTTGCACAATAGTTTTTTCATATGAAACTGATGACCCAGAAGCCAAAATATCACAATTAAGTACCGAGTTGAAGATGGTAGAGATTGATATGAAGAAATCTCAAAGTGATCTTGAGTGATTTGAAAATGAAATTATTTCTATTGTTGTTCAAAGTATTCATTTCCATTAAATTAAGTGTGCAAAGTGTTTGTATGGTCTTGCAAGTAAAACAAAGTGATTTTGGTAACTTTTTATGAATTTAGGTGTGAGGGAGTGTTGTTTTAATTTACTGTTTAAAAACTTTAATCTGAATAACACAGCAGAATAACTTCACCATAAACACATAGCAACATGATGAGGCAGTTCACCCCTCCTAAGCTACATCTGTTGGGTCCAAGGCTCCCAATGGGCATGTCCTTGATATATTATGATGCTCAAATTGGTAATATAGTAAGAAGAAGGCATAAACAGACCAAAACAGTTGTGAAAATGAATTCAGAATGCAGAAAGAAGCTAAGAATGACTCTTGTTTCACCTAAAATAGTGAAGTGTAGTCCAATACAGCTCCATTTCCCCCAAGGCCCTAATGGCTCTCCAAGCTTCTCTAAAGTAAAAGTGGTTGAAAGACACCTCTGTTGGCTCTGCAACCTATTCCAATGGCTCCAAAATGCTCAGAATAGTCGCAATTGACTAAAATTTCATCCAAAAAGGTTCAGTAACGTGAAATTTATGATCAAAACAACATTTGTCCAGTTTGGCCTAAAAAAACTCCACCAAAGTTGGGTAACTGGAGTTAACTTTAGTAAAAAGCGCCAAATTGGGCGTGCTCCTCCAAATTCGGCGGACCGCTGGTGGTTACATTAATTGTTTTTGCATGTGGTCACATTTCCTCCAAATATACCGCCGGGTTAGCCGTGTCTTATTCGCCTCCAACCATAAGATTAAATATAAAAAAGGTGTCGGTCACATAAAGCAACTGTCCCAACCATTAACTCCGCATTAAAGGGCCTTAAGGCCAGGGTTCATGGCAGAGGGACATATGTCTAAGGGGATTAAGACCTGGAGCTAAAACAATCCAAAAAACTATTATCTGGCCACTACAAGGTGGCCCGAATGCGTTCGGGTCAGGTCGTTCTCCGCCCGACTAACCCGTTACGTTCACGTTCACGTTCAACTGACCTGTCTCCGTTCACCACTGCACGTTCACACCCGCCCAACTCTGCACGTGGGTTGTTTCACGAGTGACCTCCACCCGACTTGTTGCCATTGGGTTCAACACCGCCCGAAATTCCATTCATGGGTGACTCGTGCCTGTTCGGGTCGGCTCGGGCCCGACTGACCCGATGCATTCAACTCGGGTCGGGGCTGACCCATGAAATTTTTCAAACACCAATTTTTTTTTTTAAACCGGCAATTTTACCCTTTTGCCTGGGGCTACATGGCAGCCTCCGAGAAAGCCACGTGGCACCCTCTAATAGGCCACTAGAACCTCATAAAAAATGAATTTTTTTTGCTATCAAATATTTTCTGAAGATGACATTTTTTTAAGTTCAAAGGTCCTGTTTTGAAGGTTACTAGGAAAATTAAAACTTGAATATCTTCCACATCCAACATCGGATTTGAGTTTCATTCATGGCGTTAGGATCACAATGACGAACACTATCTGGTCGATCAATTTATTACCAATTCTGAGCAGTTCCAATTTTGAGCATTTTTTCCCTCTTTGACATGATCACCTAATCACACCTCCCCATTGGGAAGCTTTTGGACCCCAAAAGCCTTCAATTACCTATTAATAAGATGAGGGTATAGGTCCCTCACCTTTTCCACCTCAATCCACTTTTCCTTACTCGGTTTGCTGCCTTTAAGACTAACCCGAACATAATCAACATTTCCCCTCCTCGAAGTGCGTGTCCTTTTTTGTCAATGATAACATCCTCTTTCAACTCATCCAAAAATTCTGGCAAGAAATCCTCTATGGATGGTAGCTGAATGTCACTTTCATAATCAACAATTAAAGGAGGTTCATACAAATATAAATTTTCCACATTCACGACAGAATACATTTGCATATATGAAGGAAAATCTAATTGAAAATCATTATTTCCAACTTGTTTAAGGATCTTGAATGGACCATAACGAATAGGCTTAAGCTTTTTACTTCTCTTTGCATTCTTTCCGTACTAATATGCAGCCATACCTCATCCCCTTCTTGAAACTTATGATAAACTTTGTGCTTATCATGCCTCTCCTTGTACTTGCCTTGACCTTTTTCAAGCTGTTCTTGAGCCTGCTGATGTATGAGCTGAATTCTTTCAATGAACATGTGAACTTTGTCAATTTCACTATGACCATCAATGGCCACATCCTTCTCAAGAATTAAATCTAAAGGTGACTTAGGCAAACACCCAAAGCAAGCTTCAAAAGGTGAAGTATTTGTAAAAGAGTGTTTGGCCCGGTTGTAAGCATGCTGAATGTAATGCACGTGCTCATCCCAAAGCTTGGGATGCTTGCTGCAATAACCTCTCAAAATATGTACAATGGTTTTGTTCACTACCTCTGTTTGGAGATTTGTTTGTGGATGGAAATCAGTACTCTTCTTCAACTTGGTGTCCATCATCTTCCATAAATTGGACCAAAAATTCCCAACAAATATGGAATCCCTGTCACTAACAATAGAAGTAGGCAAGCCATAATGAACCCATACATGTTGAAAATATAAATCAGCAGTT
Organism: Pinus albicaulis; assembly: GCA_034641835.2. Classification (NCBI taxonomy): domain Eukaryota; kingdom Viridiplantae; phylum Streptophyta; class Pinopsida; order Pinales; family Pinaceae; genus Pinus; species Pinus albicaulis. Next base: position 1,692,890,321 of record CM076579.1, on the reverse strand, counting down.
ATAGATTTCTTACATGGCATAAGAATACACATCTTGTTGAAACAATCAACTACTACATAAAGATAATCATGCTGCTTTCTAGATAATGGTAGCCCTCCAACAAAATCCATAGCAACATTTTCCCATGGTTTAGAAGGTACCGACAATGGCGTATATAAACCAAGATTCCTATTGCTAGGCTTGATTGTAGCACATAATGAACAACCTCTAATGAAACGTGAAACACTATCTACCATGTGAGGCCAATAACAATACCTCTGTAAATGTGCCATCGTTTTGCTTACCCCGAAATGTCCAGCTATAAGAGAAGAATGAGCTTCTCTCATGATTCTTAGTCTCTCCCCCTATGGTATACATAACTTGCCCATATGAAACAGAAAATTATTATGCAAATGATAATCATTCTCCTCAACGTGATTCCCTTCACTCAAGTTAGCATACACATCCTTAAAATCAACATCTGATGCATATTGTTCTATGTAGCTCTCATGTACAATAGAATCATTCTTAAGTAAAGTACTAGCACTAATAATAGGCCTTGAAAGCATATCAGCAACCTTATTGTAAATACCTTTCTTGTACCTTATTACCAAGTGAAATTGTTGTAGGAAACCCATCCATCTGAAATGTCGTGACCGCTGCAATTTACTTTGTGACTGCAAGTACTGTAAAGGTTGATGGTCGGTATGAACAATTGTTTCTTTGCCCATCAAATAGTGTTTCCATTTTTTGACACTTTGTACCAACACATACAAATCTTTATCATATGTATGATAATTCACAACATCACCATTAAATTTCTCAGAATGAAATGCTATAGGCTTACCATGTTGTAAGAGAACTGCACCCATGGCGTAATCACTAGCATCTGTCTGAATCTCGAATGGCTGTCTCAAGTCTGGTAATGCAAGGACTGGAACTGAACTTATCTTCTCTTTCAAAGACTCAAAAGCTTTCTATTTATTTCCTCCCCATTGGAAAGCACGCTTCACACTAGTCACTTCATGCATAGGAGCTGCTATGGCAGAGAAGTTAGAAATAAAATTCCTCCAATACTGAGCTGCACCGAAAAAAATTCTTACCTATGCAATGGATTTGGGAGTAGGCCAATTCAAAATGGCTTATACTTTGGAAGGATCAATTCTCAAAGCACCTCCTCCTACTCTGTGTCCCAAATAAACCAAAGAAATCTTTCCAAATTCACATTTTGACATTTTAAGAAATAACTGATTTTTCTTCAAAATATCAAGTACTTTCTTAACATGCATGACATGCTCTTCTCTAGTCTTGCTGAAAATTAGGATGTCATCTAAGTAGAAAATAACTAAATCATCAAGAAAATTACGTAAGACATCATCCATTACCCGCATGAAAGTTTCAGGTGCATTGCATAAACCAAACGGCATAACAAGCCACTCAAAGAGTCCCTGTTTGGTTTTAAATGTTGTCTTCCAAATGTCACTTTCTGCAATTCTAACTTGATGATAACCACTACGTAAGTCTAACTTAGTGAAATATTTATCATCTTTCAACTGATCCAAAAAATCATCTATCCTTGGAAGTGGGTAACGATTCTTTACCGTTATCTTGTTCAATGCCCTGAAGTCCACACATGTAATGTTCCTTTTTCTAGGAATTTCTGCTACATGGTCCAAAGGGACGTTGTATAAGGAAGATAATGAAAAAATAAGAAGAAAGGTAACTTGGTTCCCTTTTTTAACACATCATTCATTACACTTCCAGAATTTGAGCTCAAAGAAATCCCTCAAGGTGGGTTAAACAAACCTCCCGCACCTTGGTATCTCCAAAAAGTGCTCAAAGAGAGAGCTACAACAATATATGAACATAATCATTAAACTATGCAAATCTGAACATGTCAATAAATGGAATATAATACATCCATCATTTTCATTAATATATCAGCAACAATATACAGAAATATATTGAGGGACAAGGTACTCAAGCAATGGGAATCAACCTCCAATGATTAGAACATGGAATACATGAGATGCTGCAGTTATACAAAATGCCAGAGAGCAGTGATTGCGTTGTCTCTAGGAGTGGAGCTGCTGCTGTAGATGTGCATACATGAGATATGGCAGACGTATACAAACAAATTCCCAATAATAGAGGAATGGGCTCTAATACAAGATTTCTAGCCAATCTAGAAGAGATTGCTAGAAATGCCGGAGAATGTAAAATGTGACAATTTTCTTGTCACTGCAACTGAATCAAAATATCAAATGAGGTTGTAGCAGATCTAAAATTATTATTCCCTCCTCTGATAGTGTATCTAAGAAAAATGCTGATCCCTTTACTTAGAAACAACCCCTCCTGATGAGCTCAAATGACCCTCCCAGCAATTGCCTGCAATAATAACGCAGATCTAGCTGGAGACTATGCTGTGAGGGAAGATGTGTGGTTGGCCTAATGCAAATGATATTAAAATAAGCCCAGGATACCTCCTTACTGATCCTCCAATAGATAGCCAAGCCCTCCACTGGAAAACAAGCCAAGGAACAACTCAAGAGATCCTTTGTTGCTGCACCCTGCAGCACAAAGTTATCCTGCTCCAGGAATAACACTATGACTAAAGGAGTTAGCTTTGGCCTAAATTTTTTAATGAGGAAATACAGCTCTAGAACCTCTCCTTCCTTGAGGATGAGGTAGGGATTCCCGACCGGGAACACCCTAGTGCTATGCAGCACTGCACTCTTGCTAAACAACAAGAGGAGTGTAGTCTCAACAGACCAAGCAAATAATAATCAAGCATGAATCACAATGGCTCTCCTCCTCTCCATATATAGCAAGTTCTCCTCTCCACTATGGGTCCCATCCACATGTGCCTTCCAACTCATGCAAGTGATCCTCCTCTAAAACTGCGCAGTCCATTAAGGAGATACATTGTATCTAGACAATGCATGTGGACTTGGTCAAATATGACTAGATCAACATGATCTAATCCTGTTCACACCATGTGGTGCTCAAATCAGTTGCTTTATTATTACTCCTTTCACATGAGGAGTGTTTATTCTTCCTTCTCAAGGATTATGGGGCCTCCTTACCCATTTTATTTAACTAAATAAAATACTGCTAACTATAATGTTCCTTTTAGCTTGAGGCTAAAAATTGGGAACATTACAGTCCTCCCCCTTCAAAATGTTGCTTGTCCTCAAGCAACTGCAAGGTAGACAAAATTTCCTCCTCCTCTTCTTTTGACCTCCTCATCAATAGACCCCACCATAGCTCATCAAAGTATGCAATAAATCTATCCTCCATGTATCCCTCCAAGTGTGTAAAGCCAAAGTATACATCATGAGATAATAGAAGATGCAAGTGGAAATATCCTTGTTGTTCAATGGCCTATTCAAGGTAGGAGTGATGAAAAACATGGGAATTCTTATTCCCAATGAGTGACTCCTTCACCCATGCAATCATACAAATGAAATGAGCCATCCTAGGTAGCTCAACAAAGCAGTCCTCAACCCCGGATCTATGCAACATGTTGGGGCTGAATGGAGAGTTTATATTTTTCCATCCAAGTAGTTTCTCCCTCCATTTATGATAAGTATGAGGGGGTTTCTGATATTGGGTTGAAATTTCATGGCCTCCACAATTGGCCCAAGCCTCCCCACAAAATGAATCAACCATGAAGTGCCTCCTCCAACAACGCATTTTCTCCCAATAGCTCCTCCTACATGAAGAGAAAAGTAGTGGCATGGAAATCATGGTGTGCCCATTGTTTCTCCTGAAACATACAACATGTGAAAAGAGGAGAATCATACTCCCAATGGGAATCTTCAACTCCAAGCCCACTCTCCAAACAAAGCCTCCCATGAGTATACAAACATCAGCAACATATGGAAGCAAAATACAATGAAAAAAAGCTGCCACATGGCAACCAGAGAGTGAATCATAGTTCCACATGAGGAACCAGCGCAGTACATTCCATGTCTGCCTCAAAACAAAAGATAACAATTGCTTTACTAACCACTTTTTTTCTGCCACAGTCATCTCATAAGATGTGAACATGAATGTACAATGTGGTGTTAATGGTGCACACCAAGAGTCATGTGGCTTCCCCAACAAACCACCATTAAGGTAGCCAAAATCAATGCTACAAGTAGTTGCAAGTACATTATACAAAATGAAAGAAGGGATGATCCTTCTCAATACAATATGCTGCTCATATAAAGTAAACAATTACAAAACATAATGTGAAATTATACCTTCTCTACCATGTACTTGAGACCTTGAGCCGAAATGGATCAACTGAAAAATCTCCCTCACTCCCAATGAGTAGGAAGGTGGTTGTGACATCCTCTCTATCACCATCCGGGCTATGCATCTCTCCATATTCTAATATATTTCCTGTTGGATGCCCTCCCAAGTGAACTCCTCTAACAAAAAAAGAGATGCATCAAGGTGCATAGCTAGGAAGTCCTCATGTGCCGCATGTAATAGTTTCTCCTTAAGACTAGATGCCCTAGTCAAGAATATTTTTCCATAACAATAGATGACCATATCATCCACCATGTATCTGTCATCTCCCTCTGGGTCATCAAGAACCATGCATGCACCAAGATCCTTGGAGTACTCTACCAAAATCTGAGACCTCCAATACGGATCAATCCTCCTCATAGACAATGCTGGTGATCTAGCAATGAAGCTCCCCTCACGTTTTTTCCTACTACTTTGACATCCCCCATGCCAAATTCATCATCCAAAATTCTTCCATGCCCATCATGCAGATGCTCATGCTCAAATAGTGATGGTGTCCTTTGGAAGTTGGCCTCCCATGAGAAGCTGTCATCGACAAGGAATCTCCCAAGCTGGGCCAAGGTAAGCATGAGTAGCCTACATCCACTCCTATGTATGAAAGAGTCCTCCCTCAAAGGAAATATCCTCTTCCTCTCCAAATCTGTGGAGCAGTCATCCTGCATCATGAAGATTCCATCCTCCATCCCTACAGCAAACTCTGTCAACGCAATATAACTAATGAGAGTGGGTGATACTAAAAATGAGAGAGTGTCTCCCTCCTCCTTGGGTTTATCCCAAACCCTCTGCGCTGTGTTGGACTCCTCCAATGTCTTCACCTCTCCGGAATCCAAGAGTGGTGAATCAAGTGACAAGATGCCCCTCATCAACTCTAGATTAGGTGGCCTCCCAGGTGGAATGCCTCCATATAGTGAGACATAAAGTTCAGAAGTGGACTGTATGTATGAGTGGACTGATTTTTCCATCTCTTCACTGTGCAGTACAGTCTCCTCCTTTGGTGCAGAAGCTTTCCGGAATAGATAAGGGTGTATCAACCCTTGATGTTGATCCTTCTCTTCCTCCTCCATCTCACAATCCCCAAAAACTACTACATATGACTTCGGAATTGTGCCTTGGTTTCCACATGTTGAAACATTTGGAACTCCTTGCAAAGATACAAGGGCTCCTCGAATATAAGTAATGGCTCCCTTTTAATCTTCGTGTGGTGATGGATCTCTTCCCAATGGGACGGTGCTGTTGATTCTCTCATACTCTTCCTCCCCATCAATAATTGATAATACCTCATCGTCAAGGAGAGACCCTAGATCTTGGTCATCTCTTGAAGGAAGTACCTCCATGTCTTCACAAATGGAGAAGGGCCCTTCACATAATGGGTATCTTTCCCTTAGCAAGCCATCAAACATGTTTTCATCCCCTTCAGAAATATGGAGTGGAGTTGGTTTCACGGTTCCCTCCAATGCATGCAAAGTGTTTGAGTTTATGAAATGCGATGCGGGAACGCCGGACCTGGCCAGCAATGTGGAAAATTGTCCACATGTTGTGGCCTGACAGGATGAAATTATTTGCTGTGTGTCAAAATCCAGTTTATTAAGGAGGTCGATTTCACAACTAATTAGTTATTATTGCCTATCTTATTGATAAGATTTGTTATAACAGGTGTGGGTGAGCGCTACTAGATAGGAGTTTTATTTGTTAGAATTTTAAAATTAGAAGATTCTGTATCGATTAGTTAGGAGACAATTGTAATAAAACGAAGAGATTTTTCTTCGTGGGGAGAGTTTTTTAGTGTGAAGTTTGCAGAGCGAAAGCTCAGATAAATAAAGAGAATGGTTTTCGTGCAGAACAGTGGCCTGTTATGCCAAAAGCCGATTTCTATTTTGTTTTTATTAATGTGACTGTGATATATGTATTCCAATAAAGATATCGTTGATTTTAACATTGATGTGGGTCGATGTGGTTCCCAAATTGTGTTTCTGTTGCAGATTCAATGTTTATTTCATTTCCAGCGCTGTTGAATTGATGAGTTCGAAGATACTAATACAGGAATCCATTTGAAACGGAGAAAAGTTGAGTTAAAACCGTTGAAGCATCGGACCAAGCGTTAAGGGTCACTTTTGTGAATCAGTAGTTGGCTTGCTGAATCCAATTTCGGATCGGAACACTAAAAATTTGCAATCTGAATACGAAATCGCGCATCGGAGTTCGATATGGAGTGTTAGTTGTAGAAATTAAAGGTTCATCGAATTGGAGCCCTCCGACAGTTAATACGATGGAGTGTATAAATGCCAGACTTTCGTGAGCGATCCCGGTTAAATTGCATGGAATCTGGAAAACACAATATGTTTATATGTTAAATTATAATGTGACCGCCGATTTTAAAAACAAATACGTTGTAATGTATTATATATTGGTCCACCCATATACACAAATGATAATGTGTTAGTTGGCCAACAGCGAATATATTGCATCAGATTGGGATCGATCTGATAAGGGTCGATGTTGGTTAATTGCAACAAATGCAACACAGATAGGCGCAAAAATAAATGTTTTGTTGGTTTCAAACAAAAATGTGGTTGTTATCTATTATGCGTTTGAAAAGAATCAGATGGGCTGCGCCCAGTATGAGGGAGAAAGGAATTCATTTCCCGTATTTTAATTTGAACCACGATTTTTTTTTATTTCAGCATTCCAGTATTTTGAAGAGTGAACAAGACTTCTCTGTTTGTTTTGTTTTACGCTATTGACTATAATCGACTTGGATTGAGCACAGGAATTTTGGTGCATCAAATTTGGTATCGGAGCCAAAGATACAGGTGTTTGCAGACAAGATGCCGCCAAGGAGAGGAGTTGGTCGAGGAATTGGTCGAGGGAGACCAGAAGCAAATGCAGTCTTGATAGAAGAAGTGCGAAGACTGCGTGAACGGATGGAGACAATGGAAACAGCCCAGAGAAGAGCCCCTGATGAGGGAGCTGAAAGTTCTTCAGAAGAATCTGAGGAAGATGTGGAAGCAGAAGAAGAGAATGAAAATGTTAAATTCATGAAGATGCTGGCGAAGGTTGGAAGCAAACCCAAAATGGAGATTCCTATGTATGAAGGGAGTCTGAATGCCGAGGAGCTCATGGATTGGATCAGATCCATAGATCAGTACTTCGATTATGAAGAGATTGAGGAAAATAAAAGGGTAAAATTTGCAGTCACTAGATTGAAAGGTCACGCAGCCATCTGGTGGGACGAGTTACAGACATCAAGAACGAGAAAGGGGAAATCTAAGATCAAGCAGTGGGATAAAATGGTAAGCAAACTGAAAGCCAAGTTTTTGCCTAAAGACTATCATTTGAATCTTTTTAAGCAGATGCAAAATTTGAAGTAGAAAGGAATGTCTGTTAAAGAATATACTGAAGAATTTTACAGGTTAAGCATCAGGACAGGGCATGTAGAAGATGATTTGGAGAAAGTAGCCAGATATGTTAATGGGCTAAGGTATGAGATCCAAGATGAGATTAGCCTGTTAAGTTTGAAAACTGTTGAGGATGCCTATCAAGCAAGTTTGAAAGCAGAGGAGAAAATACTGCGGAAACAGAGTCAAAGAAATAGAGGAAAGAGCTCAGCAAGAGGTAGAGGATCAGCCAGATCCAGAGGAACACAGCATCAGTTTGAAGCAGGAAGTTCAAGCAGCAGATCACCACAGATGGGTGAATCTAGTAGAGGGAGATTCGCGCCTAGAGGAAGAGGGCGAGGAAGAGATGTTAGGTGTTATACCTGTGGAGAATGGGGACATATGTCACGGGACTGTCCTCATAACAAATCAGCAAGCCAGAGGGGTGAAAATGTGGCTGAGGCAGAGCCGGAACCACCTCGACTTGTAGAGAAGGAAGAACCACCGGAAGAAGGTGAATCATTGCTGCTCAGAAGAACTTTACTGAGATCAGAAAAAGAGATTGGAGAACCTGCGCAAAGAAAGAACTTGTTCAGGACTACATGCAAATCAAGGGGTAAGTGTTGTAAGGTTATAATTGATAGCGGGAGTACTGACAATCTTGTGTCTACAGAGATGGTGGAAAAGCTTGGGTTAACAAGGAAAGCGCATCCTGCACCTTACAAAGTATCTTGGCTTCAAAAGGGTCATCAAGTCATCGTTACAGAACAGTGTAATGTGGAAATGCAGATTGGCACATACAGAGATGTGATTTTATGTGACATAATGCCCATGGATGTATGTCACGTGTTATTGGGGAGACCATGGCAATTTGACAGAAAGGCGATTCATGATGGAAGAAGAAATACATACACCATAGAAAAGGATGGAGTTAAACATACGTTGCTGCCAGTGAAGAATGATGCTGATAAAGAGCTGCCTGAAAATAGTATTATGTTGATGAGTGGTAAGGAACTGCTACAGGAGGTTGATAAAAGAGAAGAGGTGCATTTCGCTATCGTGGGAAGGCCAAAGGTAATTTTAACCTCCACAAATTTAAATGATTTTCCTGAAGAAATTCAATCTGTGTTAAATAGTTACATGGATATCATTGTGGATGAATTGCCGAATGAATTACCACCGATTAGAAGTATAAGTCACCATATCGACTTAATACCAGGAGCAAGTCTACCTAATAAAGCTGCATATAGATTAACTCCTCAGGAAAATGTAGAAGTTGCAAGACAGGTTCAAGAGCTGATGGACAAGGGGCTGATTCGAGAAAGTCTGAGTCCATGTGCTGTGCCAACGGTGCTTAGTCCGAAAAAGGGAGGAGAATGGCGCATGTGCACCGATTCCAGAGCTATCAACAAGATAACAGTTAGGTATAGATTTCCTTTACCCAGGATGGATGATTTAATGGATTGTTTAAGTGGATCCAGGTACTTTACTAAGATAGATCTGAAAAGCGGGTATCATCAGATCAGAATTCGGGAAGGCGATGAGTGGAAAACAACTTTCAAAACCAACAATGGACTATATGAGTGGTTAGTGATGCCTTTTGGGCTCACTAATGCGCCCAGCACATTCATGAGACTAATGAATGAGGTTCTGAAAGAATATACAGGTAAATTTGTTGTTGTTTACCTTGATGATATTCTAGTTTTCAGCAAAAGTAAAGAGGAGCATTTGGAACACTTGAAGTTAGTTTTGAAAACTCTGCAGAAAGAGAAACTACTAATCAATCTAAAGAAATGTAGTTTCATGAAAGAGGAGCTGGTATATTTGGGATTTGTGATTTCAAGAGACGGTTTGAAAATGGATCCGGAGAAGGTACAAGCAATCAGAAACTGGTCTACTCCCAGGAGTGTATTCGAGGTAAGAAGTTTCCATGGACTTGCTAGTTTCTACCGAAAATTTATAAAGGGATTTAGTCAAGTTTGTGCACCAATCCTTGAGACAATCAAGGAGGTCAATCAGCCATTTAGATGGACAGAAGCAGCTGACAGAAATTTTAAACTGCCGAAAAGGAAGATAACAGAAAAGCCTATTCTAGCATTGCCAAATTTTGATAAAGTCTTTCAAGTGGAAACTGATGCAAGTGGAGAAGCAGTTGGTGCTGTGCTAAGCCAAGAGCAAAGGCCGATAGCATATTTCAGCGAGAAGTTAAATGATGCAAAGAAAAAATATTCTTCTTATGATAAAGAATTTTACGCTATTGTGCAGGCATTAAAAAAGTGGAGGCATTACTTGCTACCGAAGGAGTTCATCTTATATTCAGACAACCATGCTTTGCAGTTTATTAATAATCAGCCAAAGCTAAGTCAGAAGCACGCTAAGTGGGTGGAATTTCTGCAAAGTTTCACTTTTGTAATAAAGCATAAAAGTGGTAAGTCTAATAAAGTGGCGGATGCATTAAGCAGAGTAAGTTTTCTTTTGCAAGAATTTAAAGTGGGTGTTGTAGGTTTTGATGAAATGATAGAAATGTACAAGGATGATGAGGATTTTAAAGACATCTACACAACAGTGCAGAATCCGGTGAGCCATAACAGAAGTCAATGGATGGATTACCTTATTCAAGGAGGCCTGTTATTTAAAAGCAACAAATTATGCATTCCTAAATGTTCCATGAGAGAGAACATCATTAAAGAGAAGCATAGTGGAGGATTGTCTGGTCATTTTGGACAAGACAAAACTTTCGCTCAGGTGAATGCTTTTTATTATTGGCCTAAAATGCAAACTGATATTAAAAAGTTTGTTGAGAAATGCAGGATATGTCAGTATGCCAAAGGAAGGAGTCAGAATACCGGTCTCTATCAGCCATTGCCTATACCAAATCGACCATGGGATGCAGTGAGTATGGACTTTGTTCTGGGTTTACCAAAAACTCAGAGAGGAAACGATTCTATTTATGTTGTTGTAGACAGATTTTCTAAAATGGCTCATTTTATTGCTTGTAAGAAGACTAATGATGCCACACACATAGCAAATTTATTCTTTTCAGAGATTGTAAGATTGCATGGTTTTCCTGTAAGTATTGTATCAGATCGAGACACTAAATTTGTAGGGCATTTTTGGAGGACACTTTGGAAGAAACAGGGAAATAAACTCAGTTTTAGTTCAGCTTACCATCCTCAGACGGATGGACAAACTGAAGTTGTAAACAGAAGCTTGGGGAATATATTAAGAAGTTTGGTACATCAGAATCCCAAACAATGGGATTTGGCATTAGCTCAAGCTGAATTTGCTTACAATGACACACCAAACCGAAGCACTGGAATGAGTCCATTTCAGATTGTCTTTGGAATGCATCCGAGAGGAGTATATGAGCTAAGAGACTTGGGAAAACAAGAAGCCAGAAGTGCAAGTGCTGAAGATTTTGTTGAACAAATGCAGAAGTTACAGGAAGAGGTTAAAGGTAAACTACAGGAAAGCAACAAGAGATACAAGCAGAGAGCAGATTTGAGAAGGAGAGAAAAAGAGTTTCAGGTAGGAGATTTGGTCATGGCATATTTGAGGAAAGAGAGATTTCCTACAAAGACTTACAATAAGCTGAAACTGAAGAAGATAGGACCCTGTAAAATCAAAAGGAAATTTTCAGCCAATGCATATGAGATTGAGTTGCCGGAAGGGATCGGAATATCCCCCATTTTTAATATTGCAGACTTGTATCCATTTAAAGAGACAGAAACAGAATTGCAGACTGAAACTACAGGTGATGAAGTTCAAACTGTGGATTGGGAAGAACAGGTACCAAAAACATCCAAGAAAGAAGTTGAAGCTATTTTAGATCAAAGGATATCCAAGAAAACTCGAGGACAGACATATTTTCAGTATCTTGTCAAGTGGAAAGAACAGCCAATAGAAGATTGCAGTTGGTTGACAGCGACTGAATTGCAGAAATACGGCATAAATCTTGAAAGTTTAAAGAACCAATCTTTTCTTCTCCGGGAGTCTGATGCAGGAGCATCGGACCTGGCCAGCAATGTCGAAAATTGTCCACATGTTGTGGCCTGACAGGATGAAATTATTTGCTGTGTGTTCAAATCTAGTTTATTAAGGAGGGCGATTTCACAACTAATTAGTTATTATTGCCTATCTTATTGATAAGATTTGTTATAACAGTGTGGGTGAGCGCTACTAGATAGGAGTTTTATTTGTTAGAATTTTAAAATTAGAAGATTCTGTATTGATTAGTTAGTAGACAGTGAAATAAAAACGAAGAGATTTTTCTTCGGAAAACAGAGTTTTTAGTGTGAAGTTTGCAGAGCGAAAGCTCAGATAAATAAAGGGAATGATTTTCGTGCATAACACTGGCCTGTTATGACAAAGAAATCGATTTCTATTTTTTGATTTTATCTGACTGTGATATATATGTATTATAATAAAGATATCGTTGATTTTAACATTGATGTGGGTCGATGTGGTTCCCAATTTGTGTTTCTGTTGCAGACTCAATGTTTATTTCATTTGCAGCGCTGTGGAATTGATGAGTTCGAAGATACAATACAGGAATCCATTTGAAATAGAGAAAATTTGAGTTAAAACCGTTGAAGTATCGGACCAAGTGTTAAGGGTCACTTTTGTGAATCAGTAGTTGGCTTGTTGAATCCAATTCGGATCGGAACACCAGAAATTTGCAATACAGATCCCCGAAATCGCGCATCGGAGCTTGATATGGAGTGTCGGTTGTAGTAATTAAAGGTTCAGGGAACTGAAGTACTCTGACAGTTAATACGATGGAGTATATAAATGCCAGATTTTCGTGAGCGATTCCGGTCAAATTGCATGGAATCTGGGAGAAAACGATATGTTTATATGTTAAATTATAATGTGACCGCCGATAATAAAAACAGATACGTTGTAATATATTATATATCGGTCCACCCATATACATAAATGATAACGTGTAGTTGGCCAACAGCGAATATATTGTATCAGATTTGGATCGATCTGATAAGGGTCGATGTTTGCTAATTGCAACAAAATGCAATACAGATAGGCGCCAAAATGAATGTTTTGTTGGTTTCAAACAGAATGTGGTTGTATCTATTATGCGTTATCAAAAGGAATCAGATGGGCTGCGCCCTGTATGAAGAGAGAAAAGAATTCATTTTCTGTATTTTAATTTGAACCACGTTTTTTTTTATTTCAGCATTCCAGTATTTTGAAGAGCGAACAAGACTTCTCTGTTTGTATTGTTTTACGTGATTGACTGTAATCGACCTGGATTGAGCACAGGAATTTTGGTTCATATGATACATGATGGTTCACAATGATTTTCACAAAATTTCTCCATAAAAACCTTAGTTAATTCATCATTTGTTCTTAAATTTTCATGATAATGTAAAATAGAACTTTCAAACCAACGATCATGAGCCATACCTTTGAGTTGCAGCGCTGCTCCCCTAATGGCCTCATCTCCTTTCTCCATTCTCCCTGCAGTGCAAGTGGGCAATGAACTAGGCTGTGGATATGCATGTGTGTCTAAATGCTCACACACATCATGACAATATCTAGGGTTTTATCCATCTTCAAACCCTTTCAGAAATTTTCTGCAATTCTCCCTTTCCATCTCCTTGAGATTGTTTATGATAGCCTCCATAGTGTGAAAAAGGAGCAAGGAGATATCCTCTTCCGTCATTCCTCTTTTCTTGTTTCCTTTGTACATATCCTCTTATAAGTGAGGAGCTTATCCTTCTAATGGCATATTATCTTGGGCTGCACAGGCTGAGCCAAGATTGATGCTCCGATACCACTGTAATGTTCCTTTTTCCAGGAATTTCTGCTACATGGTCCAAAGGGACGTTGTATAAGGAAGATAATGCAAAAATAAGAAGAAAGGGGATTTGGTTCCCTTTGTTAACACATCATTCATTACACTTCTAGAATTTTAGCTCAAATAAATCCCTCAAGGTGGGTTAAACAGACCTCCTGCACCTTGGTATCTCCAAAAAGTGCTCAAAGAGAGAGCTACAACAATATATGAACATAATCATTAAACTCTGCAAATATGAACATGTCAATAAAGGGAATATAATACAGCCAACATGTTCATTAATATATCAGCAAAAATATACAGAAATATCTTGAGGGACAAGCCACTCAAGAAATGGGAATCAACCTCCAATGATTAGAACATGGAAGACATGAGATGCCGCAGTTATACAAAATGTCGGAGAGCAGTGACTGCATTGTCTCTAGGAGTGGAGATGCTGCTGTAGATGTGCATACATGAGATATGGCTGATGTATACAAATAAATTCCCAATAATAGAGTAATGGGCTCTAATACAAGATTTCTAGCCAATCTAGGAGAGATTGCTAGAAATGCCGGAGAATGTACAATGTGAAACAACCCCTCCTGATGAGCTAAAATGACCCTCCCAGCAACTGCCTGCAATAATAACGCGGATCTAGCTGGAGATTGCGCAGTGAGGGAATATGTGTGGTTGGTATAATTCCAATGATATGAAAATAAGCCCAGGAGACCTCCTTACTGATCCTCCAATAGATATCCAAGCCCTCCACTGGAAAACAAGCCAAGGAACAACTCAAGAGATCCTTTGTTGCTGCACCCTGCAGCACAAATTTATCCTGCTCCAAGAATAACGCTGTGACTAAAGGAGGTAGCTTTGGCCCAAATTCCAGAATGAGGAAATGTAGCTCTAGAACCTCTCCTTCCCTAAGGATGAGGTAGGGATTCCAGATTGGGAACACCCTAGTGCTATGCAGCACTGCACTCTTGCTAAATAGTAAGAGGAGTGTAGTCTCAACAGACCAAGCAAATAATAATCAAGCATGAATCACAATGGCTCTCCTCCTCTCCATATATAGCAAGTGCTCCTCTCCACCATGGGTCCCATCCACATGTGCCTTCCAACTCATTCAAGTGATCCTCCTCTAAAACTGTGCAGTCCATTAAGGAGATACATCGTATCTAGAGAATGCATGTGGACTTGGTCAAATATGACTAGATCAACATGATGCAATCCTGTTCACACCATGTGGTGCTCAAATCAGCTGCTTTATTCTTCCTCCTTTCACATGAGGAGTTTTTATTCTTCCTCCTCAAGGATTATGGGGCCTCCTTACCCATTTTATTTAACTAAATAAAATATTGCTCACTATAATGTTCCTTTTATCTTGAGGCTAAAAATTGGGAACATTACAACACACATGCGCCAAGTTCCATCTTTCTTTGGAATCAACACTATCAGTGACCCACATGGCGAAGTGCTTGGTCTTATGAATCCTTTTTCCAAAAAATATTTAATTTTCCTCTTGATTTCAGCATTCTCCATGATAGACAAGCAGTACATGTCGATGTTAGGAAGAGGACAATCTTGATGTAAATGGATTTCACGCTGAATCTCCCTTTTAGGAGGTAAACCTATCGGTTCCTGAAACATCTCATGATGTGCATCAACTACATCATATAAATCTGATTTAAGCTTGGAATCACAATTTTCAAGTGACTCATGATTCATATCAACCTTGGGCTTAACCATAAGAATTACAAAACTCTTGCTAGAATTTACTAGCCTTTTTACCTGTCCCACATTTACCATCGCTATATTTTCCTTCTTGCGATGTGCTTTGACAATGAAATCCTTGCCATATTTAAAGAGATGATACTTATTTTCATGGCGATGGAAGATCGCTTTCCTGTCAAATAAGTAAGGACTTCCCAAAACAATTCCTAATATATCAAGCGGTACTATATCAAGTTCAACTGTGTCAATAAAGTGTGCAGTAATGGCGAATCGCAATATGCACTTTCTTGAGACTTGTAAGTTTGCATCCTTGCATATCCACCCAAGTGGATAAGGCTTTGGATGTGGAATGGTCTCAATTTTAAGTTGTTTGAACAAGTCTTCTGAAATAAGATTTTCTTGTGACCCACTGTCAAATAGTGTGTCAATTTTAGTATGTTTTGAGACTACCCTCACATGGAACAATTCAATTCTTTCTTCCTCATTTGGAGCTTGTACATGACAGTTTGAAGTACTAGTGCTTGGCCTAGTTTCATTTTCCTTTCCCTTCATACTTTTCAAACCCATGGCTGCAATTTTGGTTTCGTCACCTGATTCATCACCTAAATCTTGAGGTGTAGTTGTAGTAGCTGTAGTTTTCTTCTTTCCCTTGTTTTTGTTAAACTGAGTTCTTTTTTCAGGATGTAATTTCCAACAGTTTTTCTCTTCATGGCCCTCTCTTGAACAATGTTTATATATAACTTTTTCAACCTCTTGTTTGATAGATGCATTCTTTTTGCCTTTTCCCTTAAAGGTTTTATATTTTTTCTTCCCTTTGAAAGGCTTGTTTCTACCCTCATCAAAAGTGTTTTCCCTCTAGCCTCTAAATGCGTAGCTTGTACACAAACTTCGTAGAGACTGGTAGGATTAAACATAAGGATAGTATGTTTAAGGTAACTGTGAAAACCACCTATATATTTCAGCAAAGTATCTTGACTTTGTAAGTCTACCCCTAATAAAAGTGCTCTTCTCCTAAACTCTTGGGTATAGTCTTGTACATTTTGTCCCTTAAGCTGTCTAAAGTTTTGCCAATTCATGATAGTGTTTTGTAAATGAGCTAATGGATAAAATTGCTTTTTGATTGCAGTAATAAATTCAGCCCATGATAAAGTGATCTTACCATGTTTTTTAATTTCATCCTTGGTCTTGGCTTCCCACCATACCAATGCTGCTCCATCCATTCTCAGCGAGGCTAACTATATCTTGGTGTCGTCATCATGAAGGTTTTGTATCCTTAAATAAACTTCTAATTTTCTGATCCAATTGTCAAGTTTCTCTGTATTGACTTCACCATTAAGCATAGGCAATTCAAATTTGACATCAAGCTTTAAAAATGGACTTTTACCAATGGTTTTAGACTTGTGAGATTGATTCACCGAAGTCGAGGAAGACGATGTAGAGGAAGAGGATGAAGATGGGGATGGTGGATCACCATTTCCTCCATGTCCTTTCTTTGACTTGTCATCACTCTTCTTTCCTCCTGAAGAACCCTCTCCTTCTTTCTGGTTTTTAGATCCTTCTCCAACAAGCCTATCATTCCTTTCTTAGTAGAGTATCCTCACCATCTCAGTCATATCCAAGAAAGCTTTCTGGAATACCGGTTCTTCTTCCTTGGGATCCATCTCTTTAGGAGTTTCTCCCTCTCTTGAAGACATGCTTGAAGCTGCTTCTATATCTCTTGAAGGTGGTTCTATGAACCTTCTTGGTTGTGGATTAGTTTGTGCACTAACCAAGTTTCCTTCAACTCTCTTGAGTTTAAGCCTAGTAAGCATCAAAACTTGCAAACAATCAACTATATCTTTGCACAAAACAAATGTTGAGTAAAAACTCTAGCTTCTAAGGCTCTAAACTTTAGCTCTGATACCAACTAATCTAAAAATGAAAGTATTTGTATTACTGTTCAAAGTATTCATTTCCATTAAATTAAGTATGCAAAGTGTTTGTATGGTCTTGCAAGTAAAACAAAGTGCTTTTGGTAACTGTTTATGAATTTAGGTGTGAGGGAGTGTTGTTTTAATTTACTGTTTAAAAACATTAATCTGAATAACATAGCAGAATAACTTCACCATAAACACACAACAACATGATGAGGCATTTCACCCCTCCTAGGCTACATCCGTTGGGTCCAAGGCTCCCAATGGGCATGTCCTTGATATATTATGATGCTCAAATTGGTAATACAGTGAGAAGAAGGCCTAAACAGAAAAAAACAGCTGTGAAAATGAATTCAGAATGTAGAAAGAAGCTAAGAATGACTCTTGTTTCACCTAAAACAGTGAAGTGTAGTCCAATGCAGCTCCATTTCCCCCAAGGCCCTAATGGATCTCCAAGCTTCTCTGAAGTAAAAATGGTTGAAAGACACCTCTTTTGGCTCTGCAACCTATTCCAATGGCTCCAAAATGCTTAGAATAGTATAAATTGACTAAAATTTCGTCCAAAAAGGTTTAGTAACCTGAAAGTTATGATCAAAACAACATTTGTCCAGTTTGGCCTAAAAAAACTCCACCAAAGTTGGGTAACTGGAGTTAACTTTAGTAAAAAGCACCAAATTGGGTGCGCTCCTCCAAATCTGGCGGACCACTGGTGGTTACATTAATTGTTTAGGCGCGTGGTCACATTTCCTCCAAATATACTGTTGGGTTAGCCGTGTCTTATCTGCCTCCAACCATAACATTAAATATAAAAAAGGTGCCGGTCACATAAAGCGGTTGTCCCAACCGTTAACTCCACATTAAAGGGCCTTAAGGCCAGGGTTCATGGAGGAGGGACATATGTCTAAGCAGCTTAAGACCTGGAGCTAAAACAATCCAAACAACTATTATCTGGCCGGTACAAGGTGACCTGAACGCGTTCGGGTCGGGTCGTTCTCCACCCGACCGACTCGTCGCGTTCACATTCACGTTCAACCGACCCATCTTCGTTCACCACTGCACGTTTACACCCGCCCAACTCTGCACGTGGGTTGTTTCATGGGTGACCTCCGCCCGACCTGATGCCATTGCATTCAACACTGCCCGAAATTCCATTCATGGGTGACACGTGCCCGTTCGGGTCGGGTCGGGCCCGACTGACCCGATGTGTTCAGCTCGGGTCAGGGCTGACCCATGAAATTTTTCAAACACCAATTTTTTTTTAAAACCAGCAATTTTACCCTTTGGCCTGGGGCCATGTGGCAGCCTCCAGGCAAGCCACGTGGCACCCTCTGATAGGCCACTAAAACCTCATAAAAAATGAATTTTTTTTGCCATCAAATATTTTCTAAAGATGACATTTTTTTAAGTTCAAAGGTCCTGTTTTAAAGGTTACTGGGCAAATTAAAACTTGAATATCTTCCACATCCGACATCATATTTGAGTGTCGTTTTCGATGTTAGGATCGCAATGACGAACACTATCTGTTCGATCAATTTATTACCAATTCTGAGCAGTTCCAATTTTGAGCATTTTTTCCCTCTTGGACATGATCACTTGATCATTGAGACAGCCATAAAAGTTATACGTGCTAAGGATAACGAAATTCTAATGTCAAAGGAAAATACAGATATGTATAAAGCAGATTATCAATCATCTTGTGAAGAAATCAAGAATCTCAGAGAGAAGGTAAAGGGGAACATGTCCCTAATTGAAGCTAAACATATTTTTTGAAATGATATTATAGGAGTAATGAAAACAATATGGGAATCACTAGTTCTTATTTCAGAAGAAAAGAGTATAATCAGAGGTCTTCAAGAGCTTGTATTAGCTGACAAACAAAAAATGTATGATAGAGCTATATGGGCTAAGAAGTTACTAGATTTTGTTAACTCCAAATCAAATCAAGAACTTGGTGAACATGATATTAAATATAGAACATTGTGTTCTAGAAATTAACAAGGTGATAGTGAAGAATGCGTACATGAAATCAGCAGAAAAGAAGTTGATAGAGATCAAGCAAGTTGTAGATAACTTCAACACTATGTTTGATAAAAGAACCAGGGCAGGATTTCCATCTTGCTGGGATTTACAGGGTAAATTATTGTCCGGGGAAACATATGAAACTCTTTGGTGGATGAAAAAAGTAAAATTAACAATACTCATGAAAAGACTGCATTTTTAAAAGGAACAACAACTGGAAATTTCCTACATAAATATTTTCAGTTGTCATGGATGGTCGAGACTATGTTTTTGGACAAGCCTACTTACACCAAAATTACTACTTTTAGATTGGAACATCATAAGTTAGTTAATGCTCCAAGGACAAATGTTGAACTCTGGAAAATTTGAAGAAAATGGATGACCAATCTTCCTGAAGACACGTCCGCAACAAATGATACTCAGAAAACCACATCAGTAGTGAAGGGAACTACATCAGCAACAAATGATACTCAGAAGACATCATAATATTTCTATATATTATTGTATTTTCTTTCTTATTTTCTTATAAAATGAGGTTGTAATGTTACCCTCGATTGTAATGAAAGTATTTGATAGAAGAAAGAAGTAGTATATGTAGTTTTAAGAAGTTTTGGCAGTTAAAAATTGTTTTTGAATGTATTTAAGAAAGACAAAAATGAATAAGTGGGGTTCGGAGTTTTGGAACCTCTAGAAGACTATATTTTGTACTTATTTCTATGAGAAATTAATGAAAGAAATATCAAGTTTCCTACAATTGTTGATGGTGGTTTGTTTTTCATGTGTCATCTTGTGTTATTTCTTCTAATGAATGAAGTGAAGTAATGAAGTTGCAGGTCTTTGAATTAAATTTGTAAGTAAGAGTTAAATATACTTAAATGCGCTCCTTCACTCCAACTCCTTTCTATTCATAAATTCTCTATGAAAATTAAGTTAATAGATCCTTTGTTTACAACATATTATCTTAAGCTTCCTTACAGTCTTCTTATTCATTCACTTTCAACAATTAAGGGAATTGTGTAATCTTTATTACCCTAGAGCATTAAGGGTTTTTACAAACAAATTTCCAAAGGAATAAAACAAAGAACAGATGATAAAGTTTGTTTCTATAAAATATTGTTAAAATGTCTTAAGCATTGATTCCTTTTCACAACCAGTGGATTGTCTCTTAAGAACCAACACATGACATAAAATCCACTGGAATAGAAGAAGAAAAAGTTCTGAAGATGCAAGGAACCTCTACTCATGCACAAAACTTTTCATACAATTCTCACTATAATGAAGGTACATTTCCATCAAGTCTTTTATGGAAAGCTAGATTTGGACACTTACACTATGACAACCTCTATTTTTTGAAGAAAAATGGTGTTACTGGTTTGCCCACAATTCCTAGGAAACTTAAGCAATGTGATTCTTGTAGCTTAGGAAAGTAAGACAAACAATATTTTCATGATTCCAATTCTAGAGCACAAGGAAAACTTGAACTCATTTATTCTTATTTATGTGGCCCAATGCTTATTCCTTCCACAAATGGTAATAAATATATGATGGCATTGATTGATTACTACACCGGAATATGTTGGGTTTATTTATTGAAGAACAAATCTCAAGCATTTGAAACATTTAAGAACTTTCATGCATGGATTGAAAATGATGCACAATCTCATATTGGCTCTATTCATACTTATAATGGAAAATACTACACTTCAAATGAATTTGAAAACCATTTTTGCCAACACAAGATCAAACAACAAACAATTGTGCCCTATAATCTCCAACATAATGAAGTAGCTGAAAGAATGAACATGACAATCTTAAATATGGTACATTCCATGATGTTTTCAAGAATGTTAAGCTGATGTTTGGGGCTGATGCAATTCTATGTGTTGTGTATATAAATAATGTGTCCATCTAATGCTATCAAAAAACAAGATTCCCTATGAAATGTGGTATGGACACATTCCTTCAATGAGGTGTCTCATGGTTTTTGGTTCCACCTATTATTTCTTGATACCTAAGTAACAAAGAAATAAACTTGGTGCAAGGAGTCACAATTGTATCCTCTTGGGGTATTCAAACACCTCCAAAGAAATTGTGTATATGATGAATTGAATAATAAGTTTATAATATCTCGAGATGTTGTATTTCTTTAATCTTCCAAGACTAGCATTGTTGTTGATCAAAAACTTGATCGCTTGGATAGACTCAGACATGAAAAGTATTTTCAAGAGTTTGATAATGAGATTCCAAATCTTAAAGGGGGCATCCCTATACTGGATCAATCTATGGAATCTTCTTTTGAAGCCACTGATGACACTTTGAGTCATGTGATTGACAAAATTGGGAGGCTAAATCTTGATTGAGTCCCATCTCAATAAACTGAGCAGCCTAGGCCATATCCGAAAGGTCCTCCAAAATGGTTGAAAAAGACACTTGAAAGTGTTCGTCCGGATGAGGTTGGCAAGACAGGAACAAGAAGATCAACCAGAAAAAATGGAGGTGATATAGACAATCTTGATTCACCTGTTGATATGGATGTTCTTATGATTTTTAATTTATTTTTTCTATAGATTTCAAACCGACTTCCTTCAAAGAAGCCTCTTCTCATAATGAATGGAAATAAGTGATGCATAAATAATATGATGTTTTGATAAACAATGGCACCTGGAAGCTGGTTGATCCTCCATTAGGAGCCAAACCAAGCCGCAAGTGGGTCTTCATGAACAAGTATAAAATAAATGGCTGACTTGACAAGCACAAATCCAAGCTTGTGGTAAAAGGTTTTGCATAGAAGGAAGGGGTCGAATATGAGGATACTTTTTCCCCCACAAAAAAATGGGCTACCATTGGGACACTGTTTTCCTTGGAAGCTCAGAATGGTTGGAAAGTCCATCAAATGGATATAGAAACTTCTTTCTTGAATGGATATCTCGAAGATAATTCTTTTATGTCCCAACCAGAAGGATTTGTTGTGAAGGGTCAGAAACATAAAATATGCAAGCTTGTTAAATCCTTGTACGACCTTAAGGAAGAACCATGAGCTTGGTACAAGAAGTTAACTAGGCATCTTCTGAAACTGAATTTCAAACATTATGATCTCGATGATACAACTTTGTTTGTCAAGAAAGTTTCAAAACAATTGTATATATTGTGGTGTATATATATGATCTTCTAAAGACAGGGAACAATGCGAGTTACATTGCATCCATTAAAAAAGAACTGAGAAAAGTTTTTGAAATAGAAAATTTGGGCTATGTTCACTACTATCTTGGTTTTGAGTTAACTCAGCATCCAAAGTTTATATTCCTCTCTTAGAAGAAGTACATTGGAGATTTGTTGAACAGGTTTGACATGAATGAATGCAATCCTTTGACTAATCCAATGGAATAGAACTTAAAGCTCACATCCATTGAAGAAAAAGAATTTGAGCGTCAACAAAGTATAGACAAATCTTAGGAAGTCTCAACTAGCTGACTAATACTAGACCAAACATTTAATTTGTTGTTGGAATCCTCTTCATGGTTATGAAAAATCATTGTGAGGGTCGCTAGTCTTCTACAAAAAGAGTTCTAAAGTACTTAAAGGGAACTCAAGACTTTGGACTCAAGTATACACAGGTGAATGACTTCAACTTGATTAGATACTCTGATTCAGATTTCAATGGAGATAAAGAAACTGAAGTATCTACTTCAGGTTATTTTATGAGTCTTTGATCAAGAGCTATCTCCTAGAGGTCACGTAAACAATCAGTTCCAAAAAATTCCACAATTGAGGCAGAATATGTGGTAGCAGCTAAAGCAACAAAGGAAATTTTGTGGCTCAGGAAAATTATGGAATATTTGCAGGAGAAACAAGTACATTCAACTCCTCTTTTGATTGACAACACTTCTATAATAAATTTGAACAAGAACCAAAAGTTCCATGATCAAACAAAGCATATCAATACAAAATACCATCTTATTCGACATCATGTTGAGGCCAAAACAATCCACCTACGACATTGTTCCACAAATTAACAAATTGCAAATATATTCACCAAAGTGTTTGAAAGGGAAAATTTTGAAAGATTCATAATGATGCTTGGACTAACCAACATCCCTTCAAATTAAGGGGGGGGAAGGCAGGCGGGATGTTTAGTGCCTAATCTTTGGGATTTATAATCCTATGTAAATATTGTAAATAACAAAATAAAAGATGTTAGAAGATGAAGAGACATTGGGAGATGAAACCCAATAATATCCCTCTCCTTGTATATAATCATATTTTATATTAATGAAAATCAAAACAATTCATTCGTAGAGTTACTCCTGGCTTGACAAAGGGGATCAAATTATCTTATTATATTATTATTGTATTATTAAAAACAATTATTTTTAAAACATTTGATTGGACCGTAAATTGAAGGTCTTATTGTAGCATTTGCATAATATTGTGTCGTTTGAATAAATGACTAACACATTTTATGCCATAATTTATGGATATGGTTGCAATATTCATGCATGATTTTTAGTTATTTGTGTAGTGATTTTTAGCACTTGTTACTTCCCAAAATTATTTATGTTTTCTTCAAGACTTTTTTTTCCCAAGGAAAAATCATAATTTTATTCATGAAAACAAAATTACATGTTGTAGATGCTTGCAAGCATTCTATCATTCTAGTCCAAGACTAGTGATAAAAAATCCATACAAAAAAATATGCTTAATAATGTGGAGAAAAGGTTAACCTTTATCCATTTCTTCTTTTAAATGTTCCACCATTCTCCTTGAGATGGCTTGGATGATACAATTGCTAGCTGGTTTTCTTCTTCCTTTATTGGGTTTTCCTTGCGTGAGTCCGAACTTTCTGAAACATGGTGGCGCTTGAAATCCCTTGAATCCTTAGCTTCGAAAATCCTCACCAGCTTAGTTGTAGGGACTAGAATTTATGATGCTTCATGAAGTGCTTCCCCCTTTTGTACACTTTCTTGTGTATTATGATTTCCCTCATTGGTAAGGGGACACTTTTCTTCTTCATCCTCTTCATCTTCTGGAAAATGTGAGGGAAATTTTCATCCTTAGGGTTGACTTCCTGGCTTTGTCTTCCTTCGCGACTCTTTTTTGGCATTTGGGCACATATTTTGTAGATGTCTTGTCTGTCGACATATTCAGCATTTGAAGTTCGTGTTCTCAAAATCTAGGAATTGAGTCCATCTTTTCTTGTTGTGTGACAAGTAGATGCAATCTGGAAATCCTTTGCTGACATCCACCTCCACATAGATTCTGACAAAAGTAAAGATTCGTTCTTCCATTTTTTTGTGTCTATCTTTATGAATCACCCGAAGAGATTATCGATGCCTTCTAGAGTTCTCTGGTGCCAGAAATGAAGGGGGATATTGTGTAGCCTAACCCAAACCGAAATTCTTGATACAATCATTGTGTTTGCATCAAATTTTGGGAACTATGGGGTAATGAAAAGACCCGTCGATCCCCAAAACCATGGACCTTCTTGTAGGACATATTATCGATCCTCTGATGATGCAAAATTTACTATGAAGAAACCTTTGGAGCATAGGTTAATTTCACAGTTTGTTGTCCAATTTGTGAAGATCCAATGAAATAGATCCATTGGTTTTGTCCAAAAACTGTTGAATCTACAAATAATCGCTTGAGCTTCATATGTTGTGAGAGATTGTTTGTTTCTGGAAGGTCTATAATCAGTTCTAGAACATGATTTGGCTTCTCCACAATATAGGGGCTATGGATATTGTGTGTATGTTCTGGATTTGTTAATGTGGTCGTTTTACCTTGCGGAATGTCTTCAAAGGATAGGCTTCCATTGATATGTTCTTGGTTCAGTTACATTCCTTTAGGCAGACTAGGTCCATCGACACCCCCTTCTCCCTTTGATTTGCTTGATCCAGCAACTCTACCCCTCAGGCTCAAGTTGAGGATGATGGTGGATGAAGGAAGTACATCGTAATCTTGAAGTTTCCGATCATCGTGCATTAATTTTCCACTGCAGATCAGAATTTACTGGAGCATTGGAATGCCCAGTTTATGCAGGATATTCTGCTTCAATTGAAAAACCCTTTCGAATGTCTGAACCCAAATTAGTGTTGATTTTCCATCTAGAGGCTTTATAAAAATTTGGAAATAGGTTTGCGCTACTAGATCTGGGGAGTCACGTGAAGCAAGATCCAGATCTATACCATATGTCAGATATGGTTTATGTAGCGGAGTCTACAACAAGAACAAAAAATTTGAGGGCGGGAACCATAATTCTGGTACCCTGTGATCTATTGTATATGAATGTAAGTCCATTGATGAGGGAATCAATAACCTCCTATTCATTTTTTATCCGTCCTTTCGGATGCACATTTCCCACGAGAAGGAGAGAAACCTTGGATCTGGCTGGGAATACCCTAGATCTACTACGAACACCGCTCTTGAGGAAGAGATCGATGCTTTAGTCACGATCCTTCGTTGCAATTTTTTTGATACTTCTCCTGAGACAAAAGGATGAGCGGAAAATATTCATATCTATTATTTCTTCCATCTTAATCAGATTCAGGACTAGCTTGTGTCTGCGACTCTTTAGACTAGTGTTCATTCCATCCCTTACGCACACCTCCCTCATCGCAGATTTGCCCTCTGAAACCAGGTCTTGTTTCCATGTTCGATATTCATGCAGATCGGTAGCCAAATCTCCATTTCGACAGATCGATTCATGCATAGCACTGAGTACTTTAGATCCTTCCAATTGTATGGCAGATCCACTGCTGGAACACGACCAGACTGAAAAATATGATTGGGAACCCGCCATCCATGCTAACCGACATCTCTTTCGTTGTATACAGAGGACAATGAACAAAATCCTTGTCGAGGATCATTGAATTCTTAAACAGATCCATACGCGACACATAATCAAGATGATATTCAACCATATCTAAGCCATCAAGCATAACAGTTGCATGCCGAGACCTTGCAGCGAAAGCCTGGTGCATATCGTCAAAGAAAACCCTAGCCATCGAGTCCTTCCTCTCCTTCTCCTCTTTTTCTTCAAATAATTGATTTATCCACATCACATGTCAATTATCAAGTCTAGCTAAAGCAAGACTCTAGGATTCCGTTTGGACCATTATTAATTTAGCATTGACGAATGTAGGTTATAATTTTTTATAGAATTTTTCCGATAGCATAATTTCTAACTTGAGTGGCATGGACTAAATTGCCTTGCAACAATTATTTTAAATATTTAATTTTTAAAATCATAATTACCCCAATAAGAGTGTCTATTTTGCAATAGGGTTTCCACAACTTTAATTTAATTACTAATAATTATTAAGTAGATGGTAGGAATTTAATCTCCATGGAATATTCTAGAATATTCATAGTAGTATACACAAATAAATGGTTGAAAAATATCTTCAAAGTAGTTACACCCTTTTTACCCATTTAATTACGCTGATTAATTAAAAAAAATTCATATGACAAGTGTCATATGAATGGTTAAAAATGTTGTTTGGTGTTATTTTAAATGTATATGTGTTTATCTTATATAGTAGCATATTCATATAAATTAAATAGTTGGTAAAGGGGGATACACTTGATACATCTCACCTTGCTAATTTTAAAAATATCATAAACACTAACTAAATAATAACTTTATTTAACATTATTATTACTATTATGGTTAATTCTTTTTATAATTAATAATAATAATAACCATAATAATGTAAAAAAGAACTAACCATAATAGTAATAATAATTTAAATAAAATTATAATTAGTTAGTTTTTATGATTGTTTTTTAATTCTAATAATATAAGATGTATCACTAAATAAGTGTTTTGATGCTTATTATAGGTTGATGTCTTTTGTTTACTAGCCATTTAATTTATAAGAATTAAAAAAATAGTTATTATCATTGCTAGGAATGTTTAGTGTTTTGACACAATTATAGTAAGTAATGTTAAAAGATATAGTCTATTTTTTCGAAAAAATAATTTTTTCTAGGACATTTTAAAAACTTGAGTTTAAGTTGTTTAATGTATCTAAGGTTTTCCAAGATGTTGAATCCAATCATATATTCAAAAATATATTTTTAACAACAAAAAAATTGCATTCTTGTTTGAAATTCTATAACTAGAAAAAAAAACTATTTAATGTATAAATTAGACTACGTCATTTCAAAATAAACGATAAATTCTATGAATGTTTATTTTCCTAACTAATTTCAAAATAAACCATGATGATTAGGATGAATGTTTATTTTCCTAAAACATTTATAGTAAACAATTTCAAAATAAACGGTGATTTGGGTTTTCACAAGGTAATTATTCCAAGCCACATGAAAAAATACCTAAAATATTCAATAAAGATGAAGCAATTAGTGGATGGTAGTTTTTTGGGAATATAAAGGGAAAAAAAAATTACAAGATATGCACAATGAAAATGCAATATAGCGGTTCATTTATTTTTAGAGTTGCTTTTTTTTAATATTGCGATAATATTTTAATTTAGTAATGTAAGTTTTTAAAATAGTGATTAATGTTGTGTAATTTTTATTTTATTTTATTTTTAGTTTTTTTGGGTTATTTTTATGTTATTTTTCATTTATAACGATGTTATATAATAAAATGAATACAAATAAATTATTTAAATTTATTAAAAGTAATTATTAATAAATTATATTTATATAATTTCTTTTAATACAAATGAGTAATTTTTTATATTAGATTTATGACTAGTCGCAGTAAATATTTAGGAGAATTACATTGTGAGATTGCTCTAAGACATTTGGGAAATCTGTGTCTAATTATCATCACCCATATTACATATAAAAACTCAAATCCTAATAGTACTTTTCAAAAATTGAAACAAAAAGCACAAACATTTAAGCCAGTCATTACAATATTGATTAATATGTAGGTCTCTTGGCATGTCAAGGTCAATATCTCGGGGAGGCTCTGCGATTGGACTAATCGGATGAATGCTCTATAGCTTAAGATTTGAGATGATGGTAAATAGTGCATTAAATTCATCTTCAAGAAGCGAGACTCTTTGTTGAAGAGTCATAATGATTTCAAAAGAATTGCACTTTGAAGTCTGATGTTGGTACAACTTTACATGCAAGTTGTATATCTCAGAGTTAATGACTTCATGTTACTTTCTATAGTGGTCACACACCATAGAGGTCTAGGAGTGAGATGTCGGAGAACTAGAATCCATGATAAGCATGGAAGGTTGTCGATGTCAAGAGAAAAAGACTATATTAACAGGGTAAAGAAGAGGGAATAACCAATGGGAGCCCAAATAATGTCAATTGAGCAGTGATATCTGACAAAACATCTAGAATGTACAAACTGAGATGGAAAACAACATATAGAGACAAAGCATAGCAGAAAGGAGAAAGCCACTTTCAATTGAGCAACACAAACAATCTAGGGAAACTAGATTAGGTGATTTTTCTTATTTTGATAATTTCTTCTGATGTATTTTTACTTAGCTTAATCAACTTCTTCTTTCTCTTTATTCAATTTAGTGGTCTTATCATTAAACCACTACCAATCATAAAGAACAATGAGACAAGATGACACAAGATGTAGGTGATCAACTAGGGCAATAACCTTTTCGCTTGAGAGGAAAACCCACAAGAATTCTTCTCTTCTTATAGAACTTCAATTGACGAATTCCAAGACCTATAACCCTTGACCAAGACCCCTCCAAGACTAATTCTAACCTTTCCTCCTTGATGATTTTTCCTTATAGCAACTTCAACCTCAACAACTTCTTACAATTTCGACCCGCAGCAAATTATTTTGCAAATTTGGCCTTCCAGCAGATTCTTTTGCAACTTCGACCTTCCAACAGATTCTTTTGTAGAAACCCTAGGTGACACATGTGAGAGAATGATGGTGATTTTTTCTTTCTTTCTTCTTTTCTTGAGATGAATCATTTTCCTTATCAACTCAGCTTGAAAGGGAAACTTACTTTGACCCAAAGCTCAATTCTCTTTTGAGTGACTGCAATTCAGTACTTACCGCTACAGAAGGATGCCCTAATACACTTCACACGTGTGAGAAAGATAGGTCAAAAATAGTCCCAAAAACTTGATTTCTTTTATTGACTTTCACTTCTTCTTCCTTGCTCCTTCTAGGTCTATTTCTTATCTTGATTGAACTTCTTTGTTGTTGGATGAGTATGTCCTTTAATGAGGCCAAGTGTTCCTATATATAGGCTTCCTTGAGTCCTCAATAAGGCTGAATTTTCCTTCTATATAGGCCGCCTTTCTCTTTCTAAGGCCAACTCATTGTTCTCACCATGACAAGGTCATGGAGGGTCTTTGACTCTAGTTTGATTCGAATAAAATTTTATTTACAATATGTAACATGCCCAAATGGGTCTTCAATACATGAAAATGACTCAATTAACCTAGAAGCACTCAATGGGTGCTTGATCTAGAAAAAAAAATCCCTTGAGCATGAAACCCATGCCTCAAGAACAATACTAATAAATGTATTTTTCTTTTAACGTTAAATACATAAACTCATGATTACATATGTCATTATGAAGAGCGAACCTAGTTACATATTTCAACATTCCCTCTTAACTAGGGAGGTAATCATAATCCATACAAGGTACTTGGACATTCTCAATATGAAGAATTCTCATAATAAGAGGTGAATTGCTTGGCCATATTAGATCATCTCATCCTACCAACAAACATTGTCACATAGAAAGGTCTTGACTAATAACTCTATCTCTCCTTTTGGTCATCTACAATTCCTTTATAATCTTCCTTCCCTTGATTGAAAGTACATCAACCATTTATACATGTTGCACTCCTTTGTCACCATACCACCATTGTTCTAAATAATGGATCCAACACAAGTAGGAATGATCAATGAGGCACTTCTTCCAAGTAGAGGTGAACCTTCTAATGAATATTCCAATGGAGGATATAGATTATCATCATTCTACAAATGCTCCTTCTTAATGGTGATGATGTATGATGATTTATTTTTGTTGACACCTAATCCTTGGGATTGGGTGAAATTGTAAAATAGTGTAAATATAAAATAAGGAGATGTGGAATATGAATAGACATTGGGAGATGAATCCCAAGAGTCTCTCCCTCCATGTATATATTTTTGTTCAACCTTAATGAAAAAATCAATTTAGTTTGGTGTAGTTACCTCCTGGTCTGACATGGTATCATAGCCAACTCCATTTTTAAGTTATGTAATTCCCTTCTGACATTCCTACCATATTATATATCCTTCTACCAATTTTTTTGTAGTCTTCATATCTTCAATTCTTGAGGTATCATAACCACTACAATTCTCTGTGAGCGATCTCCCTCATTCAGTCGATTCCTTAGTGTGGCCTGGTGAGCCCTGGTATTGCACCAAGAGTGTTGCAACTCCCAGGGGCTGCCCTACTTTACTTTATCAACTCGGGGTTTGTACAAACTTGAAGGTGATAGTGCTATATACACAACAAATTCATTCTACTCATGTCATCCTCTTCCGCTCTACGAAAGGGTGCTACTTCTAGGGGTTCTCAGTGAAGTCTGACACACTTCAATGAAACTAAAATAAATTGCAGAAAGGAAATGACAGAAAGGAAACTAAACTAAATTGCTGAAAAGAAATGACAGGAAAGGAAAATAATTTAAATTTATTAAAATAAATGTCAGGAAAGGAAACTAATTTAACTTGCTAAAAAGAAATGGAAGAAAAAAAACTAATTTAAATTACAGAAAGGAAATGATGAAAAGGGTACTAATTTAACTTGCTGAAAATAAATGGCAAAAAAGAAACTAATTTAAACCACACTTAACTTGGCCAATCGGCTAAACACACCCTACTTATCCTATTCTCTATCTACCATGCTTCTATCCATGCAGCTAAGCCTATCCATGACTTAATTCTAATTGAAAAAGTATTGATTTTCAGCTTGGAGAAGAAAGGGCTAAATATGCTAATGGAAGGCTTAACACATGGGACAAGGCTTGGAAGTGGAGAGATGGGTTTAGACTTCATTAAACCTTATGGTATCGCAAAAATTCTTTGGAGAGGGAGGCTTTGGAAAGTGTGATGGATAAATAGCAATGGGAGGACGGAAGTGCGATATACAATATGTGATATCGCAATTCGCAATATCGCAAAGTTGGAGGAGTAACGGAAGTGATGTTCGGGAGTGGGAGCGAAATGCAAAATGCGATAGGATAGAAGTTGCGAAATGTGATATGCGACGGGGATAAAAACTGCAAAATGTGAAATGCGATAATTCAAATGACGTGGAGGTACGACAAGTGGCATAGTGCTTAAATCATATCGCAATCGGCATTGGGAGTGGGGAAACGTTAATGGAGAGTAGATGGAGATTGCGAAAAGGAATTACGGTAGGTCTTAAAGGAAAAAGGGAAAAGGTTGTGAAATGAGATTGTGAAAAGGGATTGTGAAATGTGAATGCGACGGGATAAAGACTGCGAAATGCGAAATGCGACGGAAGGGCGTGGCGGTAGGGCCAGTGGCAGAGTACGACAGTGATATCGCAATTGGCGTTTGGAGCAGTAAGTGTTAATGGGAACCAAATGAAAAATTCAATTTGCAATTTGCGATAGGCAGAGTACGAAGAATTATCGCAATCATCGTTTGGAGCGATAAGTGTTTTAAAGGAAAAAAAGAAAAAGGTTGTGAAGTGCGAAATGCGATATGAATGGAATTGCGGTAAGTCTTTTAAAGGGAAAAAAAAAGGAAAAGGTTGGGATGTGTGAAGTGCGATGGGTGACATGGTAGAGTGCTACCGCAATCGGGGTTCGGAGGTGGAAGTATTAACAGAAACCAATAGGAAATGAAATTTGCGATGATCGAAGTACGGTAGCGGGAGTTTCGAGGAGCAAAGGTGGAGGTCCAACTTTGATGTTTTTTTTGTGAATAAAAAGGGTGCAGCAACTGATAAGAAGTGAAAAAGGAGGGGAATGGAGGCACAACAACAAGGTTCATAAGCGTAACACAGAGATGGAGAGGAATTAGAAAATGACACGGAGCAGCTGAATGAACTTCTCTGGAACTTTTGATGCTTATTACTATAAACAACCATGTTGATCCATCCACGAACAATAGATGAATGCACGATAATACAGTTAAATAAAGACTCGGACTAGTAATGCAATTTCTTCCCTAAAATCAGAACAAGTGGACAGAAATCAATTTTTGGGTCTGTGGGAAGGTTCACCCTCCTTGAGATCTATTGACAGAGATGAGAAGGGAGGTCTTGATCCACAAATTTTAGAGTTTTCTTTTATATTCTATTACTTATAAGAAAATGAAACCTACAGCAGCACACTAAAAGCAAAACTAAACAATAATGAAACTATCGGAAGTAGATCTACTCACAGCAAGCAAAGAAAAAGTACAATAGAGAGTTTGAGGCACATGGATTGGGCCCTAACCCACACGCCTAGCTCTCTGAAACTTAAATCAAAAAAATGAAATCAGTCTGCGCATTTCATGAAATAATAGTCTTGTGCAATTCTCAACTTTTAATCGCTGAGTACAATAATAAAAAAGATCAATAGCTTGCAGAAAAGTTCCCAATAGAAATCAAATCCTTCCTAGCTCTATCTTTGCTCTATTTATTCTACAGGGAAGCTACCAACAACTCCCTTGAAAATAGTGATTGAGTCCACTTGACTACAAGTAAACATAGATTAAGTGCACTTTGGTATTTGAGTTGCTTGGCTGCCTCTGGAATTCGAATTGTTGGAGAGAATCCTTGGGGATCCTTTGGCTGCCTTCGAGAGTTAAGGAGGGTGGAAAATCCTCCTATAAGTTCTCCTTGTTTTCTCCTTCAATTCTTTATTATAAAATCTTCAAAAATAATGCCAATTACTCATGATTTTCTGCACTCAACCTCATATTAGGCACTCAGATTATGTTAACCTTAATCACCACCTATACTAGCATCATAAAACCAAATAACAATAAAAATTCAAGAAAATGAGATTTAAGAAGGCAAAAAGGTGACCATTAACCCCTCCAAATTTGTCTAATGATGGAGCTCATCATGGCCCATTCTCATCTTCTCTTGAATAACATCAACATTTGTCGATACTGTCTAGCTCTCTCCCTCAGCTTCACCCCATAGTCGGCCTTCGCACCATGGCTCCCTCTCCTTCCGCTCTTGTTATTCCAACAATTGAATTCCTACCTGTTCCCACACTCCATTCACTCCACATTTTTGTGTTGTCGTCACCACTGTGCAGCACCAGGCTGCTCACTCACATCACGCTCCTCCATTTCTCATAGGAACCACGTTGTCTTGACTCCACTCATATGTAGCCATGGCCCCGAGTGATCCATCTCACAATGCAACATCTCCGAGCAGCACCACTACTCCCCACTACAACGAAACCTTTGAGAAGTACCACCGCTCCCCACCACAGTGGCACCTCCGAGCAGCACCACCACTACCCACCACAATGACACCTACGAGCAGCATACATCCCCTTGGCCCTTCCAACTGAAATATGCTAACATGAACACGCATACACCGCTTCACTATTTTTTCCTACAGTTGACCCTCCGTACAGTCGGTCCTCCGACTCTCCATACAATCGGACCTCCTCTATATAGTCGACCCTTCTCTTCCCCTCTGTTAGGGTCCTATAAATTATAGTGATCAATTGATGAATACCTGGTTTTTATCCCATGAGATGTTGTAAATAATGTTTCCTTTCTGCAAATTATTTTCAGTATTTGAAAGAAAAATAGAAAAAATAGAAAAATGAAAAGAAAAAAGAGGGCAATAAAATATATATATATATATATATATATATATATATGAGAAAAATAAATTAAAAAAATGATGATAAAAACCCATTGGGTGCGCAATTTTAAATTTTGTCGCAAAATATTTTATTTAAATTTCATTTAAAGTTTATTTTTGAACAAAAAGTCAAAGTTTGAAATATTTGTTTTTATTACTTTTGATAAAAACAATGTAAATATTAACGGTTGCGATGATACTTGCCCAGATCAACGGCGAAGCATGTTTTTCAGCCTCCCCCAACCCTTCGGTACCTAACGGAAAGAGGTGGGGCCCAAAAAGTGTTTTCAATCAAAACCTCGCCCGACTACATGTCAACTTCTGGGCGTTTTTGGGGGGTCCCTTCCATTTACTGCTTACTGCCCCTATCCCCCACCCCGAAAACTTCCATCCCACTCCCTTTCTATCGTCACCTCCTTGTCTTTTCCCTGCGCCTGTCTGTCATACTTCCCGTTAGTAAAATGCCTCCACATCACCTCCCGCCATCCACGTCATTTGACCCTTACCGTTAAAATCACCCGCTAGATTTTCAAATCAACATTAAAAATTAAAACCTCTCCCGCCCTTGGATTGTTTGCTAATTTAATTCCCCCTCTCCAGAAATGGTAATAATTCCGTTATGATCCTAATCCACTTCGTTATTATTAAAAAAAAAAAACCCTCATAATCCTGCAACAATTTCTCTTTCAACGTTATTTCATCTGTGCAGGTTAAACTCAAGCCATTTTGACATTACTGAGCATCATCTGTCAACCATTCCTATGCAAAATTTGACTGAAAAGGCAGGCTGGTAACCCTGATATTTCATTTTTTTTCTCTGCAGTTGAAAATGTCAGGGTGAAAGAGGAAAGAAAAATGGTTGAGGAAGATCCCATGATACCACTTGTCCCTGATCTTGATATAAATCCCTTGATCGATACTTAGTACAAATTTGAAGAGACCCATTGTGAATTTGACCTTTATGAGCTCCATAATTGGGCTAAGCAAAAATATTTGGACCAAAGTGGTGATCTAAGCA
This sequence comes from Pinus albicaulis, assembly GCA_034641835.2. Lineage (NCBI taxonomy): Eukaryota > Viridiplantae > Streptophyta > Pinopsida > Pinales > Pinaceae > Pinus > Pinus albicaulis. The sequence goes on along the minus strand of CM076579.1, from coordinate 1,692,855,369 downwards.
TCTAGGAGTCCCTCCTTCATCATTTTACCTTTCCCCAAAATCAATTATTCCCTGAGTTATCTTCCTGGTGTCATCTCAGATACCTCCCCAGCCAAAAAGCAGTAATTTCCCACAACAATGAAGTCCTATTCTCTATTTCCACAAAAATAATTTTCCAAGCCTTGCAGTTAACTCCACGGGCCCCCTTACATCCTTTTTCTACTGATGCATTGATGGAAATTTACAAGAATATTACCTTCCCTCAACGAGCCAAAATTTTTGCATTTTTTTCCAGAAAATGCTGAATTTCCTAGAACAAATCCCCCATACCATGTTTCCATCCTCCTAGAGATGTCAAAACAAGTGATCTATATGGTTACTCGCTTACTAGGATACTATACAAACCAATGGGTCGATGAATTTGTTTTAGGATTCCTGTCAGTATTTTCAGTTGGAGAGAAACCTCCAATCCTCTTTAATTACAGTCTGTTCTTGTATGATATCATGCATGATCAATTTATGAAGTTTAAATTTGAAGGTGTCTTCAAACACCAATCATTTTTACTCTATCTCATGTTTTTCCACCAGGTAGACAAGTTAAATTCCCATTGTAGAAGATGGATGATGAGGGTAACCCATTATCAGTAATCCATTGGATTTCTCTAGTTAGAAATAACTTAGAGGAGTTTCATATATATATATATTAGGATAATTTCCTTCACACATCTTTGTGTATACTTTCCAGCGATGCAATCCAAAGAATTTCACCATAAATCAAGAAATTTTTTCACATTGTGGAGCAGTCAAAGGTTGGAGATTGGTACTTGTACCATAACTATACAAAAATCGTGATTTATGGATCAGATCTTCCTCCTTACAAACTGCCATTATTTTTTCCAATCAATATTTTTACACTAGAATACACCAGACGGATGCTAAATATGGATGAGTTACATTTTGTATCAAATAAGAAGAAGTCACAATTCAAATTGAAGGCCCATGTAGGTCCCTACATTATAAATACCGAAACATAAGCTAAATAAGTGGAGGAGATTTTGAAACATATGAAATTCAAACCAAGCTTCACATGGTCCTATGATCCTCTAGGCATAATTTCAAAGCTAAGAGTTGAGCAAAAGAGCACTCCATATGCACATACAACGAGGCCTAATATTGAGATGCTAACCCAGAAGAGTAGATTGAAAACACCTCACAGGAGGCTGAAGAACAACTTGTCAGCTAGAATTCTTTACAGACTCTAGTCCCAAAGGATAAATATACTAAAAGAATCAAAGAAATCATGTCTCCCACTGATTCAGAGTGACACAGTTTTCAATTTTTTAAAAGAAGAAAGAAGATGAACCCTAACGACAACATCATCATGGACATCATAGATGATACATAGAACAATACTACACATGAATCATCATATGAAAGAGAAATTGAAGATCAAGAAACAATGATCTTAACAGGTTCCATGACTCCCTTCACTAATGATGAAGACATAACACAGTAACATGTGTCTTGTTCATCTCAGGTACCTACATAGCATCAAAGTTTCTTTGCAAGATGCAGAGAAATAAAATTGAAGAATGAAGCTCTCAAAGCTTCAACATATTCAGAATTTTGGAAACAAGTTTTCACAAGACAACACAAATTGTTGTCTACTTTTGATTCAGAGAAAGGACAATGGCCTTTTTGGAGCCCACAGTGCCATCCCCCAAGACTGCTGAAGATTGTAAGGCCTCAATATTTTCAATTTACACAAAGAAGTTTCATTCAATCGATCAGATTGATTTGCAAAAACAAGCAGGTGAGATGATCTATTCATCATTAAACAACTCAGCCATGTCTGTTTCTAAATTGTGGTCTTCACTGAATAATATGCACTCACAATTAAAGATTGAAAATATGTATTCTCTAGCCAAAGACACCAGGATTAAGTCTTTAGAATATTTGGTCATCAAGCTAGGACATGATCCTAGTGATGTCATGACAGTCAAAGAAATAATAAAGTAAGAATTCATATATTCAAGCACTCAAAAAACAACTCAAACTCCCATCTACAGAACATCCTCAAGCTAAAGAACTCACTAGTTCAAAGATGGAGAAAAAAAATTTCTTTACAATAGTAGTGGAGCAAAGCGGCTCAAATCTAGAAAATGGAGCAAGATATGGAAGCACTATTAAAATAAAAAGAAAAATGGGAAGCAACAGGCACATCAACAACAAGCGCATCAACAACAGGTACATCAGTAGAATCAACAACTTCAAATTCCTCAGAAAATCTAACCAAATATTTGGGGGAATTGTCTCTAAAAAATAAATAAAAGGAGAAGTTGACAGAAGCACTCACAAACTTGGAGGAAAACAAAACCAAGGCAGACAACGTTGATCTAGCAGAAGTTCAAGAGAATTTTAAAATCCTTCAAGAAATTCAAAAGTATGAAGATCAATCATTTATAATTCAGATGTTAACAAAAGAAAAATGCAACATTTGGGAAAATATAAATGCTAATATTATAGACTTGTCGCCATCCATTCAAATAATTTTTGAACAAGAAGAATTGGCACATAGACTTAAAGCAACAGTTGAAAACACCAAGGTTGATATTGAACATAGGCCAGATGAAGCATATAAAATAATAAGAATGCTTAATTCTAAAACCATAGATGAACTTGAGGAGCTGAACATTTAGGACTGGACAAAGACAATGATGGAAGTCAAAAGAGTTTTGAATTATAAGAACTTGATGGTGCAGTTAGAGAAAAAATGCAAAGAAATGGAGGTACAAGTCAAGAGATTTAACAAAAAAAAATCTTTTTTACAGGAAAAGGGACTTCCAGCTCTTAGGAATTCTACTAGAAAATTGATTCCAGTAGAAAATTATCAAGAGCATATGTGCAAAAGTGTTGAAGATGCCTCCAAATTTGCAAAGGAAAAAGGGGCTATCAGTGGAGAAGAAATTTTGGAAGGCCCGCAATTCGATCTCCATATTCAACATGAGATCCATCACCTTTTTGTCATTAAACCAACTTTTGAAACCTACACTGATGTAGATGAAAGATTTAGGAATATGGTAAATTATTCTATACCAAGTGAAGAAAAGTGGTCCAAGTTACTTGAACTATTTGAGTAAGTGCAAAAGGAGATCTAAAGTTTTTTCAACAAACAAAAAAGAGGAGCAGGAAAATAGCTGCAGTCAGCAACAGGTTTCCTCCAAAATTTCAACATTGTAGCATATTTTGTCCACCTTTCCTATTTTCTTATTCTATTTCTAACTATTTGTATCTTTAGCAAATATTATTTTGTAATCAATTCCTTTTTGGAATCCGAAGTTAGTTGAATAGGAAGTCTATAAATATTTCGTAATAAGACTTAGAAAGGGTTAAAACCTAAAAGAAGAAAATATTTTCTATGATTATAAGTAGTACATTTTAAAGTGATCAATTCAGTAATAAAGAGGAAGTTTGATCTCAGGATTCTTGCGTAAAGAAAATGGTGATGTTCTGCTTTTTGTAATTTGTTTTCCAATCAAAATTCTCATGAATTTTTTCCTTAAATTGTTTACAAGAAGATGAAGGGTCGAAATTATTTCTGATACTCTGCCCCAGTTCAATGTTTTCTCTCTAATATTAAGTATAAAATTCATCTATGTATGCTCTATATTTAATTGATCCTAATTCTAGTTCATCTTACCCATACCACAAAAATTATAAAATATCCATGACTTTTCCTACCTTGTCCTTTTTTCTCCCCCTATGTTTATTTTAAATGATTACTGAAGATATTGTGACTTCATGCCCAATGGTCTTCTCTTCCATGTTTCAACCAAAATCTTAAAAAATCCATTTCGTCCTATCATACCTAGCCCAAAATCCAAACATTAAAATAAAAATCATATAGGGAGAGACTTCTTTGAAGCTAGAAGGGCTAGATCCCAGGGTTAAAAGTATGTTTGTGGTTACCTTTGTAGTTTTCTTCCTCAACCTAAGAAATTACAGAGTGATAACACCCTCCACCATGTTCTCTACATCGAATTGGTATTGCTCCTCGACCTACGTTTCAAACGTTGCCTCAACCTCCCTCCACGTTACCTCCACCGTGGCTCCCCTCCACTCTATCCACAGTCATACTCCCTCACAGAAAACCTCCCCAATTATCCCTCCCCCAGATATCATCTCCCCCATATCCCACCTCCCCCATATATACCTATGCATACAAAAAACAATTAGCACCATAATTCATTTTTTTATAGTATTGGCAGCAAAGTGTAATTTTTTTTTTTTTACTCATATCTATTATGGGGATTTTTCTCACTGGAAACGAGAAATATCCTGAGTGGTCCCAAAAAATAAATCACACTCTCTTTTTTAATGAGTTATGGAAAGGAATTTCTGAAGGAGACAGAGAAAATACACTTGCAAAGCTTAGCTCAGACAAGGAGATCGCCATTTGGGACAACAAGAATAACAAGGCCTATGCCTTGATTGAAAAATTTGTAAATGAAGAGGTGAGTCACCATATTACACCATTCTCAAATTCTTATGAAGCCTTAAATAATTTGAAAGAACTGTATGACTCACACTCAACACTTGAAGTTGTTCAATTGATTATTAAACTATTCAGTCTTGAATTAAAAACATTGGTGTTGAAAAAGACATAGATCTCATAGCTTATGCCAAGGAACTATATCCTAGTTACTCACATTATCTTGAGTCATTGCAAGCAAGTGGAAACCTCAAGAAGATTACCTTTGAATCCCTTGAGAAGAATTTTGTTGAGAGAGAAAAGGATTTTGAGAAGAAGAAAACTCCTTAGTCTTTTGAAGATGATGTGTGTATTGCACATAGAGAGAATAATCACACTCAAGATTCTTCTAAAGGAAGAGGTGGCTAAAGAGGAATAGGAAAGAAGAAATTTCAGAGGCAGGGGGCAGACAATTTCAAGGAGAAAAGTATGATCTTTATTGTACACGGTGAAATAGATATGGACATGATGCATCCACATGTAAGCTACCTTGGGAAAGACTTGAGCAGGAAATAAATGAAGCCAAAGGTAAAATCCATGACAAAGAGAAAAGTAAAGCACCTAAATCCTCTCATTATAATATGGTACATTGTAATATTAGAGTAACTAAAGACTTGTTCAATTCTTCACTTCTTGGAAAAATGAGTGGTTTCTTGATTCAAGAGAAACATGCCACATGACTTTTAGAAAATATTTTTTTGAAGAATTTACTGACAAGGTTGATGGAGCAGTATGCTTTGCAAAAAAATCAAAACTCAAGCCATAAGGGCTTGGCACAATCATGCTCAAACTTCCTGGTCTTCCAGAGTTTCTTCTAAATGAGTTTCTATACCTCTCAGAGTTGAGGAGAAACTTGTTGTCTTTGGTCCACATCCACCAGTAAGGACACTCCATTCACACGTTTGATGGCAAGGTTGAGGTTAGAAAATAATCAGATCGCTCACTTGCCATGATGGGGATTGAAGAAGAAATACTTCTGAAGCTTCAAGCTACCTCTGCTCGTGCACAAAACTTTGGATACAGATCTCACTATGATGAAGGTACATTTCCATCAAGTATTTTATGGCATGCTATAATTGGACACTTAAACTATGACAACTTTCGGTTGTTGAAGAAAAATTGTGTTACTGGTTTTCCTACAATTCCAAGGAAACTTAAGCAATGTGATGCTTGTATTCTAGGAAAGCATAGCAAACAGTCTTTTCATGATTCACATTCCAGAGCACATAGAAAACTTGAACTTATTCATTCAGATTTATGTGGCCCCATGCTTGTTTCTCCTGCAAATGGAAATAAATATATGGTGACATTTATTGATGAATACACCAGAATGTGTTGGGTTTACTTATTGAAGAACAAATCTATTGTTTTTCAAACATTCAAGAAATTGCATGCATGGATTGAAAATGATGCACAAAATCATATTGGCTCTATTTTCACTTATAATGGAAAATAATACACTTCAAATGAATTTGAAAACTATCTCCTCCAACATGGGATCAAACATCAAAAAAATGTGCCTTAAAATCCCCAACAGAATGAAGTAGCTGAAAGAATGAACAACACAATTTTAAATATGGCACGTTCCATGATGTTTTTCAAGAGTGTAAAATTGATGTTTTGGGGTGATGCAGTTCTATGTGTTGTGTATATAAAGAATAGGTGTTCTTCTAATGAAATTAGAAACAAGACTCCTTATGAATTGTGGCATGGCCACATTCATTCGATAAAGCATCTTAGGGTATTTGGTTCCACCTATTATGCCTTGATACCTAAGGAAAAAACAAATAAACTTGGTGCAAGGAGTCAAAAATATATCTTCTTGGGGTATTCAAATACCTCCAAAGCATACCGTGTGTATGATGAAGTTAATAAGAATTTTTTAGTATCTAGAGATGTCATTTTTCTTGAATCTTCCAAGACTAAAAATGTTTTTGAGCGGAAACTTGAATGCTTGGATAGATTCGGAAATGCAAAGTCATTTCAAGAATTTGATAATAAAATTCCACATCTTGAAGGGGGGATTCCTATATTGGATCAATTTGTGGAATCTTCTTTTGAAGCACTTTATCCTCCACATGAAGCTTCAGCCACAAATGACACTTTGAGTGATGTGATTGACAGAATTTGGAGACTAAGCCTTGATTCAACCCCAAATCAGTCAACTAAGCAGCCTGGGATATCTCAGAAAGGTCCTCCAAAATGGCTGACAAAGGCAATTGAAAATGTTCATCCTGATGAGGTTGAAAAGACAGGAACAAGAATTTCCACCAGGAAAAATGGGTGGTGATGTACATTATTCTTATTCACCTGTTGATATGGATGTTTCTTATAATTGTGAATTTAATTTGTTTACACATTTTCAACCAACTTCCTTCAAAGAAGCTGCTTCTCATGATGAATGGAAAGAAGCGTCACGGAAGGAATATGATGTCTTGATAAATAATGACACTTGGGAGCTAGTTGATTCTCCATTGGGAATCAAACTAATTGGCTACAAGTGGGTCTATAAGAACAAGTATAAATTTGATGGCCCACTTGACAAGCACAAATCCAGGCTTGTGGCAAAAGGTTTTGCACAGAAAGAAGGGGTTGATTATAAGGATACTTTTACCCCCACAACAAAATGGGCTACCATCCAGATACTCTTTTCCTTGACAGCTCAAAATGGTTGTAAATTCCATCACATGGATGTAAAGACTGCTTTCTTGAATGGAGATCTAAAATAAAATGTTTTTATGTCCCTACTAGAAGAATTTTTTGTGAAGGGCCAAGAACACAAAGTTTTCAAACTTGTAAAATCCTTGAATGGCCTCAAGAAAGCACCGCGAGCCTGGTATGAGAAGTTAACTGAGCATCTTATGAAACTCAACTTCAAACATTATGATCTTGATGATGTAACTTTGTTTGTCAAGAAAGTTGGAAAAACAATTGTATATCTTGTGGTGTATGTAGATGATATTTTGATGATAGGGAACAATGAGAGTTACATTACATCCATAAAGAAGGAATTGAGGAAAGGTTTTGAAATGACTGACTTGGGCTATGTTCACTACTATCTTTGTATTGAAGTAACTCAATGTCCTAAGTTTATATTCCTCTCTCAGAAGAAGTACATTGGAGATCTACTGAACAAGTTTAGCAAGGCTGAGTGAAATCCTTTGACTAATCCAATGGAACAGAACTTGAAGCTCACATCCAGTGAAGGAGAAGAATTTGAGGATGCAACAAAGTATAGACAACTTGTAGGAAATTTCAACTACATGACTATTACCATACCCGACTTCTCATTTGATGTTGGAATCTTCTCCAGGTTTATGAAAAATCCTTGTGAGGTACATTGGTCTGCTGCAAAAAGATTTCTAAATTATTTGAAGGGGACTCAAGAATTTGGACTCAAGTATGCACAGGTGGGTGACTTCAGCTTGATTGGATACTCTGATTCAGATTTTGATGGAGACAAAGAAACGGGGGTATCTAGTTGATGTTATTACTATGAGTCTTGGATCAAGACTTGTCTCCTGGAGATCACACAAACAATCAGTTCTAGCTGATTCCACAACTGAGGCCGAATATGTGGCAGAAGCTAAAGCAAAAAGGAAATTGTGTGGTTGAGGAAAAACTGGAACATTTGCAGGAGAAACAAGTGCATTCAACTCCACTCATGATTGACAATACTTCTGCAATAAATTTAGCCAAGAACCCAAAGTTCCATGATCAAATGAAGCACATCAATAGAAAATACCATCTTATTCGAAATCATATTGAGGCCAAGAAAATCCATCTACACCATTGTTCCACAAATGAGTAAATTACAGACATATTCACCAAAGCACTTGGAAGAGAAAATTTTGAAAGATTCATAATGATGCTTGGACTCATCAACATCCCTTCAGATTAAGGGGGGGAATGTTGACACCTAATCCTTGGGATTGGGTGAAATTGTAAAATAATTTAAATAGAAAATAAGGAGAGTTGGGATATGAAGAGACACTAGGAGCTGAATCCCATGAGTCTCTAGCTCCATGTATGTATTTGCGTTCACCCTTAATGAAAAAATCAATTCATTTTGGTGGAGTTACCTCTTGGTCTAACATTTTTTACCATGTTATATGATTTTTCTTTTTTATTTTATTATTATTATTATCATATTTTTTCTTGCATACTACTTATGCTTTCAATGAGGCTACCAAGAGCTATTTTCTTTGTGTGATGACTGCTACATTCATATAGACTTCTACTTTAGCTACCCTTTCAAGATTTTATAATGATGTCATGAGCTCTTGCTTCAACCATATGCTCCCAATATGATATTGTCTCCTAATATGATGCATCTGTATCATTATTACAATGCTTTCTACCATCATAACTATCTTTCACCATAGTAGAGTTATTTTCACCTCCTACTTATCCTTACTATAAAGGCATTAATAGTGAATATCTATCCCTTCTTTCTTGGATTTATTCTCATCAGGTTCTTCTACTTCTTCAATGATATGGGCATCAATTATTTATTTCCTTTTCTTGTTTTCCTTCTTGAGTTTAGTAAAATATCTCTTGGGTTCCATTATTCCTGATAGCCATAGTATTAGATCTTTTACGTATTGATCTTCCGCTTTTTCTGAGAACCAAACTTCGCAAACTTTCATTTTCTCTTAGCCATGGCAGTAATTTCTTGAACTTGTTCACTTAGTCCCACATCACTCTTTGCTTTTAACCTGGTTTCTTAAATCTTGCACAATGACCAGAGTTCCCTGAATGGGGTTTCTTCCTTCTTTCCATATGTGCTTGATACAAATTTTCCCCATTCATCAGGTAGTGCATTGAGCACCATGGTGGTCATTTATTTATCACATAATATTCCCCCCAACTCTTGCATTTGGTCTCTTATTTCTTACACCCTCATAATATGTGAGGCTATCCCTTATTCCCTTGATACCCTCATCTTATATATCTTGGTTCCCAAAGATATGACTTCTCCAACAATGATTACGAAGCACAACTCTACTGACTTCTAATAGATTTATTTTGATGTCTCTAAATTTGATACATAAGGTATGAGAGGATCCTTGATGTATTTTATAAGGATCCTTTAATACCTTATGCCTCCTTTCATATATTTTTCTAGAGCTTGAGATTTTCCTTTGGAGGCTTAGTGATTGAACCCTATTATACATTATTTGGGTCACACTCCCAATCTCGTATCCTGAAGTGATGCCCTTTGTGTTTCCAATGTCACAAATGTCGCAAAGTGATAAAATCTGTAGCAAACAATATGTTCACCATGAAACATGTTCAGAACATCCTTGAAGAAAAGGAAGAAGACTTGCCTTGAAAATATTCTGAAGAGCTTGTCACAAACCTTTTTTTTCAAGCCTAACGTGTTTCCCATAACTGATTTCATGCACTAGTAACCTCTAGCATTACAAATGTCTAGTGCTGACATTGCGACTTTTATCAAGAAAATCCATGTTGGTCCTCTTAAGGCAATTTTTCCCAAAAAGGAGGAGAAGCTTCTCTTACTAGAAGGCTCGAGAACGACGACGTGGTTTAAGGTAGTTGATGATTGGAATGAGACCTCCTATTCCTAGCCCTAGATCCTCATTCCATGTATCTCTCCCTTGATATGTGGAACTCCTTGCCCTTTTCATGGATCCTCAACTCCCTCTCCTTCCCTATAAATTAAATCCCTACCATCCAGTATTGGTTAGTTACCATCCTAGTGTTGAATTATGCCCAATTTCTGTCCATTTGCAAAGGAGAAGAGGTGTTTGAAGGTTAAGACTTGGAATTAGAATCTCACTTGAAGGAGGCTTCCAACATCAAGGCTTCGTTGGTTGTAATTCTCCATTTTTAATCTATTAATAATAAAATATATGTTTTCTTTCCATAAATGTGTCAATTATCATGCATTTATTGTAATGTTCCTTGATCTGTTACATGATTTGTATTAGAGAATATTATGCTTTGTATGTGTTTGTTGTCTCCACTTGATATTTCTTGCAAACACTCATCTACATCAGCTAAGAGGAGATCATGAGCTTGGAAGTGAAAGAGTCATTTTTTCATATTAGTTTGTAGATCTAGAGCACTTCTTTCCTACACTAGATAGATTTTATTGAAATGAAAAGAGTCCTTTTTTTCATATTAGTTGCATCATAGGTGTGTTCAGGTGACATTGAGTTTTGAGCCTTGAAACCGAGATGTAATTCAATGTCAACTTAAAAATTCATCTTAATTAACCTAAGGACCATTTGGAACATTAACGAAAAAAATTAGAGGTCTAGCTAGAGACGTGTTCCAGTGTTGTTAAATGTAGGAGTTTTCATTCTTTTCCATCATTGTATCCTGGGGGTGATATCTCGTTCCACGTACGAAAGTGTATAGGATTGTTCTCCACGTACCTTCAGGTATATAAGACAATGCTCCACTCATGAAAGTATATCAGAACACTCTCACCGAACAATTATGTTAGTGGTTGTCAGTCCTGTGAGTCACTAGTGATAAAATTATGCTCTTTCATGTGGTTGATAGGGTCCAAGGTTAAATTTTAATAGTTTCAAAATGTTTTCAAATACAAATTTGATCATTGGTTGGTGTGTCTAGGTCATTATTACTCCCTCAACTCTCATGGTCAATAAATATTATCATGGTCAGGTCATTGTTCTTTGGAAGAGTGTCTTGGTCATCTTGTTCATCATTCATATTATCACTCCATACAGTGTCATCATTAGGTCATATTATCAGATGTCATGTAAATAGGTAATGCGATCATATGGGTCACCATTAGAGTGAGTATTAATAGGGAAAATTGTTCTAAAATGATCTCTAAATGAATTTTGATCCTTATTAAAGATGTAATCATGTATAATAAAGTTTGAAGTTGCAGTTCACTAGCAATCCAAGTCATTTTTTGAAAAGACAAGGTGGGGCCACATCACCACCTAAGATAAAATTGACCCTCCAACCTATAAGAAGAAAAAAGGAGAAAATAATTTGATAATTTCACCCTCATGAGACATCATTCCATCATCAAGAAGAACTTCTATCCTTTGAAAATCAATTTCTTGTCCAAAAGTGCCAAATTTCTCAGTTGTGTTGCGCTTTTCTCCAAGGTGTTGTGTTTTTCTCAAGGGAGCACAATATTTCTTTTCCATGGCTTTCTTCATCAACCACAGGTTCTAGCTCATCAAAAACAAGTAAGTCGGTTACACGTGTCCCTCTTCTATCTTTCTTTAGCTTCAGTTCATGCTTGAAAGCTCATAAATCACCCTCTTCTAGGGTTTGCTGCGCTTTTGGTATTTTAATTTTTTTTATCCATTTGTTGTGAAAAACCCTAAAATTCATTCTCAAACACCATCCCTCATCCATTTCCCTCATTTCTGTCATTTTCCTATAAATCCTAGCCTACATTGCACTTTCCTAGACTAGGACTGTGTTTTTAATTTTTATACCCTTCCCCTCACTCATTTCCAAAATTTTCACCTCCCTACACTCCCTAACATCTATCCCTACACCAAAAAAAATTCCCAAGAATTTATACACCCTCAAACCCCTTCATCTCCCTCCATTCATAAAACTGCCCCAAATCCCATGTTTTCCTAAAACAAAACCCTAATTCCCCTTCCTAGTGAGCTAGGGTTTCAAAATGGATCCAGAGGCCATGACCATTGATCATAGGAAGCATAATGTAGGGTATATAATCAGGTATGAGCCCACCAAATTCTAAGAAATAATAGCTTCACCTTTCCAAGATGTGGGTTGCGTAGGGGTTACATTGCACACAGGGACAATTTTACTTCAAAATTCGTTTATGAAGTAAGGATTATTAATTTGACAAAAATAAAAGAGGTTTTTGTCCATAATATACTGAGGAACCAAACCTCCTTCATTTTATGTACAGGTGTTATTATTTGAGAGAAATTCCCAAATTACAGTTGCTACGGGAGGTTTCCTCCACTTTTGGACAATTGGATTCAAGTAAGTTTTTCAGGGGTTTGGAGAAATTTCTTGCAATTCTTAATAACTCCATTGTGTATTAGACATAATAATATTTCCAAACATACCACTTACAACCCAAAAATTCTCTGGGAAGGCCTCCAAACACCCTCTCAAATATCACGTTGCGCTTATGCTAAGATCTTGATGCGCTTCTGCAATTTTGTGTGATCAACTTAAAACTTGGATTCTAACCAAAAGGGAATGTTTGCTTGAAATATGCAGGTGGTTTTTGTTCATAAAATACCAAAAAAAAAAAAAAAACTCGCTCAGTTTTGCAAAATATTTTATGGTTAGAGATATATTTACCTATGTTGGAGCCCTATTTTTGGGAAAGTTTCGGTCATTTTGGCAATTTTTAGAAATTCCTCACTGCCAAAAGCGCAACACCTTGGTGTTGCACTTTTCCCTGATGGCTCAAAATCACAAAAATTTTATATTGGTGGATACCTTGTGACCTGAACATGTCATCTATATATTTTTTATGTGATTTCATCTTTCTGGGTGGAAGAAACATGAAAAAAACACACTAAAAAACCACTTTCTGCCATTGTTTTCACCCTGGCACTGCACTTTTGTGAGTAACCTTGGGAGAATACATTTTTATCAGCCTTGGAGAGGCCATTTTATTGCTTAAGGACTATATGGACAACTAGACATCCTAAGCTTTCCAATGGTACATTCAGATCAACATTGGAGCACACGAAGTCACTCAAAATTGCCCTCCAATTTGGCGTTGCGTTTTTCCCAGATGGCACCGTGCTTGTACCTTGAGGTAAAATTTTCAAGTTTTATCAGTAAAGCTTGGTTTCTCATTGTGTAATTTCTCTTTTTTTGAGTTTACAAGATGTAGATGAATACAATTAATCTTTTTAGTGTAAATTTGATGTAATTATGAAGGTCATTAATGATAGAAATGTCAGCCAAGGCTAAAAGGAGAGTTCGTTTTAACCTCCCTACTCTTAGGTTGGTTAGATAAATTTCTATGAACTGTTCCTATAAAGAGGGATTAGACCCCTAAGAGAGGAGAAGATGGTTTTGGTCTATATGTATCTAGTTTTCAGTCAGATTCAAGGTTGGACATCAGATAGTAGAAGGCTAGGAGCTTTATGTACAATTGATATTTGCAGAAATACAATGCCAATTGCAACTACTATATAGGGATTCATGTGGTATGATGTTGTGGCAATTTTTTTCTTTTGTAATTCACTTTTATGAATGATTAGTTCATCTTCTTTCCATATATTTTCTTTCAGTGATCTTCCTATAAGATGTTAAACATAATTATTTAAACTTATGCTCTATTTTGGTAGGAATTTCATGTTTTTGTTATTCATCTTCAGATAAATGAAATCATGTTTTCCATGCTCATTTAGAACCTTTGCTTTTCCACCTGTTGTGGCCAGAAAACCCCCCCCCCTTCTGATTTAGTATTAGTGGTAATACTAAATAACTGGGGACCCTTATTCAAAAAATCGAAAAAATCAATTAGTGATTGTTTCCCTTTTTCAATAAAACTTACTATCATAAACTTAGGAGAAAATTACTTGAAAAATCTAAAAAACTTAATTTTTATGATAGCTTAGAATTGAATCATTCTTTGAGGAATATCGCATCGCAAAAAGGTAAATGAACACTTCTTTATAAGCGGGATTCTAAAAAATTGCGATATGAAACTACGCGCTAAAGGAGCATTCATCGCATCGCATGCTTAGAATGTTATATCTTACGATGAAAACTTCAAATCACCAATGAGCGATAACATGTATCGCAAATCGCATATCGCAGAAAATATGTTAACGAATGTTTGTCATATATTATGTCTTGCGATCTTGCGATATTGCGATATAGCGATTTCGTGATGTTACGATAATTGCGATATTTGATTCCACGATATTGCGAACTGCGATATTGCGATTTTGCAATATTGCGAAGCAAATCGCAGATCGCCTTATCGCAGATTTTTAAAGGCTCATTACACGAAGAAAATCTTTCCATAAAATGAGACCCCGTTATACGCTTTAATGTTAAATTAATGAATTGATTGTCATTCATTAATGAAAAATGGTTTCCTTCTGATTGAAGAGTTATTTCATGTAAGGTAGTATATTTCATACGTCTTTAGCATTTAAAACTTTCCCGTCACCTTTTTCTATCATTATTCTCACTTAATTCATGAACTACAGGAGCAAAGAGCTGAGAACTATACAAAGTAGTATTCAGAATAAAATGGGCAAGAAAGACAAGGCTCAAAGTTCGGAAGATAAAGAGATGACACCCTTATACACAGACACCGCCTGTAACAGAGACGTTGGTATCACTACTTGGGAGGGCATGTATAATCTACTTGAAGAAGAGAACCCCAGAGTAATGGAGGTGACGGCTACTGCGGGATCACATGGGTCTTCTGAAGCATCTCTTACAGAGCTAGCTTGTTCATTCTTGCACCGAATAGCAGCGAGACCTAGAATTCTTCCATACACAAATATGATTAAATGGGTGCTGGATAGCACTGATATTTCAGACAGACAGTTTAAGACTCAGGGTCAAGAGCTCATTGGCTCATTCACTCCACAAGATTTGAGGCTCATGTATCATTTGTCGGAGCCACATGCAACTTATAACAAATAGTTCATGGAGAAGTTTTCCAAAGAAAATGAAAACCTGGCAGAATGCACAAAGGACTGGTCCAGGAGAGACGAACCACTGAAGAAAGATAAACATGGTATGTATAGTACTGGTTCTCTCACTTCTCCGTATTGCTTTGCTGCTGCTATGCTCTGTCGGATTTTTGGAAAGCCTGACATTAATAAGTTTTTGCCTGAATGGCTTCCGTTATTGAGTGTTGTTGTTAATGTTACCATTGTGGATTGGGCTAAGATATTATCTGATAACTTAGCCACGGCTATTTTTAACTATCAGTCTAAACGTACTGTCTCTCAGACGATTTATCCTCCTTTTTATTTATCTGCTTATGTGATGGATTCAATATGTTATGTTTCTAAGTTTCTGTTAATGGGTTGGAAATGGAAATTTCAAGATCCCCTGCCCATTCATGTTTATCACAAATAGTTGTGGGATTCAGAGTTCATTCCCTGTTTTTCTCCTGAAGCAGAGGTGGACATTCTACCTGTTGCGAGATGGTTTGGAGAATAATTATTTACGTATGTTAGGGTTTTTGGAAGTTTTTCTTCTCCTCATGTTTTACCATTGTATGTTCCTGATAAACTCATCGCCCGAGAAATTGCTTATCAAATCTGCGGA
This sequence comes from Pinus albicaulis, assembly GCA_034641835.2. Taxonomy (NCBI): domain Eukaryota; kingdom Viridiplantae; phylum Streptophyta; class Pinopsida; order Pinales; family Pinaceae; genus Pinus; species Pinus albicaulis. The sequence goes on along the minus strand of CM076579.1, from coordinate 1,692,839,597 downwards.
GAAGGAGGTTTGACTAAAGAGTTGAAAGACAAGAAGAAGGCTATCTGGCCTCAATTTCCTGTGGCCTGTGGGGCCTTTTCATTATTTGATGTTGGTCATGCATTTAAAGAAGTAAAAAATATTACATGTTTACATTTGTTCAAGTTTCCAAGAAGACCATTCGATCCATATGATGTTGTTAAAAATTTCACTACTGCAGTCAAGATAAGAGTGTTTTCTAAAGAAGAAGATTTGTTTGATGACATGTTCCAAGAAAAAGGCACACTTAAAGAAATTCTACATTTGGCTCAAATACGGTTTCCTCCAGCAGAGTTTCAAGAATTCAAAATATACAGAGAAAGAAGGTTAACTACTATCCCTCTGGATAAATTGTGCTTGGAACCCGTAAGGGAACCAACTCCTAGTGTCAGTCTCAGTAGAAGTTTAGGTACAAACAGGTCTAAGTCAAATTCTGGAAGAGAAACCTCTGAACATTCTAAGAGTGAAGGGTCAGTAAAAGATACTGCCCAGTCTAAATAACTCTCACAGCAATAGATTTCAACCTCTCCACAATTAAATATTCCCCCTCTCATTATACAACAATCATCAGTCAGAACTGAATTGGATAAGGAATGGAAATGTTCAATGATTTGATTAATATTGAAGCACAAAATACACAGACACCTGTGAGCAATGTACAAACAGAAATAAATATAGTCACAGGAGTAACTACCAATGTCTCAGAAAAAGAACATATTCCCATAACCCCATCTTCTGAACTCATGCTCAAGATAGAGGAAATTCCTCCTCTTGATGTATTCTATAGTCCACAACACAAGGCAGTGGTAAGAAGACAAAGGAAGAAAAGGAAATTAGAAAATGTTCCTTCTCATGATGCAGAACACCTAGATGTTCTAGGGAAAGATCCTACTACTGATCCAATTGAAAATCTCACTAAATTATCTCAGATCAGAGGATCTTATGCCTCTGCAGCCATTGAAAAAGCATCTGAGGTACGAAAATTATTGAATGAAAAAGAAGATCAGGTACAGGTCTTGCAAAAACCGCTGCAAGAAGCCAATGCTAACAGTGAAGCTCAGAAACAACTTGAAAAATTACAACAAGATTTTCAACAAATGCAGATTGGATATCAGAACAGTTTGGCTGAAAAAGAGAAAGAACTACAAATTATGCAAGAAATGCACAAAGATGATCCCAAGCTCATAGAATTTATCACAAAGTCTATTTCCTTAAATGACCAGCTACTGCAACAACAAGAAATATTATGCCAAATAATATCAGAATGGAACTCTTATTGTGAAGAAAGTGATAAAATCACTAATCATGTTGTAGATTTACAACGTGATTATGATTTAACTGAAAAAATAGTTAATGAATATTTGGCTTGGAAAAATACAGAAGAGGGGAAAAGAGAAGGTGCACCTACAATCAATGAAAATCACAAAGAAATGCTTTTTAATAGTTGGGATGCACATATCAGGAAGGCAGAGCAAGAGGCAGAAGAAGCAGCCACAACAGCCAGCAATACTATTGATTGTATAAATGAAAATTTACACAAGGAAAATCTGATCTCTGAAACTATTCCAGGATACCTACCAAAAGCACAACAACTACAGACAGACTGGAAACCGAAAGCCCAAGAAAATGCAAAATTGATTAAAGTATTAACAAAGTTAAATTGGGATTCTTACTAGGCATGTCTGGTAAAACCATATAGCCAATGCATGACTCTCGAGTGTATCATCAATTCTGCCGAGAAGATAGCACCAGCTCTTGCCAATTCCGTTTTTACGGGACAGTTGAAATATGAAGTCGGCCAGCCTATTCTCCTCAAATCAATGTTGAACACTTGCAATTCCAAAGAACACATTCACAGTTAGTTAGTTGTTAAATTTTAATTTTAGATTTAGTACTAGTTTTGCTTTATTTTTTGCCTAAAAATAGGACGGTCTTTTAAACCGTATCCTATATTTTTGTAATAAATTATTATTAGATTTAGTTAGTAGTATTTAAACCCTTCTCATGCATTTAAAGAAAGGTCCTGAAATTTGTCAAAAACTTGTCCTCAGAAGATGCACTTTTGCACCATCCGAGGAGGTTTTGATGAATGAATGGAACATGATTTATTGATATTTGCATTTAATATATGCTACTGATGTTTCACTTTTGTACTCTTAGTGGATGTTAGATTAAGAAGAGATAAGTCATTATTTCTTGAAGCTCATGAGTAGAACTAGTTATAAATGGTACTTTTATCTCTTAACTATTTCTGCCTCTATGTTAAAGTGATATTTATGTTCAATTGTTTATGTATTAACGCTTGAATGTTTGAGTTATCATTTGGCACTTTTGTACGGTGATAGCCACTTGTTTATGCTTAATGTATGAATAGCTTATTATGCGATATATTTTTCACAATTGTTTCGTCTAACTTTTTATACCAAGTGGTTTATATTTATTGAATTCTTTTCTTATAATAGTTGAATGATCTTTATTACTAATTGCTATTTGAAATCATTTTAGGTCGCATAAAGAAAAGATTACATCCCGGGTTTAGTTTAGAATTAGATATTTCTGTTTAATTAGAATACAATTTACATGTTATTATATTAGAATTAGAATAAAATCATTTCACTTAGGAACTTTCTTAGAAAGGAAATATCAATTCTCAACACACACACATATTGGGAAACTGGTCCCATTATCCCCAGTCGGACCCACTACACCAAATGGAAAAGGAGCTGCTAACCAAGGTCTGGACCGGGTGGGTATCCCCCTTTTTGTAGACCCAATTTTTGGGGCTTCAACATATTTGGTGCTAGAAGGAGGGCCACAAACTATGAATGAAAAGTAAGTAAAAATCCAAATACCATTCTGAGATTAAATCGCCCTCACCATCTTCCCCGACTTCTCCATCGCACATAGAATTTTTAAATCTAGAGCCAGAAGTCGAAAGAACAACAGCCACTGCCACAAACCCTGACTTTTTAGAAGAATCTGCTATTGAACCTCCTGAAGTTGAATCTTTGATTCATAAACTTCAGCGATTTTCAATATCACCTCAACGATCTGATAAATCTCAAGGTAGTGTGACTTCGCAATATAATCCTGCTCATCCTCTTACCAGATTACAGAGCGAGAAGCTTGGCATTCAGCCAACTGAGTTACCTCTACCTACAAGGAAGAGAGCAAGGAAATCACCTAAAGGGTCTGATAGTGAGACTCTTTCATCATCATCATCCATCTCAACCTCTTCACCGCGAAGTCAGCCATCCACCCCTCCACTTCAGACTATCGTCTGTCAGTCCACTGGAGCTTCCACATCTCCTCAAACATCTTGAATCGTAATATCCTCATCTTCCCAATCACAAGGATCATCTTCTGCACTTTCCTCTGTTAGTAGTTCAGCGATGGCCTCTCCATGGAATAATCCAGGGGAAGTCTTAATTCCTGCACCCTTGAGTCAATTACCAGCCCATCCTAAAAAATGGCTGCCTAAGTTTAATCCTAAGGCAGGCATGCTAACAAAAGAACATATAAATAACTTTATGTTGTCCATAAATCTCAATGGAGTTATTAATGAAGATGTTGTTGTCCGACTTTTTCCCTATACTCTACAAGGAGTAGCCGGATCATGGTATTTCTCATTACCATCTGGATCTATCACTAGTTGGGATATCTTTCAAGATCAATTTTTGACTAAGTTTGGTGATGACAGGTCTACAACGACACTGATCAATGACTTGTCTAATCTTAGGGCTGAGTCAAAAGAACCTATCAAGGATTTTAATTCATGTTTCAATAAATTTTTAAATAAAATTCCTACTGCTTCCAAGCCTAGCGAAGAAGTGCGAAGTGAATGGTACATATCTTCTTTACCATCAAACATAGAAATCTTCGTTGATAGGGCTAACAAAACAACTTTAGCAGACAATATGAAAGAAGCAATAGCAGTAGAGAAACGTATCATTGCTTTAGAAAAGAAAAATGCAATAGAAGAAGGAAAATCCAAGAAGGTTACTTTTAAGGAAGACCCCAAGAAAAAACAATCAAAAGATCCATTTGATTTAGAAGGATTGCAGAAAGTTTTGAAAACCATGTCTAACGAAATGGTTGAAATTAAGAAACAAGTGGCAGAAACATCTTCTAAAAAGTCTTTCAAGCCTTTTAGAAGAAACCCTTCAACTGATCCAAAGCCACCAAATGCTATTACTAATGCTGAATCAGAAGAAGAAGAAGAGGAAACTGCTACTGAAGAAACTATTGATGAAGCAGAAGTTGTAGAAGTACAAGGTATGTGGGATTTCATCCTCCCAAATGAGGAATATCAAGAAGCATCCCTGGTTAGCACTCGAAGTAGAAATCAACTTGATCCTCCTCAACCTACTCCTAAGCCAAAGAGCGCAAGCTCAATGACTAAGGATAAAATTGCACCCAAGAAAACAACTCAAACTAGCCCAGTCCAAACATATTCGTCAACTCCATCAAAAACATTGATCGTTTCGGATGAAATGGAGTATAATATCATAGAAGACATGAAGAATACTAGGGCTAACATCACTTTTTATGAATTGAGCAAGTTAAAACACCAGCAAAAGGTACTTTTGAAATAATTACATGTTGTACCAGAAAAAATTTTGCCCGATCCTGTAATTTCTCAAGATTCCAATGAGATGGGAAGACCTCCAACTAATGCGATCAGTAAAGTTGATCTAGAAAATATCGCTTTAATTAGAGGAAGGTCGAGATCTCATACTCCTCCATTTATTCTTACTTATGAAGTTTTCAATAAAAATTTGCATAATTGTTTAGTGGATTCTGGAGCTTCATCCAATATTTTACCAAAATCAATATGTGCAAAGTTGAACATTCAACCACAAAAATCTGTTGTGCGCATAGTCCAGCTAGATCGATCACAAGTTGAAGTGATTGGCGAATTAAATCAGGTTACCATAAGACTGTCATCCAATCCAAAGGTATGTCAAGTTATCGACATTTTAGTTGCAGATATTCCAGAATTTTATGGCTTAATTCTTAGCAGAGATTGGTCAGAAAAAATTCATGGATACTTCGCAACTGATTGGTCGAATATGTGGCTTCCTTACAATGGTAAACCAAATCAAATAAAGTTTGAGCGAGAAAAACATCAGAAATACATAGTAACAGAACTGGAGGGAGAAAATGAACTGGTTGCATACAGCAATAATATCATTGGCAACTATTCAGTTGATTCTTTCTTAGGAAATTTCAATGCTCATACTTCACCTTATTTAGAACATTCTGTTTTATCTCAAGTAGAAAATTTTTCTCAAACAGATAGTTCTAAAAGCATTAATTTTGTAGATACTCCTGTAAATAAATCTTTATTTTGGAAGTTATTTTTTGATGGTTCTAATTCTAATGAAGGAGCAGGAGCAGGTTGCATGTTGGTTAGTCTAGAGGGAAACAAAATTATGCTAACTTTCAGATCGAGTTCGATTGCACCAATAATACCGCAGAATACGAGGCTTTAGTCCAAGGATTATACAAGGCAATCGGATTAGACATCAAATATCTACAAGTTTTCGGAGATTCTGAAATTGTAATCAAACAGGTACGCAATACTATGCATTGTTTATCAGGTCATTTGAAGCATTATCAATCTTTAGTTCCAGATCTGACTGAACACTTTATAGCATTTAATATTTCATCAATTCCCAGAATCCAGAATGCTAGTGCAGACCTCCTAGCTAACGTGGCCTCCAAGCTCATTCCTGCAGAAGACTATAGCCCTGATCGATTTTCAATCGAATTAATATTTAGACCCTCGATTCCTGATAACATTACCAATTGGAGGATTTTCAATGATGATCTTGATATTGTAAGTTTTCTCACATCTGAAGGATCTTACACTAATTAGATAATTGATGAAGACCAACATGACAGACAATTGCAACAAGATAGCACTAATAATGCTATGCCAAAGTCAGTAGTCAAGTTAGAATACCTTTATGATTTAAAAGATCGATTCAAAAGATCTACCAATTCAAAAATACAAAGTTCAACTTTGAATTATGAATTAGTAAATCTAGGAACTGATACCAAACCACAGAATATCAACCTAGGCCTCGGTCTAGTTCCTGAAGAAAAATTAGCGTATGTTCGTCTTTTGAAACAATACAAAAGTGTCTTTGCTTGGAACTATGGTGAACTCAAAACTTATGACACTTCTATCATCCAACATACTATCCCAATGATAAATGACGAAAAACCTGTCCAACAAAATCTGAGAAAGATCCATCCCAATCTAGAAAATCAAATCAAATCTGAACACAAGAACGGAGACATTAGAATTTGCATTGACTTTCGAAACCTTAACAAAGCTTGCCAAAAAGATAATTTTCCTTTGCCTCCTATGGAGCAAATATTACAGGCAATTGCATGATCAGAATTAATGTCTTTCTTAGATGGCTTCTCTGGTTACAACCAAGTGTTGGTCCATCCTGATGATCAATTGAAAACTACATTCAGAACTAAATGGGGCACTTATGCATATCAAAAGATGCCTTTTGGTCTGATCAACGTTGGTGCCACATTTCAGAGAGCAATGGACATCGCTTTCAAGGGATTAGTTAACAAATCAATGGTAATTTACTTGGATGATATAACTGTATATTCCAAGAAACGAAGAAATCATCTTAAAGACTTAAAACAGATCTTACAACGTTGTCAAAGGTATGGAATTTCACTTAACCCGAAAAAGTCATTTTTTGCATTAAGCAAAGGAAAACTTCTTGGATTCATAGTGTCAAAATTTGGAATTCATATTGATCCTGATAGAATCAAGGAGATTTCTGAAATACCCTTACCTCACAACAAGAAAGCTATGCAATCTTTCCTTGGCCAGATTAATTTTGTAAAGAGATTCGTGCCAGATTTTTCAAGAATTGTATCTCCTTTACAAGCAATGATTAAAAAGAATTCAAACTTCAAGTGGGGCCAAAACGAATATGAAGCATTCAATCTGATCAAACAAGCAATTGTTAATGCTCCATATTTAGCAACTCCAAATATTTTTTATCCTTTTATTTTGTATACATTTGCTTCTGATAAATCATATGCTGCAATACTCACTCAAGCAAATCAAGATAAGGCAGAAGCTCCAATTGCTTTCTTCAGTTAAAATTTACAGTGGGCTGAATTGAATTATTCAGATGTAGAGAAACAAGCTTATGCTGTTTTCAAAGCAATTAAATATTTCAAACCCTTTCTACTTAAAACCCATACAAAAATCATAGTGCCATTTACAGCGGTAATAAATCTTTTAGTTCAGAAAGATGTGGGTGAGAAAAGAGCCAATTGGATTACTGCCTTACAAGAATATGATGTAGAAATCAAACCAGCAAGTATTGTAAGAGGTCAAGGCTTTTGCAAAATACTAGCTGGGGCATCGCTTATTTCTGAAAAACCATCTACAGAGATACAAATGTATGAGGTAAGCCTAAACGATGTTGAATCATTATATGCTGATATCATATTTTATCTAAATAATGGATATGCTCCTCCAAATCTCGATTACACCAAGAAAAGAGCTCTGAGGTTAAAGGCTAAACAATATCAGCTTGTGAATGATGTTCTTTTTAGAATGAATTATGATTCTATTCTCCTTAGATGTCTTGAGAAATCTGAAGCTGAAAAAGTCTTGCAGGAACTTCACGATGGGCCAGCAGGTGGACATTATGCTGGAGATGCTACTGCACATAAAATCCTCCGTGCAGGCTATTACTGGCCCACACTATTCAAAGATTCACATAGCTACGTAAGGAAATGTCAAGTTTGTCAAACCACTGCTGGAAGACAAAAGAAACCAGCATTGCCATTACAACCAGTCAACATTGAACAACCTTTTGATCAATGGGGATTGGATATAATAGGTGAGATCGTTCCTCACTCTTCTAAACAACATAGGTATATCATTACAAAAACTGATTATTTTACTAAATGGGTAGAAGCAGTTCCTCTCAAGACTGCTAATGCCAAGCATATCATCGAGTTCATAGATCAGTTCATAATCACCAGGTTTGGTTTACCTTCTGCTTTAATGTTTGATAATGCATCGTATTTTTCTGGTAATGACTGAATTTGCACTTAAAAGAGGTTTCAAACTTAAATACTCTGCCAATTATTATCCACAGGGAAATGGGTTAGCTGAATCTACAAATAAAAACTTAATCAGAATCATTAAGCGAACCATTGATCAAAATCATAAAAATTCACATAAGTATTTAATATATGCTTTATGGGCAGATCGAATCACGCAGAAGGCCTCCATTGGCACTTCTCCCTTTAATTTAGTTTATGGGAAAGAAGTGGTTCTTCCAACTCATCTAGCAATTCCTTCTATGGCCTTAGTTCAATATATTGATGAAGCACCAACTTCTTCCTTACAACTAAGGCAGATGGAAATAATTAAGCTAGAAGAACAATGAGAAAAGGCCAAAATAACTCATGCTCATCACCAAGCATTAGTTAAAGCTTATTTTGATTCAAACATGACATCCAAAAAGGAATTTTAGGTCAGAGATCTAGTTTTAAAATGGGACAAAGCTCATGAGGAAAAAGGGAAACATACGAAATTTAAACGAATGTGGCTTGGTCCTTTCCAAATCACAGAGATCATAGGTCCATCTACTTTTATGTTACAGGATTTAACAGGAAAAAGAGAGTCTTTACCTGTTAATGGACAAATCCTCAAAAAATATTTTCCATAGAAGATCACTCTTCTATTTTGTATATTAGTTTTCTTTATTGTCATAATAAAACCGGTTGTTGATGGTTACATTTGAAAATTCACAAAAAAGACATAAATTCTCTTTTTGGTTTTTGTTTTTTCACTTGTATAAATAGAATTCTTTTAGAAAATTGATCATTATTATTTAAAGATACAGTTAAAAGCTTTAAACCTAGAAATGATATTAGTTTCAACTTTGAAAATTTTGATAAAAAACAACTTTTAGTGGGAAATTGTTTTATGTAAATCTAATGAAAGGTATCAATAACAAAACAAAGATTCTCTGTAGAAAAGTTCTTTCCAAAAAACTCTACCATTGTCATCCAGAGCTATCTTAAGGAAACAATGACTTCCTCCCTACCTAGAAAATTACAATGTTCAGGGAATAATCCAACAATGCACTTTAACTTAAAGAGTAAGAGGTCTCATCATGAGCCGACTTATCATGATCATAGATATTATAGCTTGCTGACTTTGCCAATACTGCATACCACAACAGGGCAATGACTCAAGATTATTGCAATCGAAAGACAAGGGGTCTCATCACGAGCCAGCTTGTTCAGCAAAGTTATAAATCAAGTGAATGACACTGTCATAAATTGGCTACCAAACCAAGACATTGTTCTTTAAGGATAAAAAATAAAAATGAAAGAAATAAGTATGGATATGGATTTCTCTTTGAAAATTGTATATTTTCCTAAGTAGGACACAGGATCATTGCTGGGTAACAGGTAACCCTGTCGAGGCTATAAACGCCTGCTGGCAGCAGTGGCTCTACCTACGACAAATGAGCATATTTAAAAACTGATTTACAGAGAAGCCTTTTGTTTTTATCTTTATAAAACCAAGTAATGACTGATATAGATACAAGGACTAGCTTGAGGAAGTAAATAATCAAAGTTGAATATAGAAGAAACAAAATATCATTGATAGATAGAAGCATAATATACTTTGTCTTTTTATAATAAAGTTTGATTTTCTGGAAAATTTTCTATTTTCAAAGTTTAGAAAATTCAAAAGAAAAAGCAGAGATAATTGGTTCTTCCGAGTGAATCGCCAATTGTTGTGGCCAACGACAACCCCCCCCTCCCCCTCCCTTCTGATTTAGTATTAGTGGTAATACTAAATAAGTGGGGACCCTTACTTAAAAAATCCAAAAAATCAATTAGTGATTGTTTCCCTTTTTCAATAAAACTTACTATCATAAACTTAGGAGAAAATTCCTTGAAAAATCTAAAAAACTTAAGTTTATGATAGCATAGAATTGAATCATTCTTTGAGGAATATCGCATCGCAAAAAGGTAAATGAACACCTCTTTATAAGCGGAATTCTAAAAAATTGTGATATGAAACTACGCGCTAAAGGAGCATTCATCGCATCGCATGCTTAGAATGTTATATCTTACGATGAAAACTTCAAATCACCGATGAGCGATAACATGTATCGCAAATCGCATATCGCAGAAAATATGTTAACGAATTTTTTTCATATATTATGTCTTTTGATCTTGCGATATTGCAATATAGCGATTTCGCGATGTTACAATAATTGCGCTATTTGATTCCACGAGATTGCGATCTGCGATTTTGCGATATTGCAAAGCAAATCGCAGATCGCCTTATCGCAGATTTTTAAAGGCTCATTACACAAAGAAAATCTTTCCATAAATCGAGACCCCGTTATACACTTTAATGTTAAATTAATGAATTGATTGTCATTCATTAATGAAAAATGGTTTCGTTCTGATTGAAGAGTTATTTCACGTAAGGTAGTATATTTCATACGTCTTCAGCATTTAAAACTTTCCCGTCACCTTTTTCTATCATTATTCTCACTTAATTCGTGAACTGCAGGAGCAAAGAGCTGAGAACTATAAAAATCAGTATTCAGAATAAAATGGGAAAGAAAGACAAGGCTCAAAGTTCGGAAGATAAAGAGATGACACCCTTATACACAGACACCGCCTGTAACAGAGACGCTGGTATCACTACTTGGGAGGGCATGTATAATTTACTTGAAGAAGAGAACCCCAGAGTAATGGAGGTTATGGCTACTGCGGGATCACATGGGTCTTCTGAAGCATCTCTTACAGAGCTAGCTTGTTCATTCTTGCACTGAATAGCAGCAAGACCTAGAATTCTTCCATACACAGATATGATTAAATGGGTGATGGATAGCACTGATATTTCAGACATACAGTTTAAGACTCAGGGTCGAGAGCTCTTTGGCTCACTCACTCCACAAGATTTGAGGCTCATGTATCATTTTCCGGAACCACAGGCAACTTATAACAAACAGTTCATGGAGAAGTTTTCCAAAGAAAATGAAAACTTGACATAATGCACCAAGGACTGGTCTAGGAGAGACGAACCACTGAAGAAAGATAAACACGGTATGTATAGTACTGGTTCTCTCACTTCTCCGTATTGCTTTGCTGCTGCTATGCTCTGTCAACTTTTTGGAAAGCCTGACATTAATAAGTTTTCGCCTGAATGGCTTCCGTTATTGAGTGTTGTTGTTAATGCTACCATTGTGGATTGGGCTAAGATATTATCTGATAACTTAGCCACGGCTATTTTTAACTACCGGTCTAAACGGACTGTCTCTCAAAGGATTTATCCTCCTTTTTATTTATCTTCTTATGTGATGGATTCAATATGTTATGTTTCTAAGTTTCCATTAATGGGTTGGAAATGGACAATTCAAGATCCCCTGCCCATTCATGTTTATCACAAAGAGTTGTGGGATTCAGAGTTCATTCCCTCTTTTTACAAGATTTTCCATGGCATTATGTTACCCTTGTACAAAATATTGTATGATAAAGATGCTCCAAGGTTTTCTCCTAAAGCAGAGGTGGACATTCTACCTTTTGCGAGATGGTTTGGAGAAGAATTATTTACGTATGTTAGGGTTTTTGGAAGTTTTTCTTCTCCTCATGTTTTACCATTGTATGTTCCTGATAAACTCATCGCCCGAGAAATTGCTTATCAAACCTACGGAGAAGGAGGTTTGACTAAAGAGTTGAAAGACAAGAATAAGGCTATCTGGCCTCAATTTCCTGTGGCCTGTGGGGACTTTTCATTATTTGATGTTGGTCATGCATTTAAAGAAGTAAACAATATTACATGTTTACATTTGTTCAAGTTTCCAAGAAGACCATTCGATTCATATGATGTTGTTAAAAATTTCACTACTGCAGTCAAGATAAGAGTGTTTTCCAAAGAAGAAGATTTGTTTGATGACATGTTCCAAGAAAAAGGCACACTTAAAGAAATTCTACATTCGGCTCAAATACGGTTTCCTCCAACAGAGTTTCAAGAATTCAAAATATACAGAGAAATGAGGTTAACTACTATCCCTCTGGATAAATTGCGCTTGGAACCCGTAAGGGAACCAACTCCTAGTGTCAGTCTCAGTAGAAGTTCAAGTACGAACAGGTCTAAGTCAAAGTCCAGAAGAGAAACCTCTGAACACTCTAAGAGTGAAGGGTCAGTAAAAGATACTGCCCAGTCTAAAGAACTCTCACAGCAACATATTTCAACCTCTCCACAGTTAAATATTCCCCCTCTCATTGTACATAAATCATCAGTCAGAACTGAATTTGATAAGGAATGGGAAACGTTCAATGATTTGATTAATATTCAAGCACAAAATACACAAACACCTGTAAGAAATGTACAGACAGCAATAAATATAGTCACAGGAGTAACTACCAATGTCTCAGAGACAGAACATATTCCTATAACCCCATCTTCTGAACTCATGCTTAAGATAGAGGAAATTCCTCCTCTTGATGTGTTCTATAGTCCACAACACAAGGCAGTGGTAAGAAAACAAAGAAAGAAAAGGAAATTATAAAATGTGCCTTATCATGATGCAGAACACCTATATGTTCTATGGAAAGATCCTATTACTGATCCAACTGAAAATCTCACTAAATTATCTCAGATCACAGGAGCTTATGCTTCTGCAGCCATTGACAAAGCATCTGAGGTATGGCAATTATTGAATGAGAAAGAAGATCAAATACAGGTCTTGCAACAACAACTGCAAGAAGCCAATGCTAGCAGTGAAGCTCAGAAACAAATTGAAAAATTACAGCACGATTTTCAACAAATGCAGATTGGATATCAGAACAGTTTGGCCGAAAAAGAGAAACACCTATAGGTTATGCAAGAAATGCACAAAGATGATCCCAAGCTCGCGGAATTTATCACAGAGTCTATTTCCTTAAATGACCAACTACTGCAACAACAAGAAATATTATGCCAAAGAATATTAGAATGGAACTCTTATTGTGAAGAAAGTGATAAAATCACTAATCATGTCGTAGATTTACGACATGATTATGATTTAACTGAAAAAAGAGTTAATGACTATTTGGCTTGGAAAAATACAGAAGAGGGGAAAAGAGCATGTGCACCTACAATCAATGAAAATCACAAAGAAATACTTTTTAATAATTGGGATGCACAGATCAGGAAGGCAGAGCAAGTGGCAAAAGAAGCAGCCACAGCAGCCAGCAGTATTATTGATTGTATAAATGAAAATTTACACAAGGCAAATATGATCTCTGAAACTATTCTAGAATACCTACCAAAAGCACAACAACTGCAAACAGACTGGAAACAGAAAGCCCAAGAAAAGGCATGATTTATTAAAGGATTAACAAAGTTAAATTGGGATTCTTACTGGGCATGTCTGGTAAAACCACACAGCCAATGCATGACTCTCGAGTGTATCATCAATTCTGCCAAAAAGCTAGCGCCATCTCTTGCCAATTCCGTCTTCACGGGACAGTTGAAATCTGAAGTCGGCCAGCCTATTCTTCTCAGATCAATGTTGAACGCTTGCAATTCCAAAGAACACATTCATAGTTAGTTAGTTGTTAAATTTTAATTTTAGATTCAGTACTAGTTTTGCTTTATTTTTTGCCTAAAAATAGGACGGTCATTTAAACCGTATCCTATATTTTTGTAATAAATTATTTTTAGATTTAGTTAGTAGTATTTAAACCCTTCTCATGCATTTAGAGAAAGGTCCTGAAATTTTTCAAAAACTTGTCCTCAGAACATGCACTTTTGCACCCTCCGAGGAGGTTTTGATGAATGAATGGAACAGGATTTATTGATATCTGCTACTGATGTTGCACTTCTGTACTCTTAGTGGATGTTAGATTAAGAAGATATAAGTCATTGTTGCTTGAAGCTCATGAGTAGAACTAGGTATAAATGGTACTTTTATCTCTTAACTATTTTTGCCTCTGTGTTAAAGTGATATTTATGTTCAGTTGTTTATGTATTAACGCTTGAATGTTTGAGTTATCATTTGGCACTTTTGTACGGTGATAGCCACTTGTTTATGCTTAATGTATGAATAGCTTATTATGCGATATATTTTTCACAATTGTTTCGTCTAACTTTTTATACGAAGTGGTTTATCTTTATTGAATTCTTTTCTTATAACAGTTGAATGATCTTTATTACCAATTGCTATTTGAAATCATTTTAGATCGCATCAAGAAAAGATTACATCCCGGGTCTAGTTTAGAATTAGATATTTATGTTTAATTAGAACACAATTTACATGTTATTAGATTAGAATTAGAATAAAAGCATTTCACTTAGGAACTTTCTTAGAAAGGAAATATCAATTCTCAACACACACACATATTGGGAAATTGGTCCCATTATCTCCAGTCGGACCCACTACACCAAACAGAAAAGGAGCTGCTAACCAAGGTCTGGACCGGGTGAGTATCCCCCTTATTGTAGACCCGATTTTTGGGGCTTCAACACCACCCTACACTAAAATTGACAACCTCAAAGTGTCACTGAACATATCTGCCATGCCCCTTTGTATCCCTGCAACTAAAATATTTTAGATCTGACCTAGTTTCCTTAACCTCTCCTCCTGATCCAATAAAAACCCTAATTTTCAAAAACCTAGAGCTCAAACCTAGCCTAATATATTTTACCCTTCTTCAGTCATATTTTGGTTGTAATATCACAGAGAGAGAGCTCTCTGATTTGGTAGGGTTATCTACCAAATCCTTAGTGGTTCGAGGTTACCTCTATTGGTTTCCATTCTCATCCTTGGGACACTATGGAGGATAACATTTTTGGCGTCGTTTTCGGGGAACGAAAGATCAAATTTTCCCTGGGTGTGAAAGACAAGGATCATATATGATTACTGATGGTGTACAGTGATTAGACACAGGAAGGATAAAATCATCCACCTGGATACTCCAAATCAATTCTAAATAAAATTCAAAGACTCCACTGGAGGATGAACCTTACCAACTGAAACATGAAAGGACAACATGGGAATATCAAGTATTCAACTTGGAATTTCATCCAAGACATCATGTTTTTTGTCATGAATTATTTCTTCTCTTTTCCTAATAATTTCAAGAAGTTTTTCCAGTACATATTGTATTCAAGAAATGGTCCCAGACCTATATTTGATTCCTTTCCTTTGAAAAGTGTGAATACAAATCCTCCTTAAAATTTTGATCTTGGTCAAGATCCTTCTTCTGAAACTTATGTTGACCATCTTCAGCTTTATGAGACTCAAGAGATCAAGACTAATCTTACAGTTTTTTTACATACTCCTATACCGTTTAAAATTCCAGACAGATATAAGCCACTCATATTACTTCCTATACTCCATGATTTCCCTGAATATTATTACAAATATCTTTCGAGGTTTGATGGAGAATATGGTAGCATCATTGTTGAGAAACACATTAAGAGTTTTGAAATTTTTCTTCACCTTTTTGAGGTTGAAGAAGATGATTTCAGTATCAGGATTTTTTCTCTATATTTGCAAGGTGAAGCTAAGAAATGGTTCACAAAATTGCCAGCTGCAAGCACTTTCGTTTTCCATCAGTTTGTGAAAGTATTCCTTGATAAATGGGTGATCAAGAGGAATCCTTTTCTGATTTTAGAATAATATAATCATTTGAAAAGACAGCCAGGAGAAACAGTGCAACATTTTTCAGCCAGATTCATTCAAGTATATCATTCAGTGCCTGCTAATATAAACCACCTCCTGGTTGAACTCTCTTACACTACCTGAAAGCCTTTGATCTGGAAATGGTGTTTCAATTGAGAGAAAGGAACACTACACCACTCGAAAAAATGCAGGACAATGCGATAGTTGTGGAAGTTAATATGTTGGTCAAAAGGTCAAAGTTGGAAGCAGAAGAGAGGGAGAACATAAAGAAGGAGAATTTAACATCTTCAGAAGTGAAGCTTTACATTTTGGTAAGTACAATGGAAGAAAATAGGCAAAATATCATCATAAGAGATAAATTTGTTGTTCAGTAACACCATGTCCCACTTATTGCCGAAGAAGAAGAGGTTGCTAGCCCTAACATTTTCCTGCTAATTCTAGTTACCATAGATCATAAAATGATTGTTTTATGTATTCATTTATGGATAGTCATGAAAAGGGATTTTCAGATCAGCCTGTGGAGACACAATATGCTGATCTAATGTGTATGCTTGATGACATTCCTTATATTCATGATTTATCCAAATATGATCAGTATGATGATGACTATGTTTTTGAAATCGAGGCCGAATTTTCAAGGTAATCAGTGTCACGTCTTTGGGAGGAGGAAGGTCAATTACAGCAACTCAAATATAGTACTCAGCCTACACATATCAATCATGACAGCAATGAAGAGAATGCATAAAATTTCAAAGTAAGTGAAAGTTATTTGCCCTTGTGTTTCGCTTCATTTCAATTACTGAGAGAAAAATTTCCAGCTCAGATTAGAAATCAGTAGTCGTTCAATTTTGATATAGAGCGTGAATAACACAATGAAATTATTGATTAGGACTCCTTACCCTTGTGTCTCTCCTCATTTGCAAAAATAGGAGAAAACTATAAGCAAGCAGATAAGCGAGTTGTCAACAGTATAAACATGCGGCCTTCTCATGAATTAGTAGAGGATGTCACTTGTGATATTGAAGCTTCTTCCACTCTAGAATCAGAGCACACTCATAGATGAAGGCACATCTATTATTATTATTTCCTCAACTACTTGGCAAGCTTTAGGTTCTCCACAGCTTGTGCCTATTACCTAGAATCTGTTGGCTTTTAATAGAGGAACCGGTCAACCATTAGGGATCCTTCCTAAGTAACCTATTACTTTGGGATGAAAATTCGTATATATCAATGTAATTATTGTCCAAGTCACATTGTATTTTATTTTAATCCTTGGGTGTGACTATGTTTATTTCATGGGAGCTCTTGTATATTCTCTCTTTCGTGTAATGTGTTTTCCGTATGAAGGAAGAATCGTGACCATTGATCAACTTTCATTCTTTGGTCCTAATTTCACTCCCAACTAACCAACATCCCTAAATGGTCCTTATATGCAAGTGGTATTTTTTAGGGTCCTATATTTCATAGGATCTTAAGGTGATTGAGTTTATTCTATCTGTCTAATTTACTTTGTAAAATTATTTCCAATCTGCAAATAATTTTCAAAATAAAAAGGAGATAACATAAAAAATCAAAAGAGCATATATATTAAATAAAAAAATAGAATATGAACCCCATCAAAAAAATAAAAATAATAAATTCTGAAAGTGTTGCACCTCCAAATTCCACTGCTATTAGTTTAGCTTATTTCTGAAAATAAATTGTGTGCAGCTTGTTTAAAATGCCACAAAATTTCAATAGAATTCAATCATACAGTTTAAGCATGATTGAATTAGGTTTAAATTGCTTGTTTTTAGGTAGTGAAAAATGATTTGTCAAACTATTTAATCTTGACAGATCAATAGTTACGTAGAAAATAAAAATTGGTTCAATAATTTAATTTGAACCAAGGGAGGTGTTGTAACATTATTTGTTTTTAATAAGTTAGAATAAGTAGTTAAATAATTTTCAAAATGAGAAGGTAGGATATGGATGCAAAAGAATGAAAAATTAAAAAATGTTAGGAAAATTGTTATTTTTGTAGGCATCCATGTCAATAAAATGTCAGGTGTTGGATACTCTAAATAAAGAAGGTAAAATAAAATGTTAGGGAAGCAAGAAAGAAAAAGAAAGCTTCGTTTTGTTTTAAAAGATTTGATTGGCTGCTAGTCTAAATGTGCCTATAAAAAAATTTATTTGTATGGTTTAAATCATGATTATAAATCCATATCCTAAAGTTTTAAACAATAGCAATACATCCCTGCCATACTTTCATTTCATTCCATTTCCCCTAAATAATTAAACCATACCATTTATCCCTTTTCATTTTCATTTTCCCTAAGTCATTCCCTTTTTATTTCATTACCACACATTCAAATTGCTTTTCGCATCGGCCAAATCACAAAATCCTTTCATTGTTGTCTCCTACAAACCTTCCGAAATGCGATATGCGATGATAGTGGGACCCATTCACCCGCTGTGTGCAAATAAACCTTACCATTTTCCGCCTTTCCACTTTATCTTTCTACTTTACCTTTTTCACATCGCTATATCATTGTTTCTACTTACCTCCGTCTTCCTGATTCCCCGATTGCGATTAAAGTGGGGCTATTTCTCCCTTCCATGTCACCCTTTCCCCCACCATCCATTGCACATCGCAAAATATACCACATCACATATCGGAAAAAATAACTTATTCCATTTCTCCAACTGTTAAAACTTGTGATTGCCAATGTGAAATATGTTTCGCATCGCACATATCTTAACTTTTTCATCATCACATTTCGCAAAATTTAAAGTTTAACCATATTCCAAAAACCTATCCAGTCCTAATTGTGATTTGTGATGTGGTTGGCCCCACCATAATACTCCACTCACCGCTATATGCCATTCCTTCGCTACCATTCCCATTCCATTGCTACACATCATCCTCCATCAGCGCAAATCGCACTTCACGGGTTTTATCGCTTACCGCATTTCCACAAACTCTAAATCCTTTGATGTGTGGTAAACTATAAATATTGCAATGTGCAATGTGGGTGGGTCCCAACTGCATATTTCACTTCGCAAGTTTTAGAATTTACCTCCCACCCGCCCCCCCCCCCGCGCTCATAGAAAAACCTTAAGATTTGTGATAGTCGTCGGCCCCACCTTCCTTGCCATGTCACCTCCCTCTCCCCGCACTTTGCACTTCGTAAGTTTTAGAGTTTACCTCCGTTGCTCATAGAAAACCTTCTATCTTGTGATTGCAATGCCATTCGGGTCCCGCCTTCCCTGCTACGTAACATCCGTACTTTCCATCGCGTCGTCGATTCCATTTCTCATATCATAAACTGTAAAACATGCGATGTGCGATATTTCTATGGATGCGATAAAGTTCAGAACTAAAGCCTATAGGATTTCAAGTCCGGGTATATGGGTTTTTTGCGCCATTTTATGAAGAAAAAGGGTTAACACGACAGAAAGGACTCGAGTATCAATTATACACCACGAGTCAAGTCAGGAAAAGGTCATTCATACAACAGATTTTGCCAGCGTAGCATTTAGTTTGCCAGCATAGTACTAAAAAGGTGGTGACTCAGCAACAGTCTTCCAGCATAACAGGGCCAGAAACGCAGATGCACTCCTTTTAGATGAATTTCTTTCCTTTCAATTCATTTTGAGAAATTATATATTGCCTTGTCACACAGCCATTGATTTTAATTTATTTTTATTTTTATATAAATACTTCAATTTTGGAAGTATCAAGGGTCGATTGATTGAGATCAAAACTATTTTCGTCTATTGAAGTATTGTAAGCTTTTTCAAATCACTGGAGCATCAATAATAATGAAACCATTCACACGATTCTTGTGGCTTAAATATTGGTGATGTTTTTCTTATGTTACTATGTTTCATTGTCATCTTTCATTGTAATCATCTGAATTCTAATTGTAAAGAAGAAAGTGTGATGAATAGGATTTAATTTTGAGTACCTTATTCTGGATGTGTTTACAATCATAATGTTTTCCACTGAAATCCAAACTAAATAATTCTTAATTTTTCTTTAGTTCTGCTAAATATTTTCATATTTCTGTCATAATCCATTTATAAATTTGAAAGATCCAGTAAATATTCCTAGCTTGCCCTATGTTTACTCTGTGAAAATTTGATGCAACTATCCAGTTATATTTTGACTCCATTGCTGAATAGACATTAATCAATTGCATACAATCAATTTTCCAAAATTCAAAACCCAAGTACAATCATAACTAGCCTAAAAACATATCCAAACAAAGTTAAATATTAAAGAGAGAGCCCTCTCTGAAACTGGCATGGCTAGATCCTAGTTTCCAAAGTTGGTTTGATGTTGGCCTATGTGATTAGTTCTCACAATCTCTATTAAATTATAGAATGCTAACATAGTGGCGACCATACTGGGGGCAAATGAAATCAATCATAATTTATTTCGAATTCAATCTATGGTTAAATAATAATTGTATAAAATATTTCATAGAGATTTCTATCATTTTGATTTTTTTGTAAATAAAGCGTGTAATTCCAAGTTCAAAGGATTGGTGTGAGTTACATTTTATAGTGTGTTTTTTAATTTTCAAAGTTGGCTTATAAGAGACCTTATACAAGATCTCATCCTGATCCCAAACCTCCTGAAATAGTGGATGATACTCAAAGGGTTGGAAAAAGAGCTAAGGATACTTCACAAAAAGCATTCAAATAGAACAGTTCATCAGAAAGCCAAGGAAGTAATAATCCTCTCCCTAGAGCACAATCCATTCCTAATAAGCTTGAAACCTTACAAGATATCAAATTTGACTTAAATTTTGAGAAAAGCTTTTTTAGAAGCAAATTCCAAAGTTGGATAGATACATTAGTCATTTACCAATATATTTTGCATCCAAAATCACTTAAAAAATTTCCTTCTTTAACAAAATTTGATCAAGAAATTTTCCAGGATTGTGAGATCCTCGAAGGTTTGGTATCAGACTTCACTTCAGCAGTTACAAATTCTTATCTCCAACAATCAGTAGAATTGTCTGCATTAAATATTGTTGCTTCATATATTTCATCCCAAACAATTCAACAAAGATCTGTAAGTCCAAGGTCTTCTTAAAATTCTACTACTTATCCTCTCATAAAAACTCAAAAACCTTCATCTCCATCACTTCATCCATCCTCTCCTTCACATATAGTTCATCCTTTTCCACCTCCTCCACTTATTAATCCACCACTTATTATTTTCAACCCTCCACCTCCAATCATGGTTGCATGTTATTCTCCCTTGGTTCTTCCTCAAAATCTAAGGGCTATGCCCCAAGATTATCAATCCAAAATACCCTAGTTCGATAACACCCAAACCATTACTGCTCAACAACATGTAGACAAAATGAATGATTTCTTTGATCTCCATGAGATCGATGTTGATGATGTTACGATGAGGTTATTCATTCAAACCCTTGGAGGTGAGGTCAGGAAATGGTTTAGAGCTTTACCAGCTGCTACCATTAATTCACTAGCAGTCCTACAACGTCAATTTCTAGATAGATGGCAAGTTAAAAATAACCCCCTCCAAATTCTGTCAGAATATGAAAATATCAAAAGAGATAATGGAGAGAGTGTGCAGGATTATTGTGCTAGATTAAACCCTATTTATAATGTTATTCCTGCTCACATAAAACCACCCGAAGGATTAGTGTTGATTAAGTTTACAGACGGTTTTGAACCATATATAGCTTATCAGTTAAGAGAGAGGAATCATGGCACTTTATAGGAAATGCAAAACATATAAGTCAATGTAGAATCCAATTTGTTGGCCAAAAGAGCTAGAATCAGGGCTGAGAAAAGAGTTAACATAAAATAAGAAGCATCAATCTCTAGCATTGATGCCAAGATAGATTCTTTAGTGAGGGAAATGGAAAGAATGGTGATTGATAGAAACATCCCTAGGGAAAATCAAAACCCTCTCCAAAATTGCAATCAAAACAATAGAAGAAAACAACCAAAGATCAAAGGGACCGGACCAACAAATTAGACCCCCTTTTTAAGACAATTATTTTGATGAAAATGGAGAGATCCCTCAAGAGGAAGAAGACAACCAAATAAATTTGTTGGATTTACATGATAATGACACTATTTTCTCACAGAAGAAGAACAACAACTATTTTAATTAGCCCAAATAGAGCTTGAGTCAGAAGAATCTGAAGAATATAAACAGGGATTTGAAAATGCTATTATGGAGGTTCACAAACAATATAATCTTAGGAGCAGAAAAATTCTGACAATACTTCTAAGAAGAACAATGATCATCCTGCGAAAATTACCTATGATTTAGACCCTAAGAAAATAGTGAAAAATATTCTAAGAAATCTGGTGAAACTTCTGGAAAGAAACCTTCAGAGGTTTATACAAAAAATGCAGTTGATTTTGTTTCTAAACCAACTCAAACTGATGTTCCGGCCACCAGTTAGCAAACCCTACTTAAATCTAAAGAAATTGTCGATGTACTTGACATTCCCAATATTGTAAATATTCAATCATCATTTAATCTTGAAAACGAACTACCAAAGTCAAAATTCCCATCCCTTTGACAGAGCTAATGAAAAAACAAACATACAGAGCTCAGGTAATGGAAGTACTAAAGATAGGGGAAACTACAGACACTCTCAACCTTAATGATGATCAAACTGAATTACTGTTTGGTCCAGAAGTAGATGGTAAGTTACAAGAAGGAGCAATTCCTCCTTTCTATGTCAGCTTAAACATACATGATAAAATCCTACATAATGATATGTTGGATTCAAGTGCTTCACACAACTTAATGCCCAAAGTTGTAATGGAAAAGTTAGGTCTTGACATCACTAGGCCTTACAAAGATCTATACTCACTTGATTCAAGTAAATTAAAGTGTTTAGGTCTCATCAAGGACCTGTGTGTAACTTTGTCTCAAATCCCAGCCAAAATCCTAGTTATGGACATTGTCGTAGCAGACATTCCTCCTAAATATGGCATGCTTTTATCATGTTCTTAGGGAGAAAAGTTACAAGGAACCCTTGAACTAGATATGACCTATGCTATAATACTAGTTTTTGGTTAGCAAAGAAGGTTGTATAAGGAAACTCTCATGAAATATATGGTAAGAAGTCAAGAAAAACCTCATAATTACCATCTATATTATGTTCACATGGATTTGGATTTAGTCATATTATTCAATGATACGGAAATTGAAGCACAAATTGGAAATAGCATTGATACACCTAAAAACTGACGGCTAATCAAACAATTAGATCCTCCTTTAGAACTCTTCTGGAATATGAGCTTTGATGGAGCCTATAGTAAAGAAGGCTCTGGAGTAGGAGTCTGGTTATCTAATCCATTTAATAAACATTGTGAAGGGAATTCCTATAAACTTAATTTTCAATGTACCAACAATACTGATGAATATGAAGCTCTGATGTTAAGCCTACAATTAATTAAGAAATTAGGTGCAAAAATAATTGTTGTGCAGGGAGATTCAGACTTAATCATCAAACAAATAAAAGGAGAATATGCTGCTAAACACCCTAGATTAAGAGCCTACAGAAATGCAGTGCACCATTTCTTAGATACTTTTGTGGAATATAACCTGGCAGTAATTCCAAGAAATCAAAATTTCATAGCTGATAGTCTTCTTGTTTCTGCAAGTACTTGTAAAATTCCTCACCCAAACAAACCACACACAATTTGAAATAAAACATCGACCTACAATGCCAGATAACATGCAATACCCGCAGGTTTTCCCAAATGACAAAAAAATTGAAAATTTCTTACTGTCAAAAGATGAGTTTGAGGAAACACAGATAGATTTGGATAATCGAGAACAAAATCAATTAAAACTAGAAGATCATGTAGAAAATCAAATAGTTGTGTACAATCCCTTGGTAAACCGGTGTGGTAGATTAGATGTCAATAATCCTTTAGATGAAAGTGTGCCTAAATTAGGAATTCATGAAATAGATCCTAAAAAGGAATATTTTGAAATGCTTCAACTAAAAGATAATATTTTTCCTCGGGGATTATCTCCATTAAAAGACCTTTTTTACTTCGATGATGTAGCAAAGAAGCCTAAAATTGAGCCCACAGGAGGAGAAGATGAGGAATGCAACATAGGTACTGAACAAAACCCAAAGATGATCAAACTTTCAAAAACATTACCTATTGTTACCAAACAGAGATATATAACCCTATTCAAACAATACATTGATGTTTTTGCTTGGAATTATGAGGACCTGGAGGTTTATGATTCCAACATTATACAACACAAAATTTCAATTAAGGAAGAACAAAAACCTTTCAAACAAAAAATTCAGAGGATAAATCCAGTTTTGTTACCTTTAGTTGAGAAAGAAGTTAAACGAATGTATGATACTAAAATAATTGTCCCTCTCAGATATTCCAAATGGGTGTGAAACATAGTACCAACTAGAAAGAAAACTAGAGAAATCAGGTTGTGCATTGATTTTAGAAATCTTAATAAGGTTTCTCTAAAATATAACTATCCCTTACCCAAAATGGACCATATCTTACAAAAGGTGATAGGATCAAGTAGGATATCATTACTAGATGGTTTCTCAGGCTATAACCAAGTCCCGGTTAATCTACAAGATCAAGATAAAACAGCTTTTACCACTCCATGGGGCACTTTCATGTATGTGAAAATGCCTTTTGGACTAATGAATGTTGGGGCCACGTTCCAAAGAGAAATGAGCATTGTTTTTTCAGAAGAGATTAGCCACTTTATTGTAATCTATCTGGATGATATAACGGTGTATTCAAAATCTAATGAAGAACACTTGAGACATTTGAAACAAGTCTTTGAGAAATGCAGAAAATTTGGCATATCTTTAAATCCTAAGAAAACACTATTTGGCCTAGAAGAAGGTAAACTGTTAGGACATATCATATCAAAATATGGAGTTATAATTGACCCTAAGTGAATTGAGGAAATCCTAAAGATCAGTCCCCAAGGAAACATTAAGCCTAACTTTAATCCTTCATAGGTAAAATAAATTTTCTGAGAATATTTATTCTTAGTCTTGTTGAACTCCTTAGAAACATAACCAATATGCTCAAGAAAGACTTTGAAATCAAATGGAGCATAGAGGCTAGGAAATATTTTGACATGGTAAAATAGGCATTAACTAAAGCACCAGTATTAATCAGTCCAGAATTTTTTATAAATTTTATTCTTTTCTTCTGAACACACTGTTGCAGTTGTTTTACTGCAGAAAAATAGCGAAGGATTTGAGAAGCTAATAGCCTTCTTCAACAAAGCTTTAATAAATGCTTCTCTCAAGTACAACATCAAGGAAAAACAGGTATTTTCACTAGTCAAATCAATTAAATAATTTAGAGTTTATATTTTGCATTCACATGTAATTTCTTATGTACCTAACTCTATGGTAAAGGATATTTTAACACGGAATGGACCAGATGGAGAAAGAGGAAAATGGATTGCGGTTATTTTGGAGTATGACCTGGAAATAAAACCTACCAAATTAATCAAAGGGTAAGGACTTTCCCAGCTTATGGCTGAGTCCAATTTTCAAGCTCTGGACATAAACTTGGTATCAACTTTGGATGATCAAGAGGAGCAGGCGACTCCACAAATATATGAATAATTTTTAAATTCTCCTTGGTATGCAAACCTGCTTTACGTATTATTCAATTTAAATGCTCCTCCTGGTCTTACAAAAACTAAAGCTAGATTTCTGAAATTAAAGGCAGTAAAATTTTGCATCATTGATAATGTCCTTTATTGGAAATATTATGGTGGCCTATTACTCAAATGTTTGGTGAAGAATGATGCAAACAAGATTATGCATGATTTTCATGAAGGAGACTATGGTGACCACCTGTATTGGAGGACTACTACTAATAAAATTCTCAGGGCTGGTTTTTACTGGCCCGCCCTTTTATCTGATATCCATAAGAAAGTGACAACCTACCACAAGTGTCAAAATTTTGAAGGTAAAAATAAACTTCTACCCTTTCCACTAAAACCCATTTCTGTCAAAATCCCATTCCAACAATGGGGTTTGGATTTCATAGGTGAAATCCATCCTCCTTCCTCTGCCCAACACAAGTGGATTTTAACAACTACAGATTACTTCACTAATTGGATAGAGGCCATCCCTTCCAGAAATTCCATTGATGTTGTTATTACAAAGTTGCTTGAGACCAATATACTATCCAAATTTGGCTGCCCGAGGAAAATAATTATTGACAATGCAACAGCCTTTAAGTCCAAAAATATGATTGAATCCAGTGATAAATATCATATTTCTTTAGGAAATTCAACAGCCTATTACCCACAAGGTAATGGACTGGCTGAATCATCCAATAAGAGTCTGGTAAACATCATCAAGAAGTTATAAGAATAGAATAAAAAGTCTTGTCATAATAAGTTAATCAGTGCACTTTGGGCTGATAGGCTTACTACCAAGAATTCCATTGGTATGTCACCATACCAACTTGTCTACAGGATGGATTTTGTTTTTCCATCTTCTATAGCATAGCCAGTGATGAAGATAATGCAAGATTTACAAGTGGAACCAAATGATGCACTCAAAAGGATCCATCAAACCATTCAGTTGCAACAAACAAGAGAAGAAGTGTATAACAGAACACAACTCATCTAGGAAAATATCAAGAAAATATTTGATAAAAGGACCAAGGCAGATGATTTTTCTATTGGTGACAAATTTTTAAAATGGGATGCAAGGAGATAAGACAAAGGGAAGCCTAACAAGTTTGATAATCTATGGATGGGACCATATATTATAAATGATTTTAGAGGTGACCATGCAGTTTTTCTCATAGATATAGATGGAACAGAGTTACCTGGTGGTCCTGTAAATGGAAGGATGTTGAAGCATTATTTCTCCTCGTCTAAATATTCTTTTACATCATTGCAAATATCATATCCAACATAGATTGGATTGGATGTTTTTCTGATTAAGGTTGAATCCCGCGGAGAAGGCCCTAATCCATGGTCAACAGACCATCATAATATTTTTTGAAGTAGATAAGGAATCAGATTACATATTGCTCAGATGTGCAGATGGATAAGGCTACTGATCACAGGTTCTTGACACTTCAATGCATGGAAGTGTCATCCCCAGCTAGAGCCACTATTAGGGTCTTATATTTCATAGGATCTCAAGGTGATTGATTTTATTCTATTTGTCAATTTTACTTTGTAAAATGATTTCCAATCTGCAAATAATTTTAAAAATAAAAAAAGGAGATAACATAAAAAATCAAAAGAGGGTATATGTTAAATATAAAAAATTAGAATATGAACCCCATCAAAAAAAGAAAAATAATAAATCTTGAAAGTGTTGCACCTCCAAATGCCACTATTCTTAGTTTAGCTTATTTCTGAAAATAAATTATGTGCAGCTTGTTTAAAATACCACAAAAGTTTAATAGAATTCAATCATACAGTTTAATCATGATTGAATTAGGTTTAAATTGCTTGTTTTTAGGTAGTGAAAAATGATTTTTCAAACTATATAATCTTGACAGATCAATAATTAGGTAGAAAATAAAAATTGGTTTAGTAATTTAATCTAAACCAAGGGAGGTGTTGTAACATTATTTGTTTTTAATAAGTTAGCATAAGTAGTTAAATAATTTTCAAAATGATAAGGTAGGATATGGATGCAAAAGAATGAAAAATTAAAAAATGTTAGGAAAATTATTATTTTTGTAGACATCCATGTCAATAAAATGTTAGGTGTTAGATTCTCTAAATAAAGAAGGCAAAATAAAATGTTAGGGAAGCAAGAAACAAAAAGAAAGATTCATTTTGTTTTAAAAGATTTGATTAGTTGCTAGTCTAAATGCGCCTATGGAAAAAGTTATTTGTATGGTTTAAATCCTTATTATAAATTCAAATCCTAAAGTTTTAAACCATAGAAATATATCTTTGCCATACTTTAATTTCATTCCACTTCCCCTAAATCATTAAACCATATCATTTATCCCTTTTCATTTTCATTTTCCCTAAGTTGTTCCCTTTTTATTTCATTACCGCACATTCAAATTGATTTTTGCATCGGCCAAATCGCAAAATCCTTTAATTTTCGTCTCCTACAAACCTTTTGAAATGCGATATGCAATGATAGTGGGACCCATTCACCCGTCGCGCTCAAATAAACCTTACCCTTTTCCACCTTTACACTTTATCTTTCTACTTTACCTTTTTCACATCGCTATATCATTATTTCCACTTACCTCTGTCTTCCCAATTCCCCGATTGCGATTAAAGTGGGGCCATTTCTCCCTGCCACGTCACCCTTTGCCCCACCATCCATCACACATCACAAAATATACCACATCACATATCAGAAAAAATAACTTATTCCATTTTTCCAACCATTAAAACTTGCGATCATTGACGTGTGATATGTATCGCATCGCACATATCTTAACTTTTCGCTCATCGCATTTCAAAAAATTTAAAGTTTAACCATATTCCCAAAACCTATCCAGTCCCAATTGCAATTTGTGATGCGGCTGGCCCCATCATAATACTCTGCTCACCACTATACGTCATTCCTTCGCTACCATTCCCATTCCATTGCTACACATCATCCTTCGTTAGTGCAAATCACGTTTCACGGGTTTTAACGCTTACCGCACTTCCCCAGACTCTAAACTCTGCAATGTGCGATGTGGGTGGGTCCCAATCGCACTTCGCAAGTTTTATAACCCCCCCCCCCCCCCCACGCGTGCTCATAGCAAAACCTTAAGATTTGCGATTTGTGATAGGCGTCGACCCCACCTTCCCTGCCACATCACCTCCCTCTCCCCGCACTTCGCACTTCGGAAGTTTTAGATTTTACCTCCACTTCTCATAGAAAAACCTTACGACTTGCGATTGCAATGCGGGTTGGGTCCCACCTTCCCTGCCACGTCACCTTCGTACTTCACATCGCACTGTTGATTCCATTTCTCATATCATAAATTGTAAAACATGTGATGTGCGATATTTCTATGGATGCGATAAAGTTCAAAACTAAAGCCTATAGGATTTCAATTCTGGGTATATGTGTTTTTTGCGCCACTTTATGAAGAAAAAGGGTTAAACATGGCAAAAAGGACTCGGGTAGCAAATAGACACCATGGGTCAAGACAGGAAAAGGGCTTTCATAGAACAGATTTCGCCAACACAACACTCATTTTACCAGCACAGTACTAAAAAGGTGGTTACTCAGCAACAATATTCCAGTAGAACAAGGCCAGAAACGCAGATGCGCTCCTTTTAGATCGATTTCTTTCCTTTCAGTTCATTTTGAGAAATTATAGATTTCCTTTTCACACAGGCATTGATTGTAATTTTTTTTGTTTTTATATAAATACTTCAATTTTGGAAGTATCAAGGGTCGATTGATTGAGATCAGAACTATTTTTGTCTATTGAAGTACTGTAAGCTTTTTTAAAGCACTGGAGCATCAATAATAATCATACCATTAAAATAATTCTTGTGGCTTAAATACTGGTGATTTTTTTCTACTGTTATTATGTTTCATTGTCATCTTTCATTGTAATCATCTGAATTCTAATTATAAAGCAGAAAGCATGATGAATAGGATTTACATTTGAGTACCTTGTTCTGGCTGAGTTTACAATCATAATGTTTTCCACTGAAAGCCAAACTAAAGAATTCTTAATTGCTCTTTAATTCTACTGAATATTTTCATATTTTTGTCATAATCCATTTATAAATTTGAAAGATACAGTAAATATTCCTAGCTTGCCCTGTGTTTACTCTGTGAAAACTTGATGCAACTATCCATTTATATTTTGACTACATTTCCTAATAGACATTAATCAACTTAATACAATCAATTTTCCAAAATCCAAAACAAAATTCAAAACCTCGGTACAATCATAACTACCCTAAAAAATTATCCAAACAAAGTTAAATCTTAAAGAGAGAGCCCTCTCTGAAACTAGCATGGCTAGATCCCAGTTTCCAAAGTTGGTTTGATGTTGGCCTACGTGAATAGTTCTCACAATCTCTAGTAAATTACAAAATTCTAATAGTAACTTCCCCACCACAGGTTAATTATGTGGCAACATGTTCCATGCTCTGGTTTATTGATGATCTAGTAAGTGATATAGTGCATTATGTACTGGGGGCAATGGTTCCCGATCTTTCCATTAGATCCATTGATATGTATCCCTTCCAGAGATTTGTTCTCCCATCTTACGAGAACCTCTTGAAATCCATGACCTCTTATGGGCCACAATCTAGGTGTCAGAGCATGGTTCCTTTTCTTGTGTCAAGATTGTTAAAAAATGAAACAATGTGTCAGAGCATAGTTCCTTGTCTTCTATCAAGGTCGTTAAAAAATGAAACAAGTTCGAATGAGGATAGTTATTTTACTATGTTAACCTTGTTAAAAAATTAAATAGATCCCTATGAGAATAGTTCTTTTACTATGTCAATCTCGTTAAAAAATGAAACAAATCCCTTTTCAATTCGAGTCTTTGAATAGATCTCATAAATTCCCAGTCTAATCTTTCACTTGATCTCGTAAATGAACCTTCATTCCATCTACATGCTAGTAACCAATAGTCTACTTAGGTTAATGAAATGAAGCTTGGGGGCATGTACCTCAAATTGAGTCATTATGTTGGGCCATGTAAACTTATTCCAAGCATAAGTTGTCACCATTTAAAGCTTGTGTAAAAATTAAACCACTCTCAAGTATAGTTTTTTCTTCGTTTCAAGATTGTGTAAAAATGAAACCATCTTCAAGGGTTCTCAAACATAGTTTCCCATGTTTCAAGTTTGTGTAAAAAATGAAACCATTACTATACACCTCTTTTGATTTCCCTTTTATCTGCCTCTTCTGCCAAATGAGCCTTGGTTTTCTCATTCCATCGTCACCATCTTCTTGACCGATCATACACTCTTACTTGGTTGTTTTACCCTTTCCTAAGGAACCTCTGTGATGAGTGGCCTTGTTAGCCAGCCTCTTGACCTTTGCATTTTTTTAGCAGTTCCATTATGACCAGAACCAGTCATTACCCTTTATACATCTTGTTCCTCCAGGAGGAGTCCTCTTTCATCTCTTTTCAGAGTCCCAAAATATGAAAAGATTGTCGAGCACTTGTACTTTCGAGCCCGTAAAAGTAAATGAAAATATGTCTACTTAGAAGGAAAGCCTTTTTATTGAGATCCCTTTCACTGAATCCATAGCCCAATGGTATTAAGCTCTGATATTTTCAACCTAAATTCATCATAGCCAGTTTATTTCCTAAATAGAGTTAGCATCTATATCTTTATTCCATACCATTAACCCTTGAGAGAGCCCTCTCAAAATGAGGAGGCTAAGCCTCAGTCACAAGATTGGTTTGAAATAGTTACACTGAAGTTTTCTTATCAGCAGCCAATCAGGTACAATTTTGGTGATAACATTTTGGTGTGTCTGCCGGGAGTCTGGAGATATACATCTCCCAAAAATTATGAAGCTGAACTATTGAAGGTAGCAGGAGCTCAGAATCTGTTCGAGGCTGCAACTACATTGGTGACTCCATTGTTGAAGAATTCAAAATTCATAGATTCATGGTGATTCCACTGGACATATGAAGAGCTCAGATACTGCCATTCTTGTTTCAAGGTATGCATGTATAGATTTTTTAGGAATTCATGGTTTCCCACATCATTTTCCCAAGGATGCATATTTTTTAAGGAATGGTCCAAAATTCAATGGAGAAGATTTGAGTTTGACTTTAAAGCATATATCAGATTTCTATGACTTTACTAAGCTTCTTAGAGTCAAACATGAAGATTTTTGCATCATATTTTTCTATGATTCATTTCAAGGAAAATGTAAACAGTGGATTGAAAGATTTCCTGTCAGATCTATTAAGTCATTTGGAGATTTTTGGCTTATGTTTTTGGAAGAATGGATAGACACAACAGAGTTGGTGGCAGACTCTCCTTCAATTCAAGGCTTTAAACAATGGAATGATGATCATATTAATGAGGAAGTAGATGAAAAATTTTCTTTGTCCTTGTCTTCTTATCTAAAATCATTTGAATGCAAGTCAAAAGATAAGATTCAATTTTTGGATGAAGTTTTTAAGAACATTGAGAAAGACATTGAAGTTATACAAGGTCAAATTCAATTATATATTCTTCATGATCATGATCATTCTTTTCAAAAGCTTTCCATGTCAGAACACAAAGAGAGGGTGTTGCTTCCTTTCTCTTTTGAGATTGAGGAAGAAACACTATTTTTGAAATCAGTTTGAACAACAGTTTGATAGCACACAACTGAAACCTTGTGTGGCTAAGCAAAGCATACATGAATTTTCCAAAGCATCAAACAGATCATGTTTTCTTTGATCCTATAGCTGACTACATGGAAGAGTTCTACAGTCCAGATTGTCAATTATATTTTCATTATGAGGATCAGATCTATTTTATGTTGCCTTGGTCATTTCAGTATCATGCTTACTATTTTTTCAAGTGCAGTCAACAGGTTCAAGTGTCAGATAAGATCAATGACTAGCTTCATTGGCAGTTTCATGTTGCTTGACTTAAAAATGGAGATTGCAGCTGTTAGGGTAGCTAGGAGTGTGTGAATAAGCTCAAAGTTGATTGAGCATCTTTTCAGTAGGTACAGATTTGGCTCCTTTGCAGTGATCATCAAGCTTCAGCCCGAGGTGAAGGCCATAAGAGCTTGGCGAATTTTTCATAAATTTCAGAGTTTTTATTTCCAAGAAGATGGATAGCAGCACTGGAACTACTGGTTCCTTGGTGTACCACAGGGGCACACCATCCCAAGTGGAGCCACTGTTATCACTCATAAAAATGAAGCATCAGCTGACAAAGTCCTAGAGGTTCATGTGTCAATGGTAGGGCCATATAATTCATTTCTCATTACTTGGTCAAGGGAAATTTTGAATTTTTCTTGTTTAAACCTTACCCTAAGGTCTAAACCCACTCACTTTCAAACTCCCTCATGTCACATCACTCATCGTTTTCTGACTGATTTCAATTTTCAAGATTTTTGTACCGAAAATTCCATTTTAGCCAAGAATCCCTACTTTCGTAGTGCATTCAGTGTAAAATAGGAAGAAAACTCTACGAAATTGGCTAATAGTTTTGTAGCGAATGTGAAGCATTTCTTTGTTTTCTGGTTTGGAGCAGTCAACTTCAAAGGCATTTTCTGAGCAATTAAAAATGAATTTTGGAAATATGAAAGAGATTTTGCTTCATACCAGACATAACTACAAAAACCTCTCTCAGTTCTTCAAATTTATTAGGAGGTGGAAAAAATTGATAAATTAAAATGCGCTACGAAACTGCTGTTACTAAACTGTCATGTACATGATTGTGTAGCAGTCAATTTCAAGTTCAGTTTCTGGCCAAATGCAAAAGTGTTTTGGAATTATGAAATATTTTTGTCTTCATCACAGCCCCAGATAAAAATACCTCTCTCAATTGTTTCACAAGTGTTATCAATTGGGAGATACAAGGATTTCGTTGAAGCCCTATTTTCAGAAATAGATTTTTCTTGTTTTACACATGTTTTGAAATGCAGTTTCTGGACAGCAGGAGATGTGTTTCAAAAAACCAAGAGACATTTTGATTCAATACATGATGGCCTAGAAAAACCTCCTTCGGTTTCTCAAACTACATCATGGATTAGGAGATATAGGCTCTGTTCCAAGACCTATTTTTCAGGAAAAAACAGGAAAAATCTGCAAGGATGTCTTAAATAATGAAGAATAAATGCCTCAAGGAAACTAAAATGAAGTTGTTTTATGGTTTGTATGGTCTGTAGATGATGAATACAGGTTATATTCTAAGTATTAAGCAACTACAGTTTTCATTTGACAAATTTATGAAAAAATCTGCATACTCAGCAGTTTCGTAGCGCCTCCAGGCTTAAAAAGCAGAAAAGCGCTATGAAACTGTTGTAGCTGCCTTTTTTGCCACTTTTGATCAGTATTTAAGGTGCTAAAGGCTGAGTTAAGAGTTGAACTTACTATGAAAGATGTTTTTAAGGGTGATTAAAATGATGCAAGAGGAAAGAGTCAAGTTTTTGGAGGACAATGGCTTGTAATGGCAGCACTACAGAAAGCGCTACGAAACTGTTGTATTTTCGTAGCGCAATACATCACATCCTTTTGAGAAATTTTTGAAGCAGGTTTTAGACATTTGGAGGCTAGGAAAGAGTTATGGGACATGTTAGGCCAACTTTCAACAGCCAAGGACCACGAAATGAAGATTAAATGATAGTCAGAATGTTCAAAGAAGGAAAAAGATCCTATGCCTAAAAAACAGGGTACTATTTCCTATTTTTGTGGAGGTCAGCTAAGTGGTCATGAAGAAATAAACGCCATTATCCAAATTCGACCATGTGATGATGCACTTGACAATGATGTAATTTCAAATAGATAAGGTTGTTATAGATAGTAATAAGGAGTTTGAGTCCTTTTTGAAATAGGACTGTCAAGTAGGATAGGTGTATTTTTGTAATAAATTTCATGTTTTATGGTTTTTCAAGGTGTCATTGGACAGAAATTCGATTTATCTAGCCTAGAGGCAAATCATCTAAGGATGTAAGAGGTCTATTAAAGGCCATTGGGTCGAATTTGTCAAATGTTGGAATATTTTTGGCAAAATAGCAGCTTATTGTAATGGACTGTTTAAGCTAATACAGAGATCTGTTACTTGAACAACTTGAGATTCTGAAGGATTTTTTAGTGCTTTACTATTCTATTTTTACCTCTTATGTATCTCACTTGCAGTGGTTTTCACTTATATTACTCATAATTCATCTATGAGATGCTCTGACTTCCTTTATATATGAATTAACTGTGTATACTCATGTTTTATTTGTGTGTGTCCTACTTCTAGAAACTCTGAATAGCCTCAACTTCCATGTCAAGTAACTCATTGAATCACTGAAAGTTTTCACTCCATAAGCCAATGCCTACATAATAATATTATTTTCAATCTACACTCATCAGGTTGGAGATGTTATCTCATAAGACTATTTGATTGTAAAGCTATTGGAGTTTCTGCTATATACAGTAACAACACAACTTTTCTTCACCTGAGATTCTTATTATATTTCAATGAGTTTTTGTCCTATATTTTGAAATTTTTTCTTCTATTTCTTAAATCTTATTACTCAGAACTCATGATTGTTTGTGCTCTGACTTCCTTTAAGCATTAAGCCATGATTTATCTCTCTTAATAGTTTTCTTCCTGCCTCATTACTCAGAATTCGTGTATCATACGCTTTGACTTCCTTTGAACCTAAAGCTATTGAAAACCTCATGTATGTCTTGCTCTTTCATTGAAATATTTACAAGCCTCAGCTTCCACAAGGAAATCCTTGTTATTGAGATCCCTTTCACTGACTCCATAGCCTAATGGTATTAAGCTTTGATCTTTTCAACCTACATTCATCATAACCAGTTTATTTCCTAAATAGAGTTAGCCATCTATATCTTTATTCCATACCATTAAATCTTGAGAGAGCCCTCTCAGATTGAGGAGGCTAAGCCTCAGTCACAAGATTGGTTTGAAATAGTTAAACTGAAGTTTTCTGATCAGCAGCCAATCAGGTAAGTTTTTTGTGATAACAAATTGGTTGTAATGTTCCCTTTTCAATCTATTAATAATACAATATATGTTTTCTTTCCATAAATGTGTCAATTATTGTCCATTTATTGTAATGTTCCTTGATCTGTTACATGATTTGTATTAGAGAATATTATGCTTTGTATGCATTTGTTGTCTCCAATTGATCTTTATTGCAAACAGTCATCTACATCAGCGAAGAGGAGATTGTGAGCTTGGAAGCGAAAGAGTCAAGGGAGACATCAAAGGTATTAGCATCATATAGAGGTAGGAGATCTATCCTCCTTTGGATTTTCTAATATGAATTAGGAAATTATGCATGTAGTTGTCTTATGTAGTTGCTAGATCCTCCCATAGGACTATAGGGATCGTTTTTGTCCATAGAAAGGATTTCCTGCACAACAAACCCTGAACATGCCCAATGACTGCATTTTCTATGAGGATATGTATGTCCTCTTATTCCAAGCAAGAAAGTTTTATGACCCAATCAATTTGTTTCTTTCCTTCCAAGATGAAGTCATTTTGAGAGATTCAGACTTAGATATAAAGACACTTACTCAAGAATTGAAGATACACCTAGATGATGAATCTTCAACTTGATGCCTTTCTTGATGATTATGATAATAAAATATTTCTTCTTGATGAAGATGTCTTTCCTTCAAGTATGTTTCATAGTGATCCTTATAAGAGGGAGATCACCTTGATTCCTTAATGATAATGACAATGCTTCTTACTGATTTCTTTGGATGTAGAAACTTAAAGATGCTTCAATGTGTAGTAATTCTTTCTTAGAGATGGGGTCCTTGAGATATTATTCTCCTTGAGATGATGATTGTAAAATGTGAGGGCTACCCAAGAACGTTTTAGGAGTGGAACCCTTATTTGGGTGATCTAGGATTTTTAGGTATTCTTTGGTTCCTTCCTTGATAGTGCTCGATCCTTATGTATCCCTTCTTGATGTCTTCTGTGATGCCTTGACCGTTCTTAGTATTCCTTTTGATGTTCCTTCTACAAGCTTCATTTCCTTGTCTTTTCACCTTAGCTCTGATACCATGTTGAGAAATATATGGAAGCTAGACTAGGTGATTTCTCTAACTTTGATAACGGCTTGTGATGTATTTTTATTGAAATTAATTAGCTTCTTCTTTATCTTGATTATATTTAGTGTTCTTATCGTCAAACAACTACCAAATCATAAATAACAATGAGATAAGAGGACACAATATGTAGGTGATCAGCCGAGGCCAAAACCTCTCTACTCGAGAGCAAAACCCACAAGAATTTGTCTCTTCTTATAGAACTTCAATTGAAAAATTCCAAGACCTATGACCCTTGACCAAGACCCCTTCAAGTCCAAGTCAAACCTTTTCTCCTTGATAATTTTTCCTTCCAGCAACTTCGACCTCAAAAAATTCTTGCAATTTCGACCCCTAACCAATTATTCTGCATCTTCAACCTTCTAGCAAATTCTTCTACATGAACCCTAGGTGACATGTGTGATAGAATGATGGTGATTTTTTCCTTCTTTCTCCTTCGCTCGAGATGAATCATCTTCCTTATCAACTCAACTTGCAAGGAAGACTTCCTTTGACCCAAAGCTCGACTCTCTTTTGAGTGACTGTAATTCACTACTTGTTGTTGCAGAAGGGTACCCTAATACACTTCGCACATGTGAGAAAGATAGCCCAAAAATAATCCCAAAACTCGATTTCTTCTGCTTACTTTCACTTCTTCTTCCTCACTCCTTCTAGTTGTCTTTCTTATCTTGATTGAACTTCTTTGTTGATGGATGTGTGTGTCCTTGAATGAGGTCGAGTGCTTCTATATATAGGTTTCCTCGAGTCCTCAATAAGGCCGATTTGTCCTTCTAGATAGGCCAAATTTCTCTTTCAAAGTCTGACTTGTTGTTTGCACCATGCCAAGGTCTTAGAGGGTCTTGGACTCTAGTTTGACTCAAATAAAACTTTATTTACAATATGTAACATGCCAAAATGGGTCTTCAATACATGTCAATGAATCAATTAACCTAGAAGCACTCAATGCGTGCTTGATCAAAACAAAAAATTCCCTTGAGCATGAAACTCGTGCCTCAAGAACAACAATAATAATTTTTTTTTTTTTTTACATTAGATACATAAAATCATGATTACATATGTCATTATAAAGACCGAACCTAGTTACATATTTCAACAAAGGAAATAAATGTTATTCCCTAGGAAAAATAAAAATAAAAAATAGAAATAAAACTTTTCGCTTTTAACTATTTCTTTGTCATCCATTGAAGCTAAGTACAAAGCTTTGTGTAGTGTTACGTGTGAAGTAGTTTGGTTGAGGTGAAAAACATATTTAGACACATTATCATTTTTCTCAGGATGTAATCTATGGAAATTGATTTAGTCTATTGTAGCCTCTTCGAAAGGAAAAAATTGAAGTATGTAGGAATTAGTTGGGTGTGGTAGAAAACATATTTCTCCATTAAGAATTCATTACGGGAATTTTGAGGTCTAAAATGGGCCTCCTAAGGAAAATGTACAATCAAAATTCACTTTATGAGAACCAATCACATTTTAGGGGATGACCTCATCCCTAATGGTTGAAGTGGCATTTCTTGAGTTAAAAGTACTTACTTGTCACATTCTCAATGGTGGATAAAAACTCATGGTTAACCATGCTAGTGCTCTAAGTACTTTTAAAATCATAAAGTAAAGTACCCATAATAAATGTCATTTGACATTTTTTGAATAAAATATTATTATTGTCATTTCATATTTTTTGAAAGAAATGATGCATATCCCTACACAATCTTCATGTATTTACACACTTTTCAATAAATATTATATTTGTATATTTTCAAATATTTATTTATAAATCAAATCAATTCAATTTGTAATATAAAATTCATACATAAAACAATATATTATATTATATTATTTTTATATAGTATATTAATCACATGTTATTATATAATTTAAATAATACAAATTTTAATTAATAGTATATTCTATAATTAAGAATTTATGAATTTATATTTATATTTTATTTTAAGTTATTTAAGTACAAAGGACAAATGCATTAGTTATGAAATGATAATGAATTTTTCTAGAAAATATCATTATTATTTATAGTCACATCAATACAATTTTTTTAATATTTTTATTCTAATACAACTTTTGAATTGAATTTAACCATGGTTACATGGATTTTGGTGCAAAAAGTGAATTGCAAATAGATAAATATTATTTTATTGGTTTATCTATTATTTTATTATTTCTTTAGGAGGCCCATTTTAGACCTCAAAATTCCCCTAATGGTTAGAATTATGAAGAAATCTAAAAAATTCTCTTAAATATAGAGCTTATTATGTTGTTTGAATTGTTTTTCTTATTTGTCTTTGTCACTTGTTAGTTCCTATATTCTAGAAATATGTTCAACTATATTACAATACTATATATGTAAGTATTACAATACTATATATGTAAGTAATTGTGGCCTAATAAATGTAAATGAGTGTTATGTGGTGCAACCTCCTCCGTGTAAATGATTGTCTTACTAATAAATTGCAATAAATTCCTTTTTAAATTATGATTATTATTTATATATTATTAATCATACATAACAATTTTTAAAAATAAATATATAAAAAAAATTATTTTTTTACTTATAATTATTATATATAAATAATTCTATAATTTAGATTTAGTTACTTTTTCTCCTTTGGTGAAAATTATTCTTCTCTTTTCTTTTTTACTTTACTTTTCGCTTTAAAAATACAACATGACTTCAAATTTTTTATACTCTTTCAAAGAGTATATTTCATTTAAACCAAAATTCTATTTTCTTTTTTACTTTACTTTTCATTTTAAAAATACAACATGACTTCAAATTTTTGCTACTCTTTCTAGGAGTATATTTCATTTAAACTATAAGTCTATATGATTTTGACTTTTTGATTTATTGATTTTCACATTCAATAGGATTTTTCTATATTACACTATGAACACTCTATATATCTAATTTTATTTTTATAGATTTGTAAGTCATTACAAGAGGTATTCACGTTTTCTTTATTACACTATGAACACTTTTTCTTTTTATATTCATATTTAGTTAATTATATACTTATTATTTTAATTGTAGTATAGGGATTATTGGGTAGTTTTATACTAAAAAATCTTATTATATTAATTGCAGTAGAGAGACAAAAAAAAAAAAAAATTGAATAAAAAATTATTGTTTTATAAAAAAGGAGATTAAAAGTTTAGATGGGTCGAGGGAAATTTTATCAAATCCAAAATAAGAAGATAAGTTAATTTGAGATTGAAAGAATAAACTACATATATTGATATTTTTGTCTTTAAAGTTAAGAATGGTCATGGGGTTTTTCCAAGATCGTTTCTTCTTTTTCTTTTGTAAATGTCAATCTATCTCAAGTTGTCAAGAACAGATGGTTTGGAGACGAAGGCCACATTTCCCGGGATATTTCCATTTTTGGAGGGTTTGCAATAGTGGTTATTTCATTATCACTATCTAAGTGATATGATTCATGAAGGCGTATGACATGCTCACTCATTGAAAAAACCAAGATCATGATTGTATCTTTTTTTTCTCCATTTAAGGGATCTAGATAAGACAGGGGAGATGAGGGAAGAGGGGGAGGGACCCTAGAGTTTGTGGGATGAGATGACATTGCGTGGGGTTGAGTTGAGGCTAAAGGAATAGATTTGACTACCAAATATTTTTACAATCATATCTTAATTAGAAATTATAATTTTTGAAATATTTAATATGATTTTGTTTATATTATAATATTTTGGAATTATTTTTATGATTATAGAAACTCTCTCATCTTATTTCATAATGGTTTTAAGAATGATTTTGTAATAATATATAAGTTTCAACATCATGATCCTTACAACAATGGGTACAACACGTAATGGTTAATTGTTGTACATTGAGTTTTATTTCTTATTCCACCTTCCTTTCCTTCTCTATGAGAAATGTTGTGTGAGTTTTTGTATGTGGGACAACACTTGGATATCCTTATCTTGTAGCATCATGGAATTGTTACTACACCTATAAAATCTCATATCTTCTTGTATGTCAGCTTATATTGGTTGTGAGGGTTATTTCATAATAGCTTATAAGTCCAAATACACGGTAATCCTTGTACTTGTGGGGGAAACCATAGGGGATTGTTGTCTCTTACTGACACAATGTTTAATTGGTTGTTGGGAGAGTATGTTTGCTTGCTTATAATTACCCTCATCCTCCATGAATGTGTTGTGTGGGTGCATATGTGTGAAAGAACAATTAGATACACCTATCATGTGGAATATTGGAATTGTTTTAATAATTATGAAGTCTCATCTCCTCCCCCCTTATAAAGATAAATTTTACAATTATAAAATATAATAATTTATTCTCTACTAATTAGTTAATCATGTTATTAATTATATGAATTACTGAAAATTTCTCATTCTATTATTCTAATTAAACAAGCCCATTAAAAATCTTTATGAAAAAACATTTAAATCATCAACAATCATATCTTTGTTGATTTCCACACTTCTAACACCATATTACACTATGAGCAGTTTATGTATCTAATATTTTTAAAATTGCAGTTCTAGGAATCCTTTAACATTAAAGATTGCACTTATGATTCCCTATGTAACCACCCCTCCCACATTTACCCACTTCCATTGGTATACCGGGGTAAACATGAGTTGAGGATAGTATGACATGAATCAAACTCCTAAGAACAATTAAGGAAGTGGAATCGAAAAATTGAGGCTTTATTGACCTTTCACAACATTCTACAGGTGCTACAAGACCCACAAAGGCTGAGAAACCATCCCAGGAGGATAAACCTTGAGTTGTATCCCTCCTTCTCTGCATTGGGCCCTAAACCACACCCACAACAAGGCCTTCATGATGTTGGGAGCCTCCAACTGCATGTACAAGCCTGCATCCATTCGGTTGCAACCAAAACTTTCCAGTTAGAAGCCAATGATTTCATATTTTGAGCCTAATTTCCAGGTTAACCTCCATACCACTACCTAAAACTTCCTCTAACTTATCAGATGCATAAATGACATAAAAACAAAGCTAAACATTCAAAATTGAGTTAGAGACTTGACTTAACGAGGCCTAACCATGACAATCATTTTTTCAAACATATTGAGAACATGAAATCTACAGGACATGAATGCATATTTCAACATAGGGTTCTGTGGAGGCCTCGAAATTCACTGCAACAACATGGAGGATGACCACCCGGTCCGGACCTTAAATCAGTTCCTTTTCCGTTTAGAATGGTGGCTCCGATTGGTTTAACTAGGTCCAATTACCTTCTCTTAATCTCCATTGGCTTAAAATATGACTTTTATCTATCAATGGAAAAGAGACATCAGATCATTTCTCTTGCCGATCGGACAAGAAAAGTGATCCCTAAGCTAATTTGGGCTTAGCCAAGCCACAATTAAAGTTTTACCTCTTTGAGAAGAGGACTTTTTTAGGATGTAGAATTTAATCTATATGAAATATTATTCTAAGATGCAAGCAAAAGAAATTATTTTAATCCTATCTCAATTAGGCAAATATAAATCTATCCCAACTGAGAGCAAGATGTTTTAAATATTTGAGATTTAAATATGTTTATTTTACATGAATATCAAGCTAACGAAGTAGTTCAATTAACTGAAATTGTGAATACCAAACACATTCTATCTAGTGACCTCTTAACTGAAATAATCAATCAACAACACTCAGGAAGTAGTTATCAAAATGATATTGATCATTTAATCAGTAACTTGAATAATTAAACAATAACATGCGGAAATAGTTCACAACATATCACTATTCAATAAATCAGTTTTATAAGACATATTTCTGAGTAAATAGTTACTTAGAAATTAGAATTCAACCCATAAGAGTAGATAAAAATAATAACATAAATTAAGGCAAATTACTCATACCGACAGAAGTGCACAAGTATGCAAGTAAATTGACACATTCATGTTATCATTAAATGAAGCCAGCATTTAAAATAATAGTATTATAAATACCAATTTATTAAGTCCATTTCTCCAACTCTGGTCTCTAACAGTCTTTTACAATCCCTGAACTTCTGCTTCAAAAATCAGAGCTACAGTAATGCAAGACTCTGTTCATTATACATAACTCAGAATGTTAAAAAAAAAACCTCAATAATCTCCAGATCTGAGATTTCTCTCCTCTCACCCTACACCTATAAATCTCTATTACATAAATGCTTTTAGAATTCCAGAATTGTAGAGGAGAGAAGCCTCTATTACATTTTGCAATCTGCTATTTATGATATCTGCAAAGGAATTCTTCATATGAAAGTTTGTTGAAGAGTGGTTTTGCTCAATCAATTTTCATTGGTTCAAATCATATTATTCAATTGTTGGAGCATTCTCATTGATTGAGATTTTCTTCTTCTCATCTCTTCAATTGTTTTCGTGCAAAAATAAAATCAAAATGCAAATCTAGAAATTAAAATAAATCCAATTAAAAATTAATTAAATAAATAAATGAAAAGGAAATATAAGCTTTCTTTTGATGTCCGTGCTGATCTAATTGGCCAAGGAGAACATAGAATAATGGATTTTCACTCATAAGAAGTTATGGCAAATTAAAATGCAAAAAGTAAAACTCAGAAAATTAGTTTTGTTTAAAAATTTGAAGCTTAATATTTTGCTGCATTTTAGGCTCAATAAATGATAAAATCTAGAAATGAAACCTCTTCAAGAATAATCTACATCATTCTATTTTTCCAATGAGCTATCATGGGTCTCATTTGGCCAAGTAAAACTCCATTTATGAGCCTCTAAAGTTGGTATATTAAAATTTCCAAAAAACTAGAATTTTGTTGCTTGGGCTAAAAAATCAAAATTTTAAATTAAATTCTAATCCTAAATTACATTATAATATTTAATTAATTAATAATAATTAATTTCAATTATATTATTCATCTAATTTAGTTATAATCTAATTCTAAAATAAGTTATAATTATCTATTAATTAATTAATAATTACATTATTAATTTTAATAAAAACTAATTGAAAACTAAAATTAAACTAATTAAAAAATTTATTTATTGATTAATTAACATATTAAAATATTATAATTCAAATTATATTAAAATTATAAAAAATATTATAATTAAAATATAATATTAATTTGTAATATTATATAATAAAATTTATTTTAATTAATAATTCACAAAATATAAAAAAGCACACCACGTGAGAGAGAGAGGAGGAGTGGAGGGATAAGACAGAAGATAGCGGAGGGAAGGCGGTAAAATTAAGTGACGTGGTTGGTAGAGGTGAGGCCAATCGCAAATCACAAAATCAAAACTTATCGCAAACCGCACTTGGAGATGGGTAGCGATGAATGTTCGACAATAAAAAGTAAAATATGCAATGTGTGATGGGAATGAAGTGGCGATCGGAAGGTAAGGATCCCACATAATATCGGATCGGCATTACAGAAGGATAGCACATGAATGTGGTGATTTTTTTGCGATGGACGATATATGAAAATGTAAGGGGTCCTACCAAAGGTTTCACATGGCAATTAGTTATATATAATACGGTTGTTCGATGGGAGGCGGAGCTATAATATTGAAATTTCAGAAGTTAAAATAAGTGGGTTTTAAATATAGTTTAAGTTATGAAGTGTTTGGATATTGGGAAAAAGGTGAAAAATAATGAAAATGAAGTGAGGTCAATATTTATAATAAATGACTATTTTAACTACAAGAATTAAAATATTGATACACTTTATACATGTTTTTTAACCCAAGCGAGAAAATGATCAAAACTTTAAAGGAGTGTAATTTACAAACCGTTTGACCAAATGAAGTGAAACAATACGAAAAAAATGACAAATTTACAAAATAATTAACTTTATCAAAATTTTAAAAGGTGTTTAGCCAAGAATTTTGTAGAGAGGGTCTCCATTATTTGAAGTACATAAGTCAAAAATGGGGGGGTTGTTTTTTACCACAACAATGGCAACATGCGG
Source organism: Pinus albicaulis (assembly GCA_034641835.2). Taxonomy (NCBI): domain Eukaryota; kingdom Viridiplantae; phylum Streptophyta; class Pinopsida; order Pinales; family Pinaceae; genus Pinus; species Pinus albicaulis. The sequence continues at coordinate 1,692,795,178 of CM076579.1, read as the reverse complement.
GAGAAGAAACAGTTATCTCTGACTAAAGGTAATGAACTTAAATTTACCCAAAGTTTAAAAATAATGGAAACCACGAAATCGTCTAACAGTAAAACATTTCCATAGGTCCCACATAAATAGATTAAGAAATGTGAGTTTGTAAAGATAAGTACTTAAAATAGGCTTCAGTAAAAGTGATGAATCCAAGTTTGAGGAAATTTGTTTTTTTAATTTTCCTCATGTTGAAAATAGAAGAAAGAAGAGATAGGAGTTTTTTGATAAATCATATATCCATTTTGTGATTGTCTCTGACATCGCTTCGCTGCCAGCGAGCCTGAATAGTACTCCGGCGAAGTTGTTTTTTATGCCATACAAGCGTAGTCCCGCTGTCAGCGAGTGTCTATAGCCCTGATGGGTTTACTTGTATTTCCCGTGCTTCCTATTTTTATCACTCTTTTTATAAACGCATTTGCAAGCTTTTTATTTATGATGTATTTGAGTGAAAGAGGTGGGATGGTAATAGAGATTTTATGTTTAATGGACATAGTACTTTCATAATGTTTGCTCCAAATTATTTCCCTGCAACTATCAATCAGAGGATTTTTATGTGGAGGGGTGGGAGGGATTCATTGTATTAAACTCAAATCAGTTCTTTCCTTTAAAAAGTAAACTCAATCACTTATAAAGGATGTGTATTCCTTTATGAAAAATAGTTAAATCAAGATGGCTTTATGGTTCCATAAAGATATGCCTTTAATGATAAATGAAATTCACTTAAATGGATAAAGTAAAAGATTTCCCATGTATGTCTACAACTATAAGGTAAGTAAAATTCATTTCACATAAATCATGACAAAGTCACCAAAATCAAATCAAAACTGAAAACAAAAAATAAAATAATTCCTAAACTAAAGTAAGAAAATAAATTAGCAAATAAAAAAATGAAGAAAGAAAAATTTGAAAGAAAAACAAAATTTAAAAGCTAAACTCTAACAACATCACTTATATGAATTTCTCAACAAATGATTATAAAAGAAAATAAGAATATGTACATTCATTCATATGTTGAGATTTTAAAATTTTTATCTTGTAGAGTTATATAAAAATGAGGCTCTCAAAATGTAGAAGGTGAATAGCAGTTATGATAGATAATATGCTGAATGAGAAGTTTTGTCTGTTGAAAATTTTCTTTTTCAAGGCAAAATCTGCATAAAAGCATCTTAACTATTTTCTAATAAAAAAAATGCTTAAATAAACAGAATAAAGGTTTAGAAATTCTTCAGTCTAGCTTATTCAATGAGGATCATTATTGCTTCTCTCAAGAATCTCAAAGAGCAAAAGGAAATTTGTAAAACTGATCTGGTAGAGGTGCGAATGGTTCATGAAGACCTGAAAAACACAGTTCGAGATTAGAAAAAACTAAAATGAAGAAATTAAAATAAATGAAAGTGGGTAAATGAAACTTACCATGGGAGAACTACATTTAATCTTACCTAAGAAAGATGATTTTCTCCAATGCAAGTTAACTTCTTTCTTGAATTAGATTTAAAAGTATGAAGAAGTTTTATTGACCCAAAATCATTATTTATTACATCTAGAATAAAAAAATAGTAAACTAAAAGAAAGCAATAATTCATATTCAAGGAAACGGGAATAAATGGAATCCATCAGAAATGAGGATGAAGATATTATTATTTATAAATTACAACGAGGAATGTTCTTTTTGTTTCTTCCATTCATGAATTTATATCAGCCCCAAAGTATTGAAATTGATTTAAAATCTCGAATAATGTAATAGTATATAAAGAGGATTTGAATCTATATATGATAAGTATGGAGAGAAATTCAGAATAAAAGAAAAATTAAAAATATGAATCAATCATCGACACATTACCATGCTGATTTTTTTCGCATCGCGAGATTCTTTGCCATACATAACTTAAAAATTGTGACTTCCATATTTGCCAATATACGATTGATTTCTTTCCATAATAATTTAAAAGATAATGGTGGAAAGCTGAATATAAAATTTTATCACATCAAATATCTTGAAGCCAAAGCTTTAATTGAGTTAGCAATGCGATATAATTATTGTGATGGAAATTCCGCAAGATGAGCATGTGCGATGAGAAACTGCAAAGGGATGACTGTGATATCAGAGAATAGTCATATCAGAAGATTAAAGCTTGTGAATGAACTGAAACACCGATATTATTCTTGCGATAATGTAAATGTGGTAAATGACTGATGCACTGTGACTGCAAATATCAAAATATATGTGCGAAACTTTAGTTTTGCGGCCCACACAAATGGTGACCAATCACGCATGGTTTCACTTCGCATCTTTTATAATTTACCTTCCAGTAGTTTTCAAAACTTAACTCTTTTTCAAGTTTTGCGATTTTGTGTTGTCGCAATTCGCAACAAACTCCACATTGCTCATTGCAACTTTTATCGTTTAACATATTACTTATCTTGTGCGATATGCGACATGTGTATCATCGCATCACAGCCTCCTTACCTTGTCATTTATCGCATCGCAACTAATATAGCTTACCGAGTGAGGTTTTTAACAATAACCACTAAAATTTCTAATGTGCGAAATGTAATTTCGTTGATGCGCTGATATGCGATAACGAACGGACCGGATATTTTTATTATATGAATTTTAATTTCATATCGGATCTGGGACATCGAAACTTTTACATATATTCCCCTAACAAATTTTCGATTTATAAACGGACGTGATATCTGTATATAAAGATGATTTAAATGTAATATCGAGTCCAAGTTATATGAACATCGCAATTTTGGCGAAGTAATTTTATCAGAAAATGAGCGAGAGTATTGAAATTGATTCAGAAGATATGCATAGAAGGTTTCCTAACGGGAATTGTTAAGATATGCCTCTGATCAAATGTTGTGATACAGATAATGTGACATCAGACAGAGAGATCATTTGGAGGGAATGAGAATATCAAGAGACTGGATATAATTAGTGTATGTTTATTTCATAACCTCTGATATGTGATTTGCGATATATAATGAGCCATATGTGGGGTCAATGATTTATTTAATATATTCAATTCAAAAAGAAAGTGAATGATTTAACTTTGCTTTATAATAAATAACCCTTTAATAATTTAATTAAATGTCGAAATTTTTTATTGAAAATTTATTTTATCATAACTTTCTTATAAAGAGATTTATGAAATAAAATGATTTGATATGATTTTTCCAACAATTTATTAAGACTTATCAAGATTTCAATATGAGCAAAATTTAGATATCCTTCAAATTCAAATAAAATAATTAATAGTTCCCTGAACATGTTGTAGATTTTAGAAACAAGGGTTGACTGTTTGCTTATCTCAGATCTACATAATCAAGTTAATGAAGATTTGCACACAAAACAAAATAAAAATAATAAACAACCTTTTGAAAGAAAAATAAATAATAAATAATGATGAACCTGTAAACACATACCTGGAATAATTTTTTTGTAATTTTACCTCATGAATTTTCAAGTTCTCCCAAATTTTCTCAAAATTTGCATAATTTCAACATCACCTTCTTATTTTAATCTAAAATTCTAAGTAATGAATTTTTTCAAATTGCGTCATTTCCATAATTTCATCAAAAGGCAAGAGTGGTAAAAATGAGTTCTTAGAATTACTTGTAAATCAAAAATTGTCAAGTGGTAGAAAATTCTTGGAATTCCTTCATGTATGATCAATGCTATGAATTTTGAAAAAACAAGAAAATTGAAGGCTTTAACAAATAAGTATGATCAAATAATTCAAGAGCTTCTAAAATGTTCTGGGCTGCTTTTCTATAATTGAAATGGAATGCCCAAAAGAAATTGGATTCATTACTTGTTTTAATGAAAATCTGAAATAATGAAATAAATCTAAACAAAAAGAAAATTAATTTATTCCTATTTCTAACTTAATTAAGAGAACATGACTAGGTATAGTCATATTTCCAATGTAATCATGTAAGCATTTTAATTCCTGCATGTATGTACATGTCAAACATTAGTAAAAATGCAAATATAATTAAACGAAGAAAGGTAAATCTGAAAGGACAATGTATCTTTATTGTTAGTAGCTTATTCACCATTACATTTTCTTGAAATGTTCTTTCCAATTGAATTTCAATTGGATCGTAGAAATCTGGATAGATTTCCATTATTGAGTTGGAGATGTTTAAAATAGAAGATAACAAGCCAGGTTTAGTATTATGTTCAAGTGTTAAATTATTAACAATCTTCTGTGAAGGAAAATTTTCCAAATGTCTTTCTAACTGATCAATGAAAAATGGATGGAAGTCCGATAAATCCAGTAGAATATTATTAATTAAATTATATTGCTGGTCATAAAGTGAAAATACACTCTCTTTTTTGCACTGCTCTTGAGAAGTAAAAAGTAATTGATAAGGAATGAACATCAATTGAAATTGGAAGTATAATAACTTTTGATGTTCACAATTATAATTTGAATCTTCATTTTTCCCTTGAGGTAATGCATCAATTGAGTGTTCAATATTGAGATACTCAATATGCTAGCACAAAGTATCTAAAAATCTAAGACTAAAAATAGAAATTAAATCTAAAGTTAATAATAAATGTTGAAATAATAACAAAATTGAATTATAGTTTACACTAGTGTTACAATTATTGTTACAACACAATTGGGAGTGACTTAAAGTAATTTCCTCTTCACAATAATTGGTTAGAATAATGCAATTAAAATGATTGTTGATACCCACTTGTGTATTAGAGAGAAGGATATGACTCTGAATAGGAATGTGAACTTGATCATCATATAAATCATAGATTGAATGGTTTCTTGAATGTTGAAATCATAAGTATGATTATTTGTTTGAAAATGAGAACTATTTCGAACAATTTCTGAATTAGATCATTTTTTATTTTCACATGTGATTAAACTTTGATCATGAAGATTCAATTGTAAAGAAGACAAATCAATATCCTCAATGTCAAAGTATCTATCATCAATGACTTCAAGACATTCATTATAATTTCCTTCGATCTTTTTCAATGTATCAAAACAATAAGGGATATTAAGCTCATGTTCATTAATGCCAGAAGAATGATCATTAATCAATTCTCTATCTTGATAAAAACTAATTGGCAATTCATTTATATCAGCCTCTCTGTTTCCTGAAATATTTTTAACGGGAAGAGAGGAAAAATTATTGTTAAAAAATTTATCAGGATAAAGAGAAAAATATGAATCTGAAACAACGCATTTGAAAATATCTCTATTTGAGCACTCTGGTATATTTTCTTTATTGTAATTTTCAGATTTAATATCATTTTCTTGGCTACTTATGCTTTATCAAAGAATGTTGTTTTTTTGTTCTGAATTTGGAATCTGTTCATCATAAGAGAATTCAAAAAAACTTACAGCAGATTGCGTATTATCGGAAACAGTAATCGTTGTTGGTACTTGCCGGATTATGATTTGACTTTTTTATTCTAATGCATACTGATTTTCAAATTTCAAAGCGGTATCTTCTTCAATACTGCTGCTAATATTTTCTTGCAATTGATCAGTGAAATTTTCCAAGCTTCGTGATTGAAATTCATTAACATGTGAAGTTGCACCTTGATCTTTCTCCGTATTGTAATAAATGTACAGAAATTGAAGGAATTGATTATACAAAAAAGAGATCATTTCATCATCATTTGTTGTACTTCCATATTGAAATTCTTACTTATATCAATGAAATTAGAAGGATATTGATCAAAGTTTGAAATAATTTCACATTGATTAAGAATGGAAGGAAGAGAGCAAATAAGTTCAAACCAATCTAATAATTCTTCTTTCGAAGGTTTATCTTCAATTTTAAATTTTAAACAATTTAAATGAAACTTGATGGTAAAATCAATTAAAGACTCACCTTCAAACATTCGTAGATCTTCAAAATCGTCACATACCTGTTTGTAGATATATCCATCAAATTTAATAAGGAAGATTGTAATAAATTGTTCCCAAGTGTGGATTGAGGCAATTAGAAGTGATTTATACCAGTTTATGGCTTTTGCCAAGAATGTAAGAGTAAAAATTTTGCATAAAGTACCTTCATCAATTTCATGAAAAGAAAAATTTGAAAATTTTTGGATGAATTGTAAAGCATGATTAAATGCAGAAGTATTCCTCTTTCCATTAAACTTTACCTGAGACAAGAGTCTTACTATTTCTGGTGGAGCATTGGAAGATGCTCGTCCAGAAATATAACTCCAATTTGGAAGTTTTAAAGGAGCCATTGTAATAAAAATAAAATATTAGAATACAAAGACTCCTAAGGAAAAAAATTCTCATGCCCTCCTTCTAATGCCAAAATGTTAAGGCCTCGAAATTCGCTGCAACAACATGGGGGATGACCACCCAGTCCGGACCTTAAAGCAGTTCCTTTTCCGTTTAGAATGGTGGCTCCGACTGGTTTAACTAGGTCCAGTTACCTTCTCTCAATCTACATTGGCTTAAAATATGACTTTTATCTATCAATGGAAAAGAGACATCAGATCATTTCTCTTGCCGATCGGACAAGAAAAGTGATACTTAAGCTAATTTGGGCTTAGCCAAGCCACAATTAAAGTTTTGTCTCTTTGACAAGAGGAATTTTTTAGGATGTAGAATTTAATCTATATGAAATATTATTCTAAGATGTAGGCAAAAGAAACTATTTTAATCTTATCTCAATTAGGCAGATGTAGATCTATCCCAATTGAGAGCAAGATGTTTTAAATATTTGATATTTAAATATGTTTTTTTTAAATAAATATCAATCTAACGAAGTAATTCAATTAACTGAAATTATGAATACCAAACACATTCTATCTAGATACTTCTTAACTGAAATAATCAATCAACAACACTCAGGAAGTAGTTCTCAAAATGATATTGATCATTTAATCAGTAACTTGAATAATTAAACAATAACATGCTGAAATAGTTCACAACATATCGCTATTCAATAAATCAGTTTTATAAGACAAATTTCTGAGTAAATAGTTACTAGAAATCAGAATTCAACCCATAAGAGTAGAGACAAATAATAACATAAATTGAGGCAAATTACTCATACCGACAGAAGTGCACAAGTATGCGAGTAAATTGACACAAACCTGTTATCATAAAATTAAACCAACATTTAAAATAATAGTATTATATACCAATTTATTAAATCCATTTCTCCAACTCCAGTCTCTAACAGTGTTTTACAATGCCTGAACTTCTGCTTTCAAAATCAGAGCTACAGTGGTGCAAGACTCTATTCATTACACATAACTCGGAATATAAAATAAAAAACCTCAATAATCTCCAGATCTGAGATTCCTATCCTCTCACCCTACACCTCTAAATCCCTATTACAAAATGCTTTTAGAATTCTAGAATTGCAGAGAAGAGAAGCCTCTATAACATTTTGCAATCTGCTATTTATAATATCTGCAAAGGAATTCTTCATAAGAAAGTTTCTTGAAGAGTGGTTTTGCTTAATCAATTTTCATTGGTTCAAATCATATTATTCAATTGCTGGAGCATTCTCATTGATCGATATTTTCTTCTTCTAATCTCTTCGATTGTTTTCCTGCAAAAATAAATCAAAACAAAATTAAAATGTAAAAATAAAATCAAAATGCAAATCTAGAAATTAAAATAAATCCAATTAAAACTTAATTAAATAAATAATTGAAAAGGAAATATAATCTGTATTTTTATGTCTATGTTAATCTAATTGTCCAATGATAACATAGACGAATGGATTTGCACTCATAAGAAGTTATGGAAAATTAAAATGCAAAAAGTAAAACTCAGAAAATTAGTTTTGCTTAAAAATTCGGAGCTTGATATTTTTCTCAATTTTAGACCCAATAAATGATCGAATCTAGAAATGGAACCTCTTCAGGAATAATCTCCATCATTTTATCTTTCTAATGAGTTGTCATGGGCCTCATTTGGCCAAATAAAACTCCATTTATGAACCTCTAAAGTTGGTATATTAAAATTGCCAAAAATCTGAAATTTTGTTGCTTGGGCTAAAAAATCAAAATTTTAAATTAAATTCTAATTAAATAATATTAATTAATTGCAATTATATTGTTCATCTAATTTAGTTATGATGTAATTTTAAATAAGTTATATTTATCTATTAGTTAATTAATAATTACATTATTAATTTTAATAAAAACTAATTGAAAAATAAAATTAAACTAATTAAAAAAATGATTTATTGATTAATTAACATATTAAAATATTATATTAATATTATAATTCAAATTATATTAAAATTATAAAAAATATTATAATTAAAATATAATATTAATTTATAATATTATATAATAAAATTTATTTTAATTAATAATTCACAAAATATAAAAATGCACACCACGTGAGAGAGAGAGGAAGAGTGGAGGGATAAGATGGAAGATAGCAGAGGGAAGGCGGTAAAATTAAGTGACGTGGTTGGTAGAGGTGAGGCCAATCACAAATCACAAAATCAAAACTTATCGCAAACTGCACTTAGAGACGGGTAGCAATGAATGTTCGGCAATAAAAAGTAAGATATATGATGCACGATGGGAGTGGAGTGGCGATCGGAAGGTAAGGGTCCCACATAATATCGCATCGGCATTTCAGAAGGATAGCACATGAATGTGGTGAAGTTTTTGTGATGGAAGATATGCGAAAAGGTAAGGAATCCTGCAATTAGTTATATATAATGCAGTTGTTCGATGGGAGACGGAGCTATAATATTGAAATTTCGGAAGTTAAAATAAGTAGGTTTTAAATATAGTTTAAGTTATGAAGTGTTTGGATACTGGGAAAAAGGTGAAAAATAATAAAAATGAAGTGAGGTCAATATTTACAATAAATGACTATTTTAACTACAAGAATTAAAATATTGATACACTTTATACATGTTTTTTAACCCAAGCGAGAAATTGATCAAAACTTCAAAGGAGTGTCATTTACAAACCGTTTGACCAAATGAAGTGAAACACGTATTGTTGGAAAGCTTATGAAAAACCAGATTCAATGAAACAATCAAAATAGAAATCTAATAAAAATGAAAAATGACAAAGTTATAAAATAATTAACTTTATGAAAATCTTAAAAGGTGTTTAACCAAGAATTTTGTAGAAAGGTACCCTATTATTTGAAGTACATAAGTCAAAAATAGGGGGGTTGTGTTTTACCACAACAATGGCGACATGTGAGAGAAGAACCAGTTATCTTTGACTAAAGGTAATAAACGTAAATTTACCCAAAGGTTAAAAATAATGGAAATCACGAAATCGTCTAACAGTAAAACATTTTCATAGGTCCCACATAAATAGATTAAGCAATGTGAATTTGTAAAGATAAGTACTTAAAACAGACTTGAGTAAAAGTGATGAATCCAAGTTTGGGGAAATTTGTTTTTAAATTTTCCTCATGTGAAAAATAGAATAAGGTAGAGATAGGAGTTTTTTGATAGAGCATATATCCATTTTGTGATTGTCTCCAACATCGCTTCGATGCCAGCGAGCCTGAACAGTGCTCCGGAAAAGTTGTCTTTTATGCCATACAAGCCTAGTCCCACTGCCAGCGAGCGTCCATAGCCCGATGGGTTTACTTGTATTTCCCATGCTTCTTCTTTTTATCACTCTTTTGATAAGCGCATTTGCAAGTTTTTTATTTATGATGTATTTGAGTGAAAGAGGTGGGATGGTAATAGAGATTTTATGTTTAATGAACATAGTACTTTCATAATGTTTGCTCCAAATTATTTCCCTGCAACTATTAATCAGAGGATTTTTATGTGGAGGGGAGGGAGGGATTCATTGTATTAAACTCAAATCAGTTCTTTCATTTAAAAAGTAAACTCAATCATTTAGAAAGGATGTGTGTTCATCTATGAAAAATATTTAAATCAACATGGCTTTATGGTTCCATAAAGATATGTCTTTAATGATAAATGAAATTCACTTAAATGGATAGAGTAAAAGATTTTACATGTATGTCAACAACTGTAAGGTAAGAAAAATTCCTTTCACATATATCATGACAAAGTCACCAAAATCAAATCAAAACTGAAAACAAAAGGAAAATAATTCCTAAAGTAAAGTAAGAAAAGAAATCAGCAAATAAAAAAATGAAGAAAGAAAAATTTGAAAGAAAAACAAAATTTAAAAGCTAAACTCTAACAAGATCACTTATATGAATTTCTCAAAAAATGATTATAAAATAAAATAAGGATATGTACGTTCATTCCTATGTTGAAATTTTAAAATTTTTATCTTGTATAGTTATATAAAAATGAGGCTCTCAAAATGTAGAAGGTGAATAGCAGTTATGATAGATAATATGCTGAATGAGAAGTTTCTATCTATTGCAAATTTTCTTTTTCAAGACAAAACCTGCATAAAAATCATTTTAACTATTTTCTAATAAAAACAATTCTTAAATAAATAAACTAAAGGTTTAGAAACTCCCCAGTCTAGTTGATTCAATGAGGATTATTATTGTTTCTCTCAAGAATCTCAAAGAGCAAAAGGAAAATTTTAAAACTGATCTAGTAGAGGTGCGAATGGTTCATGAAGACCTGAAAAATAGAGTTTGAGATTAGAAAAAACTAAAATGAAGAAATGAAAATAAATGAAAGTGGGTAAATGAAACTTACCATGGGAGAACTACATTCAATCTTACCTAAGAAAGATGATTTTCTTCAATGCAAGTTAAATTATTTCTTGAATTATAATTAGAAACATGAAGAATTTTTATTGACCCAAAATCATTATTTATTACATCTAGAATAAAAAAACAGTAAACTAAAATAATGAAATGTTTCATGTTCAAGGAAACAAAAATAAATGGAATCTATCAGAAATGAGGATGAAGATATGATTCTTTATGAATTACAACGAGTAATGTTCTTTTTGTTTCTTCCATTCATTAATTTATATCAGCCCCAAAGTATTGAAATTGATTCAAAATCTCGAATAATGTAACAGTATATAAAGAGGATTTGAATCTCTATATGACAAGTATGGAGAGAAATTCAGAATAAAAGAAAAATTAAAAATATGAATTAATCATCGGCACATTACCATGCTGATTTTTTCGCATCGCGAAATTCTTTGCCATACATAACTTAAAAACTATGACTTCCATATTTTCCAATATACTATTGAGTTCTTTCCATAATAATTTAAAAGATAATGGTGGAAAATCGAATATCAAAATTTATCGCATCAAAAGATCTTCAAGCCAAAGCTTTAATTGAGTTAACCATGTGATATAATTATTGTGATGGAAATGTCGCGAGATGAGCATATGCGATGAGAAACTACAAAGGGATGAATGTGATATCAGAGAATAGTAATATCGGAAGATTAAAGCTTGTGAATGAACTGAAACGTCGATATTATTCTTGCGATAATGAAAATGTGGTAAATTACTGATGCACTGTGACTGCAAATATCAAAATATATGTGCGAAACTTTGGTTTTGCGTCCCACACAAACGGTGACCAATCATTTATGGTTTCACTTTGCATCTTTTATAATTTACCTTCCAGCGGTTTTGAAAACTTAACTCTTTTTCAAGTTTCGCAATTTTGTGATTTCGCAATTCGCAGCAAACTCCACATCGCTCGTTGCAACTTTTATCGTTTAACATATTACTTATCCCATGCAATATGCGATATGTGTATCATCACATCACAACCTCCTTACCTTGTCATTTATCACATCGCAACTAATATAACTTACCGAGTGAGGTTTTTAACAATAACCACTAAAATTGTCGATATGTGAAATGTAATTTTGTTGATGCGTCGATGTGCAATAAATAACGGACCCGATATTTTTATTATATGAATTTTAATTTCATATCAGATCCGGGACATCGAAACTTTTAAATATATTCCCCTACCAAATTTGTGATTTATAAACAGACGCGATATATGTATATAAAGAGGATTTAAATGTAATATCGGGTCCAAGTTATATGAACATCGCAATTTTGGCGAAGCAATTTTATCGGAAAATGAGTGAGAGTATTGAAATTGATTAAGAAGATATGCATCAAAGGTTTTCTATCGGGAATTGTTAAGAGATTCCTCTGATCAAATGTTGTGATACAGAAAATGTGACATCAGACAGAGATCATTTGGAGGGAATGAGAATATCAAGAGATTGGATATATTTAGTGTATGTTTATTTTAGAGCCTTTGATATGCTATTTGCGATATATAATGAGCCATATGTGGGGTTGATGATTTATTTAAAGTATTCAATTCAAAAAGAAAGTGAGTGATTTAACTTTGCTTTATAATAAATAACCCTTTAATAATTTAATTTGATGTCGAAATTTTTTATTAGAAATTAATTTTATCAGAACTTTCTTATAAAGAGATTTATGAAATAAAATGATTTGATATGATTATTCCGATAATTTATTAAGACTTATCAAGATTTCAATATGAGAAAAATTTAGATATCCTTCAAATTCAATGAAATAATAAATAGTTCCCTGAACATGTTGCAGATTCTGGAAACAAGGGTTGACTACTTGCTTATCTCAAATCTACATAATCAAGTTAATGAAGATCTGCACACAAAACAAAATAGAAATAAGAAACAACCTTTTGAAAGAAAAATAAATAATAAATGATGATGAACTTGTAAACACATACCTAGAAGAATTCTATTTGTAAGTTTACCTCATGAATATTCAAGTTCTCCCAATTTTTCTCAAAATTTGCATAAGTTCAACATCACCTTCTTATTTTAATCTAAAATGTTAAGTAATGAATTTTTTCAAATTGCATCATTTCCATAATTTCATCAGAAGGAAAGAGTGGTAAAAATGAGTTCTTAGAATTGCTTGTAAATAAAAAATTGTCGAGTGTTAGAAAATTCTTGGAATTTCTTCATGTATGATCAATGTTATGAATTTTGAAAAAACAAGAAAATTGAAGGCTTTGACAAATAAGTATGATCAGATAATTCCAGAGCTTCTAAAATGTTCTAGGTTGTTTTTCTATAATTAAAATGGGATGCCCAAAATAAATTGGATTCATTACTTATTTTATTGAAAATCTGAAATAATGAAATAAATGCAAACAAAAAGAAAATTAATATATTCATATTTTTAACTTAATTAAGGGAACATGACTAGGTATAGTCATATTTCCAATGTAATCATATAAGCATTTTAATTCCTGCATGTATCTACATGTCAAACATTAGTAAAAAGGCAAATATAATTAAACGAAGAAAGGTAAATCTGAAAGGACAATGTCTCTTTATTGTTAGTAGCTTATTCACCATTACCTTTTCTTGAAGTGTTCTTTCCAACTGAATTTCAATTGGATCGTAGAAATCTGGATAGATTTCCATTATTGAGTTGGAGAGGTTTAAAAGAGAAGATAACAAGCCAGGTTGTAGAAATGATATTTCAAAAACAATGGCCTGTGTGATTTTGTTAGTATTATGTTCAAGTGTTAAATTATTAACAATCTTCTATGAAGGAAAATTTTCCAAATGTCTTTCAAATTGATCAATGAAAAATGGATGGAAGTCCGATAAATCCAACAAAATATTATTAATTGAATTAGATTGTTGGTCATAAAGTGAAAATACACTCTCTTTTTGGCACTGCTCTTGAGAAGTAAGAAGTAATTGATAAGGAATGAACATCAATTGAAATTGGAAGTTTAATAACTTTTTATGTTAACAACTATAATTTGAATCTTCATTTTTCCCTTGAGGTAATGCATCAATTAAGTGTTCAATATTGAGCTGCTCAATATGCCAACACAAATTATCTAAAAATCTAGGACTAAAAACAGAATATAAATCTAAAGTTAAAAATAAATGTTGAAATAATAACAAAATTGAATTATAGTTTACACTAGTGTTACAATTATTGTTACAACACAATTGGGAGTGACTTAAAGTAATTTTCTCTTCACAATAATTGGGTAGAACAATGCAATTAAAATGATTGTTGATAGCCACTTGTGAATTAAAGAGAAGGATATGACTCTTAATAGGAATGTGAGCTTGATCATCATATAAATCATAGATTGGAATGGTTTCTTGAATGTTGAAATCATAAGTATGATTATTTGTTTGAAAATGAGAACTATTTCGAACAATTTCTGAATTAGATCATTTTTTATTTTCACATGTGATTAAACTTTGATCATGAAGATTCAATTGTAAAGAAGACAAATCAATATCCTCAATGTCAAAGTATCTATCATCAATGACTTCAAGACATTCATTATAATTTCCTTCGATCTTTTTCAATGTATCAAAACAATAAGGGATATTAAGCTCATGTTCATTAATGCCAGAAGAATGATCATTAATCAATTCTCTATCTTGATAAAAACTAATTGGCAATTCATTTATATCAGCCTCTCTGTTTCCTGAAATATTTTTAACGGGAAGAAAGGAAAAATTATTGTTATAAAAATTATCAGGATAAAGAAAAAAATATGAATCTGACACAATGCATTTGAAAATATCTCTATTTGAGCACTCTGGTGTATTTTATTTATTGCAATTTTCAAATTTAAGATCATTTTCTTGGCTACTTATGCTTTCTTGAAGAACGTTGTTTTGTTGATCTAAATTTGGAATCTATTCATCATAAGATAATTCAGAAATTTTTACAACAAATTGTGTATTATCGGAAACTTTAATCCTTGTTGGTACTTGTCGGATTATGATCTGAATTTTTTATTCTAATGCATACTGATTTTCAGATTTCAAAGCGGTATCTTCTTCAATACTGCTGCTAATATTTTCTTGCAATTGATCAGTGAAATTTTCTAAGCTTCGTGATTGAAATTCATTGACATGTGAAGGTGCACCTTGATCTTTCTCAGTACTGTAAAAAATATACAGAAATTGAAAGAATTGATTATAAAAAATAGAGGCAATTTCATCATCATTTGTTTGTACCTCCATATTGGAATTCTTACTTATATCAATGAAATTAGAAAGAGATTTATCAAAGTTTGAAATAATTTCACATTGATTAAGAATGGAAGAAAGAGAGAAAATATGTTCAAACCAATCTAATAATTCTTCTTTCGAAGGTTTATCTTTAATTTTAAATTTTAAACAATTTCAACGAAACCTGATGGTAAAATCAATTAAAGGCTCACCTTCAAACCTTCGTAGATCTTCAAAATCGTCACATACCTATTTGTAGATATATCCATCAAAATTACAAAGTAAGATTGTAATAAATTGTTCTCAAGTGTGGATTGAGGCAACTAAAAGTAAATTACACCACTTTTTAGCTTTTTCCAAGAATGTAAGAGTAAAAATCCTACATAAAATACCTTCATCAATTTCAGAAAAAGAAGAATTTGAAAAATTTTGAATGAATTGTAAAGCATGATTAAATGCAAAGGTATTCATCTTACCATAAAACTTTACATGAGACAAGAGTCTTACTATTTCTGGTGGAGTATTGGAACATGCTTATCTAGAAATACAACTCCAAATTGGAATTTTTAAAGGAGCCATTGTAATAAAAATAAAAAATTAGAATACAAAGACTACAAAGGAAAATAAGTCGCATGCCCTCCTTCTAGCGCCAAAATGTTGAAGCCTCGAAATTCGCTGCAACAACATGGAGGATGACCACCTGATCCGGACTTTAAAGAAGTTCCTTTTCAGTTTAGAATGGTGGCTCCGACTGGTTTAACTAGGTCCAATTACCTTCTCTCAATCTCCATTGGCTTAAAATATGACTTTTATCTATCAATGGAAAAGAGACATCGGATCATTTCTCTTGCAGATCGAACAAGAAAAATGATCCTTAAGCTAATTTGGGCTTATCCAAGCCACAATTAAAGTTTTTCCTCATTGAGAAGAGGAATTTTTTAGGATGTAGAATTTAATCTATATGAAATATTATTCTAAGATGCAGGCAAAAGAAACTATTTTAATCATATCTCAATTAGGCATATATAGATCTATCCCAACTAAGAGCAAGATGTTTTAAATATTTGAGATTTAAAAATTGTTTTTTTTTAAATGAATATCAAGCTAACGAAGTAGTTCAATTAACTGACATTGTGAATACCAAACACACTCTATCTAAAGACCTCTTAACTGAAATAATCAATCAAAAACACTCAGGAAGTAGTTCTCAAAATGATATTGATCATTTAATCAAGCACTAGCACTCAACAATTACATGCGGAAATAGTTCACAACATATCACTATTCAATAAATCAATTTTATAAGACATATTTCTGAGTAAATAGTTACTCAAAAATCATAATTCAACCCATAAGAGTAGATACAAATCATAACATAAATTGAGGAAAATTACTCATACCGACATAAGTGCACAAGTATGCGAGTAAATTGACACATTCCTGATATCATAAAGTGAAACCAACATTTAAAATAATAGTATTATATATACCAATTTATTAAGTTCATTTCTCCAGCTTCGGTCTCTAACTGTCTTTTAGAATGCCTGAATTTTTGCTTTCAAAATCAGAGCTACAATAGTGCAAGACTCTGTTCATTATACATAACTCAGAATGTAAAAAATAAAAACCTCAATAATCTCCAGATCTGAGATTCCTCTCCTCTCACCCTACACATCTGAATCCCTATTACAGAAATTCTTTTAGAATTCCATAATTGCAGAGGAGAGAAGCCTCTATTACATTTTGCAATCTGCTATTTATAATATCTACAAAAGAATTCTTCATATGAAAGTTTGTTGAAGAGTGGTTTTTCTCAATCAATTTTCATTGATTAAAATCATACTATTCAATTTTTGGAGCATCCTCATTTATTGAGATTTTCTTCTTCTCATCTCTTCAATTGTTTTCCTTCAAAAATAAATCAAAACAAAATTAAAATGTAAAAATAAAATCAAAATGCAAATCTAGAAATTAAAATAGATCCAATTAAAACTTAATTAAATAAATAATTGAAAATGAAATTTATTTTGAGGTTTGTGCTGATCTAATTGGCCAAGGAGAATATAGACGATTGGATTTGCACTCATAAGAAGTTATGGGAAATTAAAATGCAAAAAGTAAAACTCAGAAAATTAGTTTTGTTTAAAAATTCGGAGCTTGATCTTTTGCTGAATTTTAAACCCAATACATGATCAAATCTTGAAATTAAACCTCTTCAGAAATAATTTCCATCATTTTATCTTTTCAATGAGCTGTCCTGGGCCTCATTTGGCCAAGTAAAACTCCATTTATGAGCCTCTAAAGTTGGTATATTAAAATTGCCAAAAATCTGGAATTTTGTTGCTTGGGCTAAAAATTCAAAATTTAAAATTAAATTCTAATCCTAAATTAGATTATAATATTTAATTAATTAATACTAATTAATTTCAATTATATTATTCATCTAATTTAGTTATAATCTATCTCTAAATTAAGTTATAATTATCTATTAATTAACTAATAATTACATTATTAAGTTTAATAAAAACTAATTGAAAAATAAAATTAAACTAATTAAAAAAATGATTTATTGATTAATTAACATATTAAAATATTATATTAATATTATAATTCAAATTATATTAAAATTATAAAAAATATTATAATTAAAATATAATATTAATTTATAATATTATATAATAAAATTTATTTTAATTAATAATTCACAAAATATAAAAATGCACACCACGTGAGAGAGAGGAGGAGTAAAGGGATAAGACGGAAGATAGTGGAGGGAAGGTGGTAAAAATAAGTGACGTAGTTGGTAGAGGTGAGGCCAATCGTAAATCACAAAATCAAAACTTATCGCAAACCGCACTTGGAGACAGGTAGCGATGAATGTTGGGCAATAAAAAGTAAGATATGCGGTGCGCGATGGGAGTGAGGCGGCGATTGGAAGGTAAGCGTCCCACATAATATCGCATTGGAATTTTAGAAGGATAGCACATGAATGTGGTGAAGTTTTTTCGATGGACGATATGCGAAAAGGTAAGGGGTCCTACTAAAGGTTTCACACTTCAGTTAGTTATATATAATGCGGTTGTTCGATGGGAGGCAAAGCTATAATATTGAAATTTTGGAAGTTAAAATAAGTGGGTTTTAAATATAGTTTAAGTTATGAAGTGTTTGGATATTGGGAAAAAGGTGAAAAATAATAAAAATGAAATGAGGTCAAAATTTTCAATAAATGACTATTTTAAATACAAGAATTAAAATATTGATACACTTGACACATGTTTTTTAACCCAAGCGAAAAAATGATCAAAACTTCAAAGGAGTGTCATTTACAAACCATTTGACCAAATGAAGTGAAACATGTATCGTTGGAAAGCTTATGAAAAATCAGATTCAATGAAACAATCAAAATAGAAATCCGATAAAAATGAAAAAAACCAAATTTACAAAATAATTAACTTTATCAATATCCTAAAAGGTGTTTAGCCAAGAATTTTGTAGAAAGGGTCCCCATTATTTGAAGTACATAAGTCAAAAATAGGGGGTTGTGTTTTACCACTACAGGTTCTGATACTTATCTAAGAATCATGAAGAATGTCTAACTCTGATTTGAACTTAGACAAGAACGCAAAAAAATACAAATATAACCATAAATACAAAGATGCAGCATAAATAACACTTCATTTCATTAATATCACATACTGAAATATGCTTACAAACATAATGGAAATAAACTAGATCAGGCAATGGTAGCTCATCTCTGAGAAGAAATGTGGTGGCTACATGCCTTTGAAATTTTTTATAAAGAGTCTCAAAGGCCTATTTATTATTGAGAAACAATGGAAAACTCTAAACATCTAAAAAACTAACCCTAGGAGATGAAGCGCCAAAAATATGGGCCCCGTTGGGTAAATTTGAACATCAACTTCCTGGGGTCGTAGCTTTGGCATACGATCTCCATTTGATCCAGGTGGATATTGGTGGCCACCCGCCTATTCCACTTGGGGCCCCACCGTTGTCTCTTTCATTTTTTAGTTTCGGCACAACTTACTATTTTTAGCAATTTTTCGAGTCCTGAACTTTTGGAGCCGTTTTGAGGCCCTAAACGATGTTTTTTGGGCATCGTTTTTTCGACGAATGTGATTTCATTTCGGAATATACTTTCATGAACAATAGTTTTAGTCCTCGGATAGATATTTCTAACGATGTGTCATATGCATCAAATGGAAATAGTATGCCAAAGTTACGACCCTGGGAAATTAATGTACCAATTTACCCTGATGGGACCCATATTCTGGCGTTTCATCTCCTAGGGTTAGATTTTTGCATGTTTAGGACTTTCCATTGTTTCTCAATAATATATAGGCCTTAGAGCCTCATTCTAACACAGATTTCAGAGGCTTGTAGCCACTACATCTCTTCTCATAGATAAGCTACCAGCGCCCTAGCTAGTTTATTTCCATTATGTCTGTAAGCAAATTTCAGTTCTTTGATATTAATGAAATGAAATGTTATTTCTGCTACATCTTTTTATTTACGGTTATATGTGTATTCTATTGCATTCCTGCATAAATCCAGATCAGTGGTATCAGAGTGGTCTGTTTTTTCTCGATCCTTCTTTGCATGTCCCAAACGAGGTCGAGGTATAAGGAGTTAGGGCTCAATCTGGTTGAACCTTTGCAAGTTCAGCCTCGCAAACCACAATGGCCGCCCATGGGGGAAGAAAATAAATATGAGGGAGTAGGATATCCTATCAAAATATTGCTCGAGGAGGCCCTCTAAAAACAAAGGAACGGGATGACGGATAATGTTTCCCAGATCCTTCAATGACTGCCCATCGGCGGTGCATCTGCATCCAGCAGCCACTCTGCATGAGCGACTCCCTTTAAGGTACAAGTAAACATTGACATTGCCATATTTGAGTGTCAATAGATGCATATGCCATAGATATATGGTTGAATCTATTAGAAGGATATTTCTCGACTCATGACTTTTCCGACCGGGAGAATATTATTTTTTCACTCCTTAAAGCTACCCCCCATGTCAAGGACTGGTAGGAAACCTACTGTGAGAAAAAGGACGAGACAGAACCCTCTCTATTCTCAATCGTACCCACTTGGAATTATTTCTGAGACGCCATCAAGGAATAATACTATCCTGTGGGGAGCTATGAGGACAAGTACATACAATGGACCACGTTGCAGCAACAAAGGGATCAAGATGTGCATGAGCTAATGAATCTGTTCCATACCCTGTGCACAAAGTTGGGTAGCAAATATTTGGATAAACATTTGGTGCTAAACTATCACAGTTGTCTGCAAAAATATACTCAGGAGGAAAAGGAGTTCCTCGACATCTCCTCACTTGGTACGGTATACCGGTGTGCTACCAAGATTGAGCAGAAATTCAAACAGAAGAAGCGAGACTTTGGATCTGCAAATAAAAAGTAAGGGAAAGGTGGCCCTAAACCACAAAACAAAGGATAAAGCCAAGGCATGGCGGCCCAAGACAACCTGCCAAAGCCACAAGAAAAGAACAACACCGTGAAGCCAAAGGAGGACACAGGAAAGTGGTGTGAGTTCCATAAGAGCTCCACTCACAACACAAGTGAGTGTCAGGCCAAGCAATCGTTGGTGGCCGAGATGAGATATTCTTAATCAGATGCATGCTCCGACTATGAATCAGAACCTGACAAGGGGAATGACAAAGGGAAACAGATTATTGATGCGGAGCCCAATGCCATTGTTGCCACTGTGAAGATCCAAAATGAGGAACCGGAAGATCCAGAGGAGGAGGAGTGTCTCTTCCACTCCCATATGTGGGTAAAGGTTTCCCCGCTACAGTTCATTGTCGACAATGGGACCCAAAAGAACCTCATTTTAGTAGACGTCGTGAAACGGTTGGGCTTTCTGACCACATCACACCCACATCCATACACCACCGGGTGGCTTCGCCAGGGACGGGATCTCCGCGTCAGCCAGTAGTGTCGCCTTCCCTATAGCATCAAGCCCTTCACGAAGAAGGTATTATGTGACATTGCTCCTCTTTATTTTTGTGATGTATTATTAGGCCAACCATACTTGTGGAAGTGACATTTTTTGTATGAGTTCCGGCCTCGCGCTACTATTGTTACTTTGGGAAATAAGTTGTACAAGATACCAGAGGTACCACTGCCTGCCGCTATCTCTTTAGTTACTGCAAAACAATGCAGTAAGCTCATTTCCAAAACCAGGAATTTTGTTTTCCTGATGTTCCGCCCCCAGGGTAAGAAGAATACTATGGCCACGACCTCTAGACAGGGCTCTTCTGCACGACAACAATAAATGGACAAGGTTGTGGAGGAGTACGAGGACATCTTCACCTCACCCACAGGGGTGCCTCTACACTGTTAGGTCAAGCACCCCATTGATATGACCCCAGTTGCGTCGCTACCCAATGGACCAATCTAGCGGCACTTTGTTCTGGAGAAAGATGAAATCAATAGGTAGATTCAGGAGCTGTTGCAGAAAGGTCACATCCGGTCGAGTTCATCACCCTATGGGAGCCCGATCATGTTGGTACAAAAGAAGGATGAGACTTGGAGACTTTGTATTGACTATCGGGCATTGAACAAGATCACTGTCCGGAATAGGTACCCGATCCCACGGATTGATGACCTTCTGGACTAACTCAAAGGGGTGAAATATTTCAACAAGATCGACAGGAGGGCCTTTTCGAATGGCTGGTCATGCCTTTCGGGTTTACGAATGGTCCCGCAACATTCATGAGGTGGATGGACGACATCTTGCAGCCATTCACCAACTCATTTGTAGTGGTGTACTTGGATGACATTTTGATCTTCAACAAGACTGGGAAGAGCACCTCTACCACATCCTACAAGTCCTCCAAACACTGCGGCAACACAAGCTGTGTGCCAATTTAGAGAAGTTCACTTTTGGCATGACCCAGCTTCAATATCTGGGATACATTATTGATGAAAGGGGGGTGCATGTGGATCCAACCAAGATCCAAGTCATTTAGGATTGGCCAGGCCCAACCACTCTAACAGAGCTTCATAGCTTTCTGGGTCTTGCTAATTTCTATCGCAGGTTCGTGTTGGGATTCTCTCATATCACTTGGCCCTTGAGTCAAGTCACTAAGGGAGGAGCGAAAGAAAAATTCTTTGGGTCGGAATCTCAACAAAAGGCGTTCGTAGAATTGAAACATCGCCTCTGTTATGCCCCAGTGCTCACATTACCAGACTTGCAACAACCATTTGAGATCGAGACGGGTGCCTCTAACTATGCTATTAGGGCAGTTCTTACTCAATAGGGGCATCTAGTGGCATATCACAGTGAGACATTTTCCAACGCAATCCACAAGTATCCCACTTATGACAAAGAAATTTATTCCATTGTGCAGGCTTGTTGACAATAGAAGCATTACATTTTGGGGAAGGAAACAACCATCCATACAGACCACCGACCCCTGCAATTCATACAGGCATAAGGGAAGTTATAGAACGATCGCCATCAGAAGTGGTCCACATATCTGCAACAATTTCATTTGAACATCAAGTGCAAGAAGGGTAGCACCAATAATGTTGCAGACTACCTCAATCGACCACCGATCGGGCGCTAACCACTGTTCTGAACTCTTGTGGGTATGAGACTTTTGATTGGCCGCTTATCTACAAGAACGATCTAGAATTCGGTTACACATACAAGGCACTCTTGGGGGATACACAAGTTCCAAATTTTCACCTCCAAGATGCACTGTTATGTCACCTGGGACACCTTTGTGTTCCTTCAAGAGAGCATGCCAAGATGATATGGGAAGCACACTACAGTCGATTCGTTGGGGATTTCGAGGTCGAAAAAATAGTGGCAATACTGCAGAAGTATTTCTATTGGTCGAACCTTTGATAGGATGTCAAGAAGTACATCAGATCCTGCACTGCTTGTGCCATTGCCAAACCGACCATCAAGAAGCAAGGCATCTATACTCTGTTACCTAACCCTATTCGACCTTAGGAATCCATCCCCATGGATTACATGTTCGGCCTTGCTTCTACTGAGCATGGAAACAACTGTGTTTTCGTGGTCGTCAACAGATTCTCGAAGATGGCCATTATGGCGGTCTGCAAGAATAATATCACAACAAAAGCCACTTCTAAACCCTTCTTTGAACGAGTGTAAGTGCACTTTGGTATCCCATAGTCTATCATCTCAGATCAGAACAGTAGGTTCCTCAGCACATTTTGGTCCAGCCTCTAGTCAATGTTGGACACCAAGCTCACCAAGTCCACAACTTTCCATCACCAAACTAATGGCCAGACAGAGGTCGTCAACAGGATGATTGTACACATCTTGCGCATGTACAATTCAAAGAATCCACGCACATGGGATGAGAGCCTCCCCTATTTATAACACAGTTATAACCAGGCTCTCCACAACTCCACCGACCACAACCCCTTTCAGGTGGGCTTGGTATTCCAACCACTATGTCCAAATGACGTAGCCATGCCATTTGCGAATACTCAGGTCGATTCGATTCATGTCCAATCTGAATATGAAAAAGTGAATAGCTTCATCGACCACATTCAGCACATCCTCTGGCAGGTTCATGACATATTGGACAGATCTAATTCTAAGTACAAGCAACGGCATGATCAACATCGGGTTCCACATAACTTCCAGGTGGGCAACAAAGTATAGCTACATTTGTAGAAGGAGCACCTCACTGGACCCCACCGCAAGCTTCGTCGACTCTGATATGGGTCGTACACCATCACCAAGGCTGTAGGGAACAATGCCTTCAATCTCAATATTCCACCATTCCTTGGTCTGCACCAAGTATTCAATGTGGACCGCCTTCATCCATGCTTCCCACCTCTACTGGACACCTTAGACATTGCAGAACAACTCACACCAATAGAGTTAAACCCAGACTGCATGGAACAGGCCACCACATATTGTATCATGGACATGCAAATCAAGAACAATCGCCAACAAAAGATCCAACTGTATCGGGTTGTCAAAGTTGGCCAACTCCTACACCAAGGCAAGTGGTTCACGAGGGACCAAGTTCAGTAGAATTTTCCTCATCTCATGGAGGAGCTCAACGCAATGGAGACCATTGCTTCCTAAGGGGGGAGGAATGATCCCGATGGATATTGGTGGCCACCCGCCTATTCCACTTAGGGCCCCACCATTGTCTCTTTTAGCTTTTCAATTTCGGCACAACTTACTATTTTTAGCAGTTTTTTGGGTCCTGAACTTCCATAGTTGTTTTGAGGCCCTAAATGACATTTTTTGGGCATCGTTTTTTTTACTAATATGATTTCATTTCATAATCTACATTCACGGTCAGCAGTTGTAGTCCTCGGATATATATTTCTAATGATGTATCATGTGCATCAAACGGAGATAGTATGCCAAAGTTACGACCCCGGGAAATTGATGTACCAATTTACCCTTACGGGGCCCATATTCTAGTGTTTCATCTCTTAGGGTTAGGTTTTTGGATGTTTAGGGCTTTCCATTGTTTCTCAATAATATATAGGCCTTCGAGCCTCATTCTAACATAGAGTTCAGAGGCCTGTAGCCACCACATCTCTTCTCAGAGATAAGTTACCATCACCCTAGCTAGTTTATTTCCATTATGTCTGTAAGAAAATTTTAGCTCTTTGATATTAATGAAATGAAGTGTTATTTTTGCTGCATCTTTTAATTTATAGTTATATGTGTATTCTATTGCGTTCCTGCATAAATCCGGATCACCATTTGATGTGCACAATACCTCGTTAGAAATATATATCTGATGACTACAACTTTTGAGGGGTATAAATCAAATAAAACCTTACGTTTGCCCTTGTTTTCCCAAAAAAATGTTGTTTGAGGCCTCAAAAGGGCTCCAAAAGTTCAAGACCCAAAACACTGCCAAAAATAGTAAATTGTGCTACAATTAAGGAAACTTAAAAACTGAAAGAAACAATGGTGGGGGTCCAAGTGGAATAGGTGGGTGGCCACCAATATACACCTCGATTAGTCCTCCCCCCTTAGGAATTAATGGTCCCCATTACGTTGAGTGCCTCCATGAGATGGGGAAACTTCTGCTGAACTTGGTCCCTGGTGAGCCACTTGCCTTGGTGCAGTAGTTGGCCAGCTTTAACAAACTTATAAATATGGATATTCTAGTAGAAATTGTTCTTGATATTCATGTCCATGATCCAATCAATGGTGTCTTGTTCCATGCATTCTGAGTTTAACTCCGTTGGTGTGATTTTTTCTACAATGTCGATTGTGTCCAGTAATGGTGGAAAGTATGGCCAAGGGCGATCCACATTGAACATTTGGTGTATGCCAAGGAATGGTGGAATTCTGAGCTCTAAAAAAATTTCCCCTACAACCTTGGTGATGGTTTATGGCCCATATTGGAGTGGTCAAAGCTTACGGTGTGTCCTAGCGAGGCACTCCTTCTTCACATGTAGCCAAACGTTGTCGCCTACCTGGAACTTGTGTGGCTTTGTCCAATATGTCATGGACCTGCTGGCGGTTGTGCTAGATTCGCTCAATGAAGTTGTTAGCCCTGTTGGTTTCAGACTGAACATGGGCTGAAGCTTCCTGAGTAGCTACCAATGGTATGGTCACATCAATGGGACACAGTGGTTTAAATCCCAACCCCACCTGAAAGGGGCTGTGGCCAGTTGAGTTATGGAGAGCTATGTTGTAGCTGTGTTGGAAATAGGGGAGGCTTTTTCCCATGTGCAAGGATGATTTGAGTTGTACATTCGCAAAATGTGTACGATCATTTTTTTGACTACCTTTGTTTGGCCATCAGTTTGGGGGTGGAGAGTCATGGACTTAGTGATCTTGGTATCCAACATCGACCAGAGACTTGACCAAAATTTACTTAGGAACCTGTTGTCCTGATATGAGATAATGGACTGTGGTATCTCAAAGTGTACCCACACTCATTCAAAGAAGAGCTTATTGGTGGATTTCACTATGATACTCTTCTTGCAGGCCACTAGAATGGCCATTTTAGAGAATATGTCGATGACCATGAAAACGCAATTTGTGCCATGCTTAGTCAAAGGGAGGCCTGACATGTAATCCATGGATATGGATTCCCAAGGTCAACTACGAGTAGGCAAAGGATTATATAGGCCTTTCTTATTCATGGTAAGTTTGGCAATGGTGCAAGCAGTGCAGAATCTGATGTTCTTCCCAACATCTTGTCCAAGGTTCAACCAACAAAAATACTTTTGTAGCACTGCCAATGTTTTCTCTACTCCGAAGTGTAAAATGACCCGACTGTAGTGTGACTCCCAAATCATCTTGGAATGCTCACTTTAAGGAACACAAAGGTGTCCTAGGTGACATAACATTTTATCCTAGAGGTGAAAATTTGGAACTTGTTTTCCTTCCAGGAGTGTCTAGTATGTGTTGTTGAATTCGAGGTCACTCTTGTACAGATGCGGCCACTCTGAAGTCTCGTGCCCACAAAATTTGAAAACAATGGGCAATGCCATGACCGGTGGTCAGTTGACGCAGTCTGAAACATTATTGGTGTTTATGTTCTTATACTTAATGTTCAAGTGGAACTATTGCAGGTATGTGGACCATTTCTGATGGCGATCATTTTGTGACTTCCCTTGTGTCTGTATGAACTGAAGGGGCCAATGGTTTATTTGGATGACCATTTCCTTCCCCAGAATTTAATGCTTCCATTGTCGGCATACCTACACAATGGAGTACATATATTTTTAATAGGTGGGATACTTTCATAATGTGTACGAAAGTGTCTCATTCGGATATTCCATTGGATGCCTCTGTTGAGTAAGAACTGCACCAATAGCATAGTGAGAAGCATTTGTCTCAATCTCAAATGGTTGATGTAGGTCTTGTAAAGTAAGCACTGGTGTAGAGAAGAGGCGATGCTTCAACTCAAACAATGCCTTTTGTTGGGATACAGACCAAAATAATTTTTCCTTCACTCTGCCCTTGGTGACTTGAATCAAATGCCAAGTGATATGAGAGAACCCCAACACGAACCTGCAGTAGAAATTGACAAGACCCAGAAAGTTGTGAATCTCTATTAGAGTGGTTGTGGCTAGTCAATCCCAAATGATTTGTATCTTGGTTCAGTCTACATGCAGACCCCGCTCATCAATGATGTACCTAAGATATTCAACCCAGGTCATACCAAAAGTGATTTTCTCCAAATTGGCACACAACTTGTGTTGTCACAGAGTTTGGAGGAATTTTTGAATATGTCGGAGGTGCTTTTCTCAACTATGTCTCAATATCAGGATGTCATCCAAATACACCACCACAAATGAGTTAAAGGGTCAGAATATGTCTTCCATCAACCTCATGAAGGTTATGGGGGCATTCGTCAACCCGAAAGGCATGACTAGCCATTCGAAAATTCCCTCCTTGGATTTGAAGGAAATATTCCACACATCAAAGGGTTTGATTGGTACCTGTTGATACCCAGACTTCAATTTGATCTTGCTGAAGTATTTGGCCCCTTGAGCTAGTCCAAAAGGTCATCAATCCGTGGGATTGGATACATGTTCCAGACAATGATCTTGTTCAGTGCCCTATAGTTAATACAAAGTCTCTAGGTCCCATCCTTCTTTTGTACCAAAACAATCAGACTCCCACAGGGTGATGAAATTGGCCTGATCTGAACTTTCTGCAACAACTCCTGAATCTGCCTCTTGATTTCATCGTTCTCCAGAAAAGAGCATCGATAGATTGGTCCATTGGGAAGCGACGCACCTAGTGTCAAATCAATGGTGTCCTTGACCTAATAGTGTAGAGATTCCCATGTGGGTGAGGTGAATATGTCCTTTTACTCCTCCACAACCTTTTCCATCTGCTATTGTAATGCGGAGGAGCCCTGTCTAGAGGCCATGGTCAAAATCTTCTTCTTCCCCTGAGGGCGAATCATAAGGAAAACAAGTTTCCTGGTCTGGGAAATGAGCTTACTGCATTACTTCGCAATGATCAAAGAGATGGAAGTAGACGGTGGTATCTCTGGTATACTTTACAACTTTTTTCCCAAAGTAATAATAAAAATGCGAGGCCTATACTCATACACAACATGTCGCTTCCACAAGTATGTTTGGCCTAATAATACATCACAAATTTTGAGAGGAGCAACATCACACAATACGTCATCTATGAAGGGCTTGATGTTATGGGGAAGGCAACACTTTTGGCTGACGTGGATATCTCATCCTTGGTGAAGCCACCCGATGGTGTACTACTGTGGGTGTGATATGATTGGTAGGCCCGGCCGCTTAACGACCTCTACTGAAATGAGGTTATTTTAGCTTCCACTATCTACAATGAACTGCAATGGAGAACCCTTCACCCACATATGGGAGTAGAAGAGGCACTCCTCCTACTCTTGATTTGGGCTCATCCTTCTGGACCTTGGTGGTGGAAACGATGGCAGTGGGATTCGCATCAATAATCTGCTTCCCTTTGTCATTCCCCTTATCGGTTTCTAAATCAGATTTAGAGCATGCATATGATTCAGAATCATTTAGCTCAAACACCAGTGACTGCTTGGACCGACACTCACTTGTGTTGTTAGTGGGTCTATTATGGAACTCACACCACTTTATCATGTCCTTATTTGACTTCGTGGTATTTTTATTTTCTTACGGCTTCCAGGGGTTGTTTGGGGTCTCTCTGCCTTAGCTTTGTCCTTTGTTTTGCGGTTTGAGGGAACCTTTCCCTTACTTCAGATTCGAAAATCCAAAGTCTTACTTCTTTTGTTTAAATTTGTTCTCGATCTTGATCACATATCGGTATGCTGCACCAAGCAAGGAGATGTTGAGGAACTCCATTTCCTCCAAAAGTATCTGTGAAATCAATTATGATACTTAAGCACTAGATGTTTCTCTGAATCTTTGATACCCAACTTTTTGCATAGTGTATGGAATAGATTTATTACCTCATGTACATCTTGATCCCTTTGCGGCCGCAGCATATTCCATTGTATGTACATGTCTTCATAACTCCCCACGGGGTAATCTTGTTCCTTGATGGTATCTTAGAAAGAATTCCAAGTGGGTTTTTATGAAAATAGTGAGGTTTCTCTGTAATGTCCCAATTTTTAGCCTCAAGCTAAAATGGACATTATAGTTGCACTTTTTATTTTTGTTTAATAAAATGGGAAAGGAGACACCTTAGCCCCTTTTAGATGAATAAATAGCACTCCTAATGTGAAAGGGGAGTGAATAAAGCAGCTGAAATAAACACCAAGGGTGTGAATGGAACCCAGCTCACTTGGATTAGTCATCTTTGACTAAAGTCAACAGCGCTGCCTATAGAGGAGAAGCTGCACAGTTTTGGAGGGAAGAGATTCACATGAGGGTGGAAACCCTAATTGGTGGGACCATGGTGGAGAAGAAGTTCTCTCACTTTATATGGAGGACATGGCAGCCCATTTTCATTATGCTATGTTTTAGATTTCAGACAAGGGTCTGCAAAAGCTTGCATCCCCGGGCTGTTTAGCAAGGTGATGGTGCCCTCGGGCATTAGAGTGTTCCCGGTCGGGAATCCCTACCTCTTCTTGAAGGAAGGATGAGGATTGAGCTTTATTTCCTCAATCCAGCATTGGCCATAGCTACATTCATCTACTACAGTGTTATTTCTGCAGCAGAGAGGACGTGTGTTGCTGGGTGCAGCAAGAGAGGAACTCATGGAGTCTCTCTTGTCTAGTTTTCTTCAGTGGAGGAGTGTTCTATTCATTGGAGGAGCTGAAAGGAGGATTCCCAGGCTATATTTCAGATCAGTGGCATGAGGCCACACTTCTATCATCTCCCACTGCGCAGTCCATGGAGGAAACTGCGTTATTTCAGAGGAGGCAGTGAGAGAGGGTTTCATGAGCTCATCAGGAGGGTGTTTCTGAGGCAAAGTGATCAGCACTTTGTATTAGAGACATGATCATAGGAGGGCATTTACATTTCAGATCTGCCATAGCCTCATTCTCATTTTGTATCAGTTGCAGTGACAACTTGGTTGTCACATTTTCATTCATCAAGCATTTCATAGTCTCCTTAGATTGGCTACGTCATGTATTTCAGCCCATTTCTTGTTATTGGGCTTATTTCTTGTATTCCTTCAGCCATATGTACATTTATTCA
Source organism: Pinus albicaulis (assembly GCA_034641835.2). Lineage (NCBI taxonomy): Eukaryota > Viridiplantae > Streptophyta > Pinopsida > Pinales > Pinaceae > Pinus > Pinus albicaulis. The sequence continues at coordinate 1,692,765,068 of CM076579.1, read as the reverse complement.
TATTCAGCAGCTTATACCTTCATGTACTCAACGCAGTTGTAGTTACTCTGTCATTTTATGTAGTTTCAACAATTCTTGTATTACATTGCTGATTCAGTGAGGGTTGGTTCTTAAAGTTTGAGTGGCTTGTCCCTCAACTATTCTTTGTATATTTCTGCTGTTATATCATAATATATTGATGGCTGTAGCATTTCCCTCTTATGATTTATTTCAAATTTGCAGAGTTCATGTTCATGTTCATATGCTGATGTAAGCTCTCTCATTGAGCATTGTTTTAGAGACCTAGATTGGGGAGATTTGAATAACCCCTCTAGATTTATTTATTCGAGCTCATTTTCTGCAGGGGAGTTATATTATACATGTTCTATGGCATCCCAGTGCTGGATATCCTTATTTATGCAGCAGCTTCCTTATACAGCGTCCTCATGGGCAGCTGTAGCAGAAATTCCCGAAGTGGAATATTGCATATCCATAGGTAGAGTCTGTGAAGGGCCGGCTAGCCTCAGGATCTCTCCCTTCTTTGAAGGAGACATATACTGTAAATTCCCCAATAGTTGATCTCTTAAATGGACTTGCAGTGTCTCACTGAAGAAGGAAAAATGGAACATCTAAGATGTTCCCGATTGAGCAGCAAGTTCCTGAAAAAGGGACATTACAGTGGTATCAGAGCATGATCTTGGCTCAGCCTGTGCCCAAGATATATTTCCATTAGAAGAGGAGCTTTTCTCTCCAAGGAGAGGAGATTTACAAGGAGACAAGGAAAGAATAATGAAGGAAGAGGAGGTTTCCCTTCTTCTTTTCCAGGGCACCATTGAAGATTTGATGAAAGGGAATTTTGAAGAAATTTTCTGAGGAGGGTTTGTTGATGAGACAAATCTCAGCTATTTTCATGAAGGGTATGGACATTCAGCCACACATGCAGATCCACAGCGCAGTCCTTTGTTCACTTGCATTGCAAGGGGGTAGAGGAAAGGAATGAGGCCATGGGAGAAGCAGCGGTGCAACTCAAGGTATGGCTCATGATTGTTGGTTTCATGGTTTCATTTTTCATTAACATGCAAATGCAAAAACTTGTGATTCATTCACTAAGGGTTTGGTGGAGAAAACATGGTGAAGCTCATTGTGGCTTAAATACAAACACTTTGCATGCATTGGAGGGAACCAACAGCGCTATCACTTTTGGAGGAGATCCATCACCACATGGAGGTGAAAGGGGAGCTATTGCTTCTTCTAGAGGAGCCCTTGTGTCTCTGCAAGGAGTTCCAAATATTTTTTCATGTGGGTACTAAGACACAATTTCGGAGTCATATGTAGCATTGGTTGGGGATTGTAAGATGGAGGAAGAAGAGCAGAAGGATCAGCATGGAGGGATGTAGAGAATTATCCCTTATCTATTTTATAAATTTCTGCACAAAGAAAAGAGACTGCACTGCACAGAGGAGAGAGGGACAAATCAGTCCACTCATACATGCAGTCTATTTTCAGATCTTGATGTCTCACTTTTTGGTGGCTTTCCACTTGGGAGGCCACATGATCTAGTGATGATGAGAGGCATCATGTTTTTGGGTTCACCACTCATTAGATTCCGGAGGGGTGAAGACATTAGAGGAGTCCAGCACAGCCCAATGAGTTTGGGGAATGAGCACAAGGAGGAGGGCTCCACTCTCATTTTCAGTACCACCCATTATCATCAGTTTGACTGCGCAAATAGAGTTGCTGCATGGATGGAGGATAGCATCTTCATGATGCAGGATGGCTGCTCCATGGATTTGGTGAGAGAGAGGTTATTTCGTTTGAGGGAGGACTCTTTTCATGCTTTGGAGTAGAGGGAGGCCACTCATGCTTACATTGCCCAGGATCGGGAGATTCTTTGGAGGTGATAGTCTCTCAAGGGAGGCCATTTTTAGAGATCCTTATTTCTGTTTGAGCATGATCAGTTGCAAGATGGCATGGAAGCAACCTTGGAGGATGACTTTGACATGAGGGGATGTCAAGGTAGCAGGTAGAAGCGTGATGGAGCACCATATTGCAGAATACCAGCACTGTCTATATGGAGGATTGACTCGAGATGGAGGACTCAGCTTCTGGTTGAGAGGTCCCAGGATCTTGATGCATGCATGATTCTTGGATGGCCTTGATGGATATGGAGGACACTTAGTGGATGATATGAGCATCTATCATCATGGCAGACTCTTCTTGGCTAGAGTTTCTAGTCTCAAGGAGAAGCTTTTGCATGCAGCACATACAGACTTCCTAGCTATGCACTTGGATGCATACTTTGATTGGCTAGAGGAGTTCATATGGAGGGAATTCATCATGATCTTCATCAGCATATGGACAGATGCATAGCTCGATTTATTTCAGAGAGGTTGGCACAACCATTCCCCTTACTCATTGGAGAAGAGGGAGAGCATTCATGATGAGCCACTTCAGCTCAAGGTCTCAAGTATATGGTAGAGGAGGCATAATTTCACATTGTGTATCTCTTTACTTTATATGAGCAGCATATTGATCAAGGAGGATCATTCCTTCTTGCTTTTGTGATGATGTACTTGCAACTAGCAGTAGCCTTGATTTTGGTTAATTTTGTGATGGTTGTGGGGGAAGCCACATTCTCTTGGTGTGTACCATTGGCACCACATGGTATTTTCATGTTTTCATCTTATGAGGAGATGATGTGGCAGCAAACAAGTGGCTAGTTCTGCACTTGTTCATTTTTATTTTGAGGCAAGCCAAGGAGGCACTGTGCAGTTCCATGAGTGGAGCTTTGAACCACTCTCCGGTTGTCATTTGGAAACTTTCTTTTATTGTATATTGCTCCATTTTATTTCAGATGTTTGTACACTCATGAGGAGCATTATTTGGAGAGTTTGTATGTACAGCCCATTTGGAGCATGATTCTCCCCATTGTATATGTTTTATCTTTCAGGAGATACCATGGGCAAACCATGATTGCCATATTTCTACTTGTCTCTTCTTGTGGGAGGAACCACTTGGAGAATTTGCAGAGGCATTTCATGGCTGATTTTTCTTGATGGGGTAGCTTGGGCCATTCTTGGAGGCCATACTTTTCAGCCCAAATACAAATTCAGCCCCATATGAGTAGCATATGGAGAGAGGGCCATCCTGAGAACACAAGCACACTCTCCATTCAGCCCCAACTCATTGCAGAAATCAAGGGTGAGATTTTATTTGGATGATTGCATGGATGAGGAGATCATCATTGGGAGACAAATTTTCCCATGCATATCATCACTCCTACCTTAAAGAGGCCTTAGCACAGTAGGAAGGATTCCACTACACCTTCTATCTTTCCATGAGGAGCATTGTTGACAGCTTGCATACTTGGGAGAGAGCATTGGAGGACAGATTCATTTGCAGCATATTTGAGCAGTGGTGGGACCATTAATGAGGAGGTCACATGAGAAGAAGGGGGAGAATATTTTTTTCTCTTCATGCAGTTGCTTGAGGGCAAGCAACATGTGGGAGGGGAGGACTGTAATGTCCCAATTTTTAGCCTCAAGCTAAAATGGACATTATAGTTGCACATTTTATTTTTGTTTAATAAAATGGGCAAGGAGACACCTTAGCCCCTTTTAGATGAAGAAATAACACTCCTAATGTGAAAGGGGAGTGAATAAAGCAGCTGAAATAAACACCAAGGGTGTGAATGGAACCCAGCTCACTTGGATTAGTCATCTTTGACTAAAGTCAACATCGCTTCCTATAGAGGAGAAGCTGCGCAGTTTTGGAGGGAAGAGCTTCACATGAGGGTGGAAACCCTAATTCGTGGGACCATGGTGGAGAAGAAGTTCTCTCACTTTATATGGAGGAGATGGCAGCCCATTTTCATTATGCTATGTTTTAGATTTCAGACAAGGGTCTGCAAAAGCTTGCATCCCCGGGCTGTTTAGCAGGGTGATGGTGCCCTCGGGCACTAGGGTGTTCCCGGTCGGGAATCCCTACCTCTTCCTGAAGGAAGGATGAGGATTGAGCTTTATTTCCTCAATCCAGCATTGGCCACAGCTACATTCATCTACTACAGCGTTATTTCTGCAGCAGAGAGGACGTTGTGTTGCTGGGTGCAGCAAGAGAGGAACTCATGGAGTCTCTCTTATCTAGTTTTCTTCAGTGGAGGAGTGTTCTATTCATTGGAGGAGCTTCAAGGAGGATTCTCGAGCTTTATTTCAGATCAGTGGCATGATGCCACACTTCTATCATCTCCCACTGCGCAGTCCATGGAGGAAATTGCGTTATTTCAGAGGAGGCAGTGCGAGAGGGTTTCATGAGCTCATCAGGAGGGTGTTTCTGAGGCAAAGTGATCAGCACTTTGTATTAGAGACATGATAATAGGAGGGAATTTACATTTCATATCTGCCATAGCCTCGTTCTCATTTTTTATCAATTGCAGTGACAACTTGGTCGTCACATTTTGGTTTCATCCGGCATTTCTAGCAATCTCCATAGATTGGCTAGAAATCATGTATTTCAGCCCATTTCTTGTTATTGGGCTTATTTCTTGTATTCCTTCAGCCATATGTACATTTATTCATATTCAGCAGCTTATACCTTCATGTACTTAGCGCATTTTTAGTTACTCCGGCATTTTATGGAGTTTCAGCAATTCTTGTATTACATTGCTTATTTAGTGAGGGTTGGTTCTTAAAGTTTGAGTGGCTTGTCCCTCAGCTATTATTTGTATATTTCTGCTGATATATCATAATATATTGATAGCTATATCATTTCCCTCTTATGATTTATTTCAGAGTTTCATAGTTCATGTTCATGTTCATATGTTGTTGTAAGCTCTCTCATTGAGCATTGTTTTAGAGACCTAGATTGGGGAGATCTGAATAACCCCTCTAGAGTTATTTCTTCGAGCTCATTTTCTACAGGGGAGTTATATTATACATTTTCTAGGGCATCCTAGTGTTGTATAGCCTTATTTATGTAACATCTTCCTTATATAGCGTCCTCATGGGCAGCTGTAGCAGAAATTCCCGAAGTGGAATATTGCATATCCATAGGTAGAGTCTGTGAAGGGCCAGCTAGCCTCAGGATCTCTCCCTTCTTTGAAGGAGACATATCCTATAAATTCCCCAACAGTTGATCTCTGAAATGGACTTGCAGTGTCTCACTGAAGAAGGAAAAATGGAACATCTAAGATGTTCCCGATTGAGCAGCAAGTTCCTGAAAAAGGGACATTACAGTGGTATCAGAGCATGATCTTGGCTCAGCCTATACCCAAGATCTATTTCCATCAGAAGAGGATCTTCTCTCTCCAAGGAGAGGAGATTTACAAGGAGATAAGGAAAGAAGAATGAAGGAAGAGGAGGTTTCCCTTCTTCTTTTCCAGGGCACCATTGAAGATCTGATGAAAGGGAATTTTGAAGAAATTTTCTGAGGAGGGTTTTTTGATGAGACAAATCCTAGCTATTTTCATGAAGGGTGTGGACATTCAGCCACACATGCAGATCCACAGCGCAGTCCTTTTTTCACTTGCATTGCAAGGGGGTAGAGGAAAGGAATGAGGCCATGGGAGGAGCAGTAGTGCAACTCAAGGTATGGCTCATGATTGTTGGTTTCAGGGTTTCATTTTTCATTAACATGCAAATGCAAAAACTTGTGATTCATTCACTAAGGGTTTGGTGGAGAAAACTTGGTGAATCTCATTGTAGCTTAAATACAAACACTTTGCATGCATTGGAGGGAACCAACAGCGCTGTCACTTTTGGAGGAGATCCATCACCACATGGAGGTAAAAGGGGAGCTATTGCTTCTTCTAGAGGAGCCCTTGTGTCTTTGCAAGGAGTTCCATATATTTTTTCATGTGGGTACCAAGACACAATTCCAGAGTCATATGTAGCATTGGTTGGGGATTGTGAGATGGAGGAAGAAGAGAAAAAGGATCAGCATGGAGGGATGTAGAGAATTCTCCCTTATCTATTTCAGAAAGTTCTGCACAAAGAAAAGAGACTACACTGCGCAGAGGAGAGAGGGAAAAATCAATCCACTCATACATGTAGTCTATTTTCAGATCTTGATGTCTCACTTTTTGGTGGTTTTCCACTTGGGAGGCCACATGATCTAGTGATGATGAGAGGCATCATGTTTTTGGGTTCACCACTCATTGGATTCCGGAGGGGTGAAGACATTAGAGGAGTCCAGCACAGCGCAGTGAGTTTGGGTAATGAGCACAAGGAGGAGGGCTCCACTCTCATTTTCAGTACCACCCATTCTCATCAGTTTGACTGCGCAGATAGAGTTGTTGCATGGATGGAGGATAGCAGCTTCATGATGCAGGATGGCTGCTCCATGGATTTGGTGAGAGAGAGGTTACTTCCTTTGAGGGAGGACTATTTTCATGCTTTGGAATAGAGGGAGGCCACTCATGCTTACATTGCCCAGGATCGGGAGATTATTTGGAGGTGATAGTCTCTCGAGGGAGGCCCATTTTCAGAGATCCTTATTTCTGTTTGAGCATGATCAGCTGCAAGATGGCATGGAAACAACCTTGGAGGATGACTTTGACATGAGGGGATGTCAAGGTAGTAGGCAGAAGCGTGATGGAGCACCATATTGCAGAATACCAGCGCTGTCTATATGGAGGATTGATCCGGGATGGAGGACTCAGCTTCTAGTTGAGAGGTCCCAGGATCTTGATGCATGTATGATTCTTTGATGGCCTTGATGGAGATGGAGGACACTTAGTGGATTATATGAGCATATATCATCATGGCAGACTCTTCTTGGCTAGAGTTTCTAGTCTCAAGGAGAAACTTTTGCATGCAGCACATACGGACTTCCTAGCTATGCACTTGGATGCATACTTTGATTGGCTAGAGGAGTTCATATGGAGGGCATTCATCATGATCTTCATTAGCATATGGATAGATGCATAGCCCGATTGATTTCAGAGAGGTTGGCATAACCATTCCCCTTACTCATTGGAGAAGAGGGAGAGCATTCATGATGAGCCACTTCAGCTCAAGGTCTCAAGTATATGGTAGAGGAGGCATAATTTCACATTGTGTACCTCTTTACTTTATATGAGCAGCATATTTATCAAGGAGGATCATTCCTTCTTGCCTTTGTGATGATGTACTTGTAGCTAGCAGTAGCCTTGATTTTGGCTAATTTTGTGATGGTTGTGGGGGAAGCCACATTCTCTTGGTGTGTACCATTGGCACCACATGGTATTTTCATGTTTTCATCTTATGAGGATATGATGGTGCAGCAAACAAGTGGCTAGTTCATCACTTGTTCATTTTTATTTTGAGGCAGGCCAAGGAGGCACTGCGCAGCTCCATGAGTGGAACTTTGAACCACTCTCCGGTTGTCATTTGGCAACTTGCTTTTATTGTATATTGCTCCATTATATTTCAGATGTTTGTACACTCATGAGGAGAATTATTTGGAGATTTTGTATGTACAACCCATTTGGAGCATGATTCTCCCCATTGTATATGTTTTATCTTGCAGGAGATACCATGGGCAAACCATGATTGCCATATTTCTACTTGTCTCTTCTTGTGGGAGGAACCACTTGGAGAATTTGCAGAGGCATTTCATGACTGATTTTTCTTGATGGGGTAGCTTGGGCCATTCTTGGAGGCCATACTTTTCAGCCCAAAGAAAAAGGCAGCCCCATATGAGCATCATATGGAGAGAGGGCCATCATGCGAACGCAAGCCCACTCTCCATTCAGCCCCAACTCATTGCAGAAATCAGGGGTGAGATTTTATATGGATGATTGCATGGATGAGGAGATCATCATTGGGAGACAAATTTTCCCATGCATATCATCACTCCTACCTTAAAGAGGCCTTAGCACAGCAGGAAGGATTCCACTACACCTTCTATCGTTCCATGAGGAGAATTGTTGACAGCTTACATACTTGGGAGAGAGCATTGGAGGACAGATTCATTTGCAGCATATTTGAGCAGTGGTGGGACCATTGATGAGGAGGCCACATGAGAAGAAGGGGTAGAAGATTTTGTTCTCTTCATGCAATTGCTTGAGGGCAAGCAACATGTGGGAGGGGAGGACTATAATGTCCCAATTTTTAGCCTCAAGCTAAAATGGACATTATAGTTTCACATTTTATTTTTGTTTAATAAAATGGGCAAGGAGACACCTTAGCCCCTTTTAGATGAAGAAATAACACTCCTAATGTGAAAGGGGAGTGAATAAAGCAGTTGAAATAAACACCAAGGGTGTGAATGGAACCAAACTCACTTGGATTAGTCATCTTTGACTAAAGTCAACAGCACTGCCTATAGAGGAGAAGTTGCGCAGTTTTGGAGGGAAGAGCTTCACATGAGGGTGGAAACCCTAATTCGTGGGACCATGGTGGAGAAGAAGTTCTCTCACTTTATATGGAGGAGATGGCAGCCCATTTTCATTATGCTATGTTTTAGATTTCAGCAAGGGTCTGCAAAATCTTGCATCCTCAGGCTGTTTAGCAGGGTGATGGTGCCCTCGGGCACTAGGGTGTTCCCGGTCGGGAATCCCTACCTCTTCCTGAAGGAAGGATGAGGATTGAGCTTTATTTCCTAAATCTGGCATTAGCCATAGCTACATTCATCTACTACAGTGTTATTTCTGCAGCAGAGAGGACGTTGTGTTGCTGGGTGCAGCAAGCGAGGAACTCATGGAGTCTCTCTTATCTAGTTTTCTTCAGTGGAGGAGTGTTCTATTCATTGAAGGAGCTGCAAGGAGGATTCCTGAGCTATATTTCAGATCAGTGGCATGAGGCCACACTTCTATCATCTCCCACTACGCATTACATGGAGGAAACTGCGTTATTTCAGAGGAGGCAGTGAGAGAGGGTTTCATGAGCTCATCAGGAGGGTGTTTCTGAGGCAAAGTGATCAACACTTTGTATTAGAGACATGATCATAGGAGGGAATTTACATTTCATATCTGCCATAGCCTCATTCTCATTTTTTATCAGTTGCAGTGACAACTTGGTTGTCACATTTTGGTTTCATCCGGCATTTCTAGCAATCTCCATAGATTGGCTAGAAATCATGTATTTCAGCCCATTTCTTGTTATTGGGCTTATTTCTTGTATTCCTTCAGGCATATGTACATTTATTCATATTCATCAGCTTATATCTTCATGTACTCAGCGTAGTTGTAGTTACTCCGGCATTTTATGGAGTTTCAGCAATTCTTGTATTACTTGCTTTTTTAGTGAGGGTTGGTTCTTAAAGTTTGAGTGGCTTGTCCCTCAACTATTCTTTGTATATTTCTACTGATATATCATAATATATTGATGGCTATAGCATTTCCCTCTTATGATTTATTTCATATTTGCAGAGTTCATGTTCATGTTCATATGTTGTTGTAAGCTCTCTCATTGAGCATTGTTTTAGAGACCTAGATTGGGGAGATCTGAATAACCCCTCTAGAGTTATTTCTTCGAGCTCATTTTCTACAGGGGAGTTATATTATACATGTTATATGGCATCCCAGCATTGGATAGCCTTATTTATGCAGCAGCTTCCTTATACAACATCCTCATGGGCAGTTGTAGCAGAAATTCTCGAAGTGGAATATTGCATATCCATAGGCAGAGTCTGTGAAGGGCCATCTAGCCTTAGGATCTCTCCCTTCTTTGAAGGAGACATATCCTGTAAATGCCCCAACAGTCGATCTCTGAAATGGACTTGCAGTGTCTCACTGAAGAAGGAAAAATGGAACATCTAAGATGTTCCCGATTGAGCAACAAGTTCTTGAAAAAGGGACATTACATTCTCTCTCATCCCTCAGTTCGCAGTAGATTTCCAAGCAGTCCTTGACATGGGGGGCAGCTTTGAGGAGAGAAAAAGTAATCTTTTCCCTATTGGAAAAATCATGAACTAAAAAATATCCTTCCAACATATTTAACCATATATCTACAACATCTACATCTATCTGGCCTTCAAATATGGGAATGTCAAAGTTGACTTGTACCTTGAAGGGACTGGCGCCTCCAGAGTGACTGTTGAATGAAGATGTGTCGCCTGTGGGCATCCAACAAAGGATCTGTGCAAATTTTTCCATCATCGCGTTCCTTTGTCGCTCGAGGTCTTCTTCAAGAAATATTTTGAAAGAAAATCTTGCTCCCTCTTATTTCTTTTCTTCTTCCATGGGAGGCCATCGGGATTTGGGAGGTTGGTCTTGAAAAGGTTCAACCAATTCGATCCCTAACCCTTTATACCCTGACCTCATTGGGGAAATGAAAAGAAAAAAATAGAAAGAGAAGACTGCTCTAATACCACTAATCCAAAATGAGACAGGAACGCAATAGAATAAAAATATAACCATAAATACAAAGATGCATCAGAATAAAAATTCATTTCTTTAATATCACAAAACTGAAATATGCTTACAAACATAATGGAAATAAACTAGATCAAATGATGGTAGCTTATCTCTGAGAAGAGATGCGGAAACTACATGCCTCTGAACTATGTTACAATGAGGCTCGAAGGCCTATTTATTATTGAGAAATAATGGATAACCCTAATCATCCAAAAACCTAACCCAAGGAGATGAAGCGCCACAACTATGGGCCCCATTTGGGTAAATTGACACATCAACTTCCCGGTGTCGTAACTTTTGCATGCGATCTTCGTTTGACATGAAAAATACCTTGTTAGAAATATATATTCGATGAATACAAATTTAGAGTGGAAAACATCAATCAAAAACTCATGTTTTCTATGGTTTTCCCAAAAAACGTCATTTAGGGCCTCAAAACGGCTCCGAAAGTTTAGGACCCTAAAAACTGCCAAAAATAGTAAACTCTACTAAAATTAAGGAAAATGAAAAACTGAAAGAAACAATGGTGGGGGTCCAAGTGGAATAGGTGGTTGGCCACAAATATCCACCTGGATCAGTGCTCCCCCCTTAGGAAGCAATGGTCCCCATTTCTTTGAGTGCCTCCATGAGATGGGGAAACTTTTGTTGAACTTGGTCCCTCGTGAGCCACTTTCCTTGGTGTAGGAGTTGGAAAACTTTGACAACCCGATATAGTTGCATCTTCTGCAGGAAAGTGTTCTTGATATGTGTGTCCATGATCTAATCACTACTGGCCCATTCCATGTATTCTGGGTTTAACTCTATTGGAGTGAGTTGTTCTGCAATGTCGTATGTGTCCAATAATGGTGGAAAGTATGGCTGAAGGAAATCCACATTGAATAACTGGTGTAGACTAAGGAATGGTAGAATGTTGAGCGCAAAATAATTGTCCCCTACAACCTTGGTGATGGTGTATGACCCATATCGAAGTGGCCAAAGCTTACGGTGGTGCCCAACGAAGCGCTACTTCAACAAATGTAGCCAAACTTTGTTTCTCACCTGGAACTTGGGTGGCACCAATGTTGATCATGTCGTTACCTTTACTTAGCATTGGCTTCATCTAATATGTCATGGACCTATTGGCGGATATGTTGGATTCACTCTATGAATTTGTTAGCCTTGTCTATTTCAGACTAGACATGGGTCGAAGTTGCCTAAGTAGCTACAAATGGTATGGCCACATCAAGGGGACATAGTGGCTAGAATCCCAACCCTACCTAAAAGGGGTTGTGTCCAATTGAGCTATGTAGAGATATGTTGTAGCTGTGCTAGACATAGGGGATTCTTTCATCCCATGTGTGAGGAAGTTTCGACTTGTACATGTGCGGAATGTGTACGATCATCCTGTTCACGACCTTTGTTTGGCCATCAGTTTGGGGGTGGAAAGTCATGGACTTAGTGAGCTTGGTATCCAAAATCGACCAGAGACTTGACCAAAATGTACTTATCAAGATTTATTTCCTTCTTTCAAATGATAGTCAAAAAAATTATCTTCAAATGTTCCTTCCTTAACCTTATCATTTATACAATGTTGAGAAATCAATGCATGTAGATATTAGGGCTTGATTCCTCTTTTCTTGATAATTACTTGTGATGTGTGTTGGATTATTTTACATCTTTGTTATGTTGTCCTTCATTAACAAATTACCAAACCAAAAGTGCATAAATATCACAAGAACAAGAAATACAAGATGTAGGCACTCACCCAGCGCAAAACCTCTATGAAGGCAAAAACCCAGTCAAACTCTTCCTCTAATAGATTCAAATAAAGATGAGACAATCCAAGACCCTTTTTACCTAGATAAAGACCTCATCCAATCACAAATCCAACCCTTCCTTCAAGTATATAAAATCTGACAAATTCAACAAGTGTTAGCTCCCCAAATATTGCTTGAATCTAGAATTTCGCCCCCCCCAATAACAAAATTTCAGACCTCTAGTTATTGTAGAAATTTTGGCCCCTGAAACTTGCCCATAAACCCTAAAAATCTCACACGTGTGAGAGAGAGATGATTCAAAATTCAATTTTGATTTCTCCTTATATTATGTCTTCTTCTCCTTGAATTCACTCTTCTTCTTGTCTCTTTCTCTTGTATATCTAAATTGTGTGAATTCTCCTCCAAATGAGTCAAACTATCTCTATTTATATTGCTTCCACAAGATCAAATTCCCTTGAACTATGTCGACTTCTCTAGGATAGGGCTGACATGGTGTGGAGGGGTAAAATAACTATTTTTTACTCAAAATAAAATTCTTTACATGAGACAAAAGCTTAATAAGGGTCTAATAAATGTGAAAATGACTCTTATCAATCAAGACAAAACCTAGGCGCCTTCAATGGAGGCTATTACCTAGAAAATAAATAAAAGAGCATGAGACACATGCTTCAAAAACATTTTTTTCTTTTACAATAAAATTTATTTTTCTTTATTTTGACAAGTACATTACATCATCACTCAAATACAATTATGAATACTGACACTAGTTACATTCTTCAACACTCCCTCTTAACTAGGGAGGTATCCATATACATAGGTACAAGGATGTACTCAAAAAGATATGTTCTATGGATATTCATACAATACACAATGTTAAAGATTAGATACTTGACCAAGGTATCTAACCGGTTGGGACTAAGGTGTTATCCAAGCTTTTGCCACTATAGGTATCATCAAGCTTCATCTCTAACACCAACCCACAGGGATTTGGGTATCATATCCAAGGTCGGAGCTCCACAAGACCAACGATACCCTCCCTCTTTGGGATCTGGAGATCATCACAGGCCGACTAAATTTCCTCCCAACTATAATAGAGGCACACAACGCAAGATTATTCATCTCTCCCTATCTATTAAATATGAGATGTCTACTAGTCCAAGCATGATTATTAAATATTTGAATTTCTTATTTGGAAGATATTTCGTCAACACATCAGCTACCTGCTCATTATTCCAAATTTATTGTAGCTTCAAAACCCCATCCTGCACCAAACTTCTAATATGCTTCTTCTTGTTATTAATATGCTTCTTCCAGGTATGGAACACAGGGTCTTTAAACATCTTGATGTTTCTTTGATTATCACAATTTATAACTATAGGATCTAATGGGCCTCCAAACAATCTCATAGAAGTTTTATTAACCAAACTACTTATTTTCCTACTTCACATGCAACAACATATTCAACCTCAACACTACTCAAAGCAATTATATCTTGTTTTCTACTCATCTAAGAAATCATTGTAGATCCCAAACTAAAACAACCACGGATAGTTCTTCTTCCATATTTCTCACAACCACCCCAATCAGAGTCGGTAAAACCTATTATTCAAATCTCCTTCCCATCATATTTTAGTTAGTGATGAAAAATTCCACGTAGGTATCTCAAAATGTGCTTTGTAGCTATCCAATGATCACGACGAGGATCCAACTGAAATTGACTAAGAATTTTTACAACAAACCATATATTAGGTCTAGTGTTCACCAAGTACATCAAGGATCCAACCAATTTTCGGTAACTTGTGGGATCAACATAAATATAATAAATACTTATCAACTTATTTATATTTGTGATCATAAGAGTTGTCATAGGCTTGGAATCCATCATACCAAACTTTTGTAGCATCTTACTTATGTACTTTCCAAGATAAATATAATTACTTATCAACTTATTTAGATTTGTGATCATAGGAGTTGTCATAGGCTTGGAATCCATCATACCAAACTTTTGTAGCATCTTACGTATGTACTTTCCTTGACCAAGATACATTTCACCAAGTTTTTTCCAAACTTCCAAGCCCAAGTAGTAATGCATAAGTCCTATATATTTCATTTCAAATTTAGTTGCCAACATCTTCTTACATTCTAGAATTTTGTGCTCCACACCTATAACAAATAAATCATTCACATATAAAAGTATAATGAACAATTCATTCTTCACTATCTTGATGTAGAGGTTTGAATCTGCATAAATTTTGAAAAATCCAATCCTTAAAAGATAGGCATCCATTCTTGCGTGCCAAGCCCTAGGAGCTTGCTTTAATCCATATAGAGCTTTCTTTAATCTGTAGATATGAGTTTCCATGCTATTTATCTCAAAGCCTTCCGGTTGTTCAATATATAATTATTCATCTATGGTTTCATTTAGGAAGTTTTTTTGACATCCATTTGATGCATATTCCATCCCATAGTGGTTTCTAAAGAAATCAAAGAGCTAATAGTAGTGTACTTGGAAGTAGGAGAAAAGGTTTCTTCATAGTCTATTCCTTCCTTTTGAGAGAAACCCCTTGCGAAAAATATTTCTTTAAATTTTTCTATGCTTCCATCAACAACATGTTTGATCTTGTAAATCCATTTGGAAGCGACAACATATTTGTCATTTGGTATAGGAACGATTTCCCAAACCCCATTCTTCATGATAGATTGATATTCTTCCTTCATTATTTTCTTCCAATCTTCTTGATGAGAAACATCTTCAAAAGTAGTTGGTTCTGCTTCAATTAAATTATTTGTGTATTATGCATACCCTAATTATATTATAGGCTTATTTATTTATCTGAATGTGACCTTCACTTCTTTGTGTCCTTCGACTTCTTCAAGTGTAGCTCTCAACCAGGTTGGCCTTTTCTTTACTTCAGGAATGGTAGTAGGTTGATAGGTTCACTTGGTCCTTATTCTTCTTGATTTTTAGGTGACTTGACATGTTACTTCACCTCTTCAAATAATGGTGCATCTTCTTCATTGAATTCAATAGGTATTTCCTTGGATCTTTTGTATGCAATATTTTCATCAACTATGACATCCCCGCTAAAATCAATTTTCCTTTCTTCTTTGATGTAGATTTTGTAAACCTTTGATGAATTATATAATCAATGAAGATACTTTTATACTTGAAGAGTCTAACTTCTTTCATTTGTCTCTTGGAACATGAACGTATGCAGGGCATCCAAAGATTCAAAGATGATCTACACATGGATTTTTGTTAGGTCCCTATATTACTAGTATAGTCCCTTATTGTTGTTAGTGTAACCCCATTATTGTTATTATTGTACCCTTCTAACCCCCATATTATTATTATTGTGCCCTTAAATTATTATTGTTAGGTCGGCTAGGATTACATTGTGGCCCCACTAGGATTACATTATGGCCCTATGGACTCCTATATATAGAAAGGAGGTTTTGTAATTTGAATCATCCAAGAATTGTTCATTCATGTAATGTATTGGAGTTTTCCCCCTCGAAGTGGCTTATTTCTAAGGCGTTGATATCCCTTTTCTTCTATTTTTGGAGCTGGTTTCACAACAATTTTTCCCTAAGAATGCTTCTTTAAGTGTCATATTATCAAGAATTCTATGAGGAATTCTATTTTGTCGGCATATTGTTGTTATGGATGCTTCTACCCATAGTAATTTTATTAGGTATTTATCAAATATCATAGTTCTTATTCATTCCTTAATGGTTCTATTCTTCCTTTCTTCTACTCCATTTTGTTCAGGATTGTAGGAAATTATGATCTCCCTCTTAATGCCTGCATCTTTTCAATAAGATATAAGTTCCTTAGAAGTATATTCACCCCCATTGTCATATCTAAGAGTTTTTATCTTTATTTCAGTTATGGTTTCTACTTCAAATCTAAATTCCTTGAACTTTTCAAATACTTCATCCATTGTCTTAAGAAGATAAATCCATGTATTTCTAGAGTGATCATCAATGAAGGTCACATAATATAGATGGCCTCCAAGAGATTTATCAAACATCGGTCCACATATATCAGAATGAATAAGTTCTAGTATTTCTTTAGACATTGTGTCACTCCTTGTAAATTGTTTCCTAGAATTATCTCCCAAGGAACATCCCTTGCATACTCCTTCATGGTCTTCCTTAATGTTGGGGTTTCACTTCACCATTTGACTTAGAGAGGGTAGCATATTGTAGTGAATGTATCCATATATTTTATGCCAAAGCTCAATGGGACTAATCGTTGTTAGCCTCTCCCATAAAACAATTATAAATCCAAAATAAATTAATAAATTAAATATTAAAATTTAGAAATTTATGCCTAACTCTCTAGATTGGGTTGTTCCTCTAAGTTAGGAGTTAGTTTAGGTAGCTCCTATATTGTTGTGTGTCTCGTTGAGAAATTGTCTCAACCAAAGTGTCCAAGATAGAACGCACTATCTTGAGACACAGTCTCCTCATCTATTTAATTGTAATATTACATTCTTTTAATAATGAGAGAATATGTGAGGAAGTTGTGAGGCTCAAGCCTTTTATGCCAATGTCTTGTCTCTGGTTTGTTATGTGTGTTTTATGTATTTTCTGAGTGATTTGATTTTCAACATGTGGTATCCAAGCGAATGGTTTATATTTGGGATTAAGAGAGCTAGAAAGTATATTTGCAATTGTGTTATTGAATGCAGAAGGAATGTGAGAGTAGAGAGTCATAGGTGGCGCAAATCGATGATAAAACTCAAGTTATTAAATTCGACTGTTTTCAATGATGAGCAAGCTTGCACAGAAGGCAGAGATTGCGTTGTGATGCATAACGGCTGAATAAGACGAAGTCTAAACATCGCAAAGGTGATTTTCTGTCCATGTCACAAGTTCTGGCATAGTGACAAATTACAATTTGATATGAAAGAACAATTGTTTATGCCAATAATGAATTGAATCATTAAATTACCTTTATTCTGGTGGAAAACACCTGGACCATTCTCATAAACCTTCTTCAGCTGTGATGAGATGAAGTTTTCCTACGTTTTGATTTGAGAACCCAGAGTCTAACCAAACTATTTATCTTTCATGTTTTCGATGCAAACAAGTCAAGCCATTCAGCTATAACGCAGATTAATGTAATTGTGATAAATCCTAAGAATCCAAACTATTTTGATATTGGTGGTTCTGATGAATATGCTCATGCTTATGACATTCGGAATTATCATTGAGATGCATCAATGAAGATAAGCCAGTAGATTCATTCTCAGCTCGTCCTCTGATTGGTAACGACCGAGTTAACATAACAGGTCTGACTCAATCTCTCTTAAGAGGTGAGGTTAAGGCAGCATACGCATATCAGGGCATGAAGTTCTGCATATCTGAATTTGACTGATTGAATGAGGGTTGTGTGTGTGAATGAGGGTTGTGTTTATTTACTGTGTTACAATGAGGTGAAGACTGCGATGGATACCGACGGATTAAACGCAGTATGACACCAAATACTCAATCTCTTTCTTATATATTCTCGAACTTCTCAAACATTTTTTGAAACATTAGTGATGCTAAAACAGTTTTTGAAATATTAGTGATGCTATTATTGCACTGCATTAAGGATTCGACTGTGAATCGTCCTAGAATAAGTGACGTGGCATTATTTCTGCATACAGTCATGCAACCTTGGTTGATTGAGGAGTAGTATATTTCTCACACAAGCCATTCGGCTATAACGCAGATTAATGTAATTGTGATAAATCCTAGGAATCCAAACTATTTTGATATTGGTGGTTCTGATGAATATGCTCATGCTTATGACATTCGGAATTATCATTGAGATGCATCAATGAAGATAAGCCAGTAGATTCATTCTCAGCTCGTCCTCTGATTGGTAATGACCGAGTTAACATAACAGGTCTGACTCAATATCTCTCAAGAGGTGAGGTTAAGGTAGCATACGCATATCAGGGCATGAAGTTCTGCATATCTAAATTTGACTGATTGAATGAGGGTTGTGTGTGTCAATGAGGGTTGTGTTTATTTACTGTGTTACAATGAGGTGAAGACTGCGATGGATACCGACGGATTAAACATAGTATGACACCAAATACTCAATCTCTTTCTCATAGATTCTCAAACTTCTCAAACATTTTTTGAAACATTAGTGATGCTAAAACAGTTTTTGAAACATTAGTGATGCTAAAACAGTTTTTGAAAGATTAGTGATGCTATTATTGCGCTGCATTAAGGATTCGACTGTGAATCGTCCTAGAATAAGTGACGTGGCATTATTTCTGCATACAGTCATGCAACCTTGGTTGATTTAGGAGTAGTATATTTCTCACACAAGCCATTCGGCTATAACGCAGATTAATGTAATTGTGATAAATCCTAGGAATCCAAACGATTTTGATATTGGTGGTTTTGATGAATATGCTCATGCTTATGAAATTCGGAATTATAATTGAGATGCATCAATGAAGATAAGCCAATAGATTCATTCTCAGCTCGTCCTCTAATTGGTAATGACCGAGTTAACATAACAGGTCTAACTCAATCTCTCTCAAGAGGTGAGGTTAAGGTAGCATACGCATATCAGGGCATGAAGTTCTGCATATCTGAATTTGACTGATTGAATGAGGGTTGTGTGTGTGAATGAGGGTTGTGTTTATTTACTGTGTTACAATGAGGTGAAGACTGCGATGGATACCGACGAATTAAACGCAGTATGACACCAAATACTCAATCTCTTTCTCATAGATTCTCGAACTTCTCAAACATTTTTTGAAACATTAGTGATGCTAAAATAGTTTTTGAAAGATTAGTGATGCTATTGTTGCGCTGCATTAAGGATTCGACTGTGAATCGTCCTAGAATAAGTGACGTGGCATTATTTCTGCGTACAGTCATGCAACCTTGGTTGATTGAGGAGTAGTATATTTCTCACATAATAAGCGGAAGCCAAAGTCGAGGTAAAATTTCAAAGGCAGACCCTAGGGAGTGTTGATCTATGCGTTGACCAAGTGCCAATGTGCTACCGTGTGTGGTGTGGAATTTCTCAGCAAAAAGAGTGAGGAGCAGCGTGATCGCAGTGAAATGTTGCATTGTCCATTTTAGAGCTCAGTCTAAGATCTAGTTTCTTTGTTTTGAGGTGCAGGGTCGGAGGATCGATTCCCATGGCAGATATATATAGGCAACTGGAACCTGGTCGTCGCTGACGTAGCATAAAGTATTGTTGTCAGAAAACCAGTGCATAAATTCTTCTTGTTTCACAACATATTGCGCCTGATCCAGTTGGTGGCCAATTCATGTATCACTAAGCGTATTCAAAACCATTCCTATTTCATTGTCTTCATTATGAAATAAGGAGGTCTTTAGTGTTGTAATTTATGCATTACAAATTTGATTGCATTAAGTTTGCACTCACAATTTTGAAAAAAAAAAAAAACAATTAAATGATCTCAAGTCGCATCAAGCATTCACAGCAGTTGCAAACTGGATCGAATTTTTAGTGTGGAGATTCAAGAAATGACTAGCGTGGAGATTAGCCAGTGTGGAGATCTGAAACAACCTTCTAAAGATACCTGTGTAAAGCTTTTCTAGGAGAAAACTGCCATGAAGAACCAACTTTTCCAGGAGGAAGCTACGTAGAAGCTTTAGATCCGTTGTGCCTAAAATATTGTGCGTAAAAATCTGCTGCTATCAAATCATCCTCAAGAAGTGTAATGTAAGAAATTGCAAAAATTTTGAGGGGCCACCTGATGAAAAAATAGAGAAGACGATGTGAATGGAGCCGCATTGGAAGAAGGGTGCAAGACCTATGTTATTGCAGATCTAGGAAGAGGATTTTTAGGAGAGATAAGGAGTGGCTAAAATATTTTTTTGTAAGGGGAGTTATAAGGGTGAAGATTGTAATTCATGTTGTGATAAGGTGTTTTATTGATGTTTTAATTTTTTGTAATTTGGAGAGATAAGGTGGGGAGTGAAATGGTAAATTGTTTTTGGAGTGATAAGTGTTTTGTAAATGTGGAGTGATAAGGGAATATTTTTAGAAGGAAAAGTTATTATTCAAAGTAATGTTTTACTTAGAAAGAGGTTGAATCAGTCCATCTAGTTTTTGAAGACAAGGAGTTCTCACAATCTGTGCTTGAAAATCTTCAACGAATATGTTGTAAATATGGAAGATTGATGTACCTTGAAACTTAATAAAATCATATTTTTTTTGTGGTGATTGTGTCCTAGATCTGCCTGAAATTGAATAAGGGGATCTTAGGTACACCATGTGTGTGTTTGTGGTGGCACATGTTTTTATGGCTTCGTGATGTTTCTTATGATTTGTGTCTAGTTTTGACACATAAATGATCTCATTTAACACACACATAAACTTCAATGCAAGAAAGCACAACACATGTAACGAAGTAGCTGCAAGGAAAGATAATTAAACTCAACACATGCATTTGTGCCAATACAACAAATAATCAAAGTTGTCAACATCAAAATTCTACCTCAACAAGCAAATTCACTCAATACAATCAAGTTAATGTGTTTCAAAGCACAGTCTACATCAACATTCTTGCAAATAAATTTAAGAACTTGTAATCAAATTCAAATTGCATTGAATTGTAAGGGTGCATTCTTGGTTGAAACTGACACCCAAGTTTTGAAATTGAATCAAATTTAGTCTAAGTGAATTCATTAAGTGTGTCATCAAGATTGAACTTGTCATTTTTCTCTTGGGTGCATTTTCGACAGTGTTCGACACCCTTCCTTTAAAACACAATCAAGTGAGTACATCAAGTGCGCGAGTTTTAACTTTAAAAAAAAAAATCACCTCTCCTGCAAGCAAGCGGGAGTATTCATTCAAGCAAGTTCCATCAATTCAGTTCAAAGTTATCAACGTCAAGCGAGCCAACATGAAGTTCATTGCAGCAAAAATCAAAGCAAGTGAGCGAGTTCAACTCGAACGCAAGTAAATTTAATATTCAAACAACAATCAAGCAAGTTGAAATCTACAACAAGCGAGCATTAGTTCCAATGAGAGTGAAACAAGCAAACACAAGTTTCACCAAGAGATCAAGCAAATTTCGCAGCAAGCGAGCATGATAAACTCATTCAAGCAACCCAGCACAAGCAAACGTGCTCTTCAAGAAACAAAGCAAGCGAGTGTGTCACTAACATCAAGCGAGCATATTCAATCCAAAAAATTTCAAATCAAGTAAGGAAATTCAATACAAGCGAGCCTGAATTCAAGTGAGCGAGTTCACATGGCGCAACACATCCAGTTTTTACAAGTTCTTCACAATTTGATTCTCTCAAGTGCTGAAAAAATGGTACAAATCAGCAAAGAAACTCTTGTTGATATTTCACGGCATCTACAACAGACAAATGAAACCATTGAGTTTCTTCAACTGGAGTCGCAATTAAAAAGAAATGAGTTTCAAGAGAAGAGTGATACTTCCAAGTATTTGAACCATACCAATCCAGATGATAAGCCATTTATCCAAACAGCTTCAAGTGTCAAAGTTGTTCAAGTTCAACTTTCTTCCAAGCCACTCATCAAGCCATGGGAAGAAATCCAAAGTAACAAAAGTCGACGAAGCTTAGGATATGTCAAAGATGACGCCAACATGAATATCCCAGATTATTCAAATCCCATTAAGTTTGTCAGTGCAGGATTTCTTGAACAAATCACCTCAACACATTTTGAGAAAGTTGCAGACAAACAGAAATGTGCGCAACCTGAAGTTGCAATCAAACCAAAATGTCCTCATTGTCAAAGAACTAGTCATATGGAAGATCAGTGTTTTGATCTCCATCCTTGTCGCCATTGTGGAAAGCCAAATAATTCATCAGAGAAATGCTGCAACCAAAAACAATCAGCCAGATTGAAGATAAATTATGAATGCATTGATCCTTGGGAATGGTCATCCACAGTCAAAATATTGTATCAGTTCTACAACTAAATACAATCACACCTAGTGTAGCAGACAGTGAAAATTAGATGGTACTCTCATGCAGTTGAACGGGGGAGTACACCAGTGCACCACTCCTACACCTGAAGGGGGGAGTTCAAGAATCATTTCTAGAGGATTGTCTCTCCTTTCAGCTGACAAAGGGGGGAAACTGTCAATGAAATTGACGGTGGCTGTCAAACTAGAAGTCTCAACAAAACCAGCAAAATAAACCAATAGGATTCTTCAGCAACTAGTGGGCATCAACAAATTCGCCAGTGGGTAGTCAACAGCAAAGCAGCAATGAGCATTTTTCAACACAGCAAAAGAAACAGTGAGTTGTTTTTGACATCATCAGCCAATGGGCGTTCAACAAATTTTGTCAGTGGACAAAGGATGTTGACTTCATGCAAAGGAAAGATGTATCCTTTTTCAACTTGGCACGTGATGGAGTTGTCAAGCAAAATTCAGGATGAATTAGACATGCAGCTGACACATGGTCTCGTCAGATTGCATTTTTTTCAGCATCCAGCTTTGGCGGTTTTTGAGGAAATGTTTTTGGGGATCAACATGAGAACTTGGAAGATGGTTCCTCATTCTTATTTTGGATTTATTATTGAAGGGGGAATGTTAGCCACTCTCATAAAACAATTATAAATCTAAAATAAATTAATAAATTAGATATTAAAAGTTAGGAATTTATGCCTAACTCTCTAGATTGGGCTGTTCCTTTAAGTTAGGAGTTAGTTTAGGTAGCTCCTAGATTGTTGTGTGTATCGTTGAGAAATTGTCTCAACCAAAGTGTCCAAGATAGAACGCACTATCTTGAGACACAGTCTTCTCATCTATTTAATTGTAATATTACATTATTTTAATAATGAGAGAATATGTGAGGAAGCCGTGAGGCTCAAGCCTTTTCCACCAAAGTTTTGTCTCTGGTTTGTTATGTGTTTTTTATGTATTTTCTGAGTGATTTGATTTCAACAATATCCATGTGAAAAAGGGCTCAAAATGGTATTATAACTCTATACTGAACTTCCTTCACAATCAGTGCTTATACCTTTTCAAAATTAGAATCCTTTCCCAAACCAAAATTTGTCTATAAAAAAACCCTATATCCTTTATCTTATAAACAAAAATAAAATTAAATTCTGTTTTCAAACTGGGACATAGAGAATGTTGTTGATATATGGGAACTGCGTGTTCAGCTGATGTGTGGACCTGCGTAATGGTAGTTGGATTGCTGGTGCGTGGTGCGTAGTGCTGGCAGCGTGCGTGGATTGCTGGTGCGTGGATCGCTGCTGGTGGTATTCACTTGCCTGCTGGAGGTGGAGCGCAAAGGCGTGGAGATTGCTGGTCTATTCCTTTGATTGCTGGTGCCTGGTGCTGATTGCTGGCGTATGACTGTTTGTGCGTGCTGGTTTGTGAGTGCTGGAGCTGTCCAAACTGCGTGGAGATCATTTGTTCTGTGCGTGGAGGTAAAACAGTGTTGGACGCTGCGTTAGTGGAGAATTAAATTATAAAATGCTGGTATGAATCGGTTTATTAAAACGTTAAGTTCATTTTTCCAAATGCCGTCAAATTAAATCGATATGTGTTAATACATTTAAAATCTATTTGTGTTTGAATCGATTTGAAGTTTTGCATATGATAAAACAAAAAAAATATATCGATTTGAAGCTTAAGTGAAGCTTTTCATAAAGCTCTTATGAAACGCTTTAGTAAAAAAGGTCCATTTGTTTTATTATAAAATCAATTTGTAATTTTTTTAATACCATTTGCATATGGTATGAAAGGAAGGTCAAGGATATTTTTTTTTTTTTTAAAGTAAGTGAGAGGCACTTAAAGGAAGGTGAAGGGTATTTTGTTTTTTAAAGGGCATTTTTTATTAAAAAAGGCTTTCTTTATTTAAAAGTTGGATTTGGAGATTGTTTGTTTTTAACAAGATGGCGAAAACTCACAGTGCCCGTTTTGAAATTGAGAAGTTTAATGGCAAGAATAACTTCGAGATCTGGAAGGTAAAGATACATGATCTGCTGGTACAACAAGGCGTGGTGAAAGCGTTGTCAGGAAGATCCAAACTGCCTTTACCCGTGACTGATGATGAATGGAATGATTTGGATGAAAGGGCTCTGAGCGCAATTCGGTTATGTCTGGCGGATGACGTTCTGTTCAACATTGTGTCAGAGAAGACCGCCGCAGGCTTGTGGATGAAGCTTGAAAATCTCTACATGACGAAATCTTTGACAAATCGGATTCTCCTGAAGCGACAGCTTTATGGTTTGCGGATGAAGGAAGGTACCTCGATTACTGACCATCTGAATGTTTTCAATACTCTATTGGTACAATTACAAAGTCTAGATGTAAAATTTGATTCAGAGGATAAGGCAATAACTCTATTGTGTTCATTGCCCGAATCGTGGGATCACTTTGTTACTTCCATAATCTTTAGTACTGCAGACATCCTTGAGTTTGACGATGTGGTTGGAGCCTTGTTGTCCGAGGAGACAACGAAGAGGTCGAATGCTGACACCTCTACATCAAAGGCAATGATGGCTAGAGGTCGTTCTAGAGAAAGACGCTCTGGTAAGCACAGCGATTCGCGTTCAAAGTCGAAAGGGAAGAAGAGAAAAGTAAAGTGCTGGTTTTGTGGCAAATCAAGGCATTTGAAGAAGGATTGCTGGAAGCGACAACAATCTTCTAAAGAAGCTTCATCGACAGAGAAGAAGGAAGCAAACACGACAGATACAGGTTCGGCATCTGGTTCAGGTATGAGCGACGAAGTGTTGTCTGTTAATATGTCAAAACATGATCAACATTGGTTGTTAGATTCCGGTGCATCAAACCACATGTGTATTCATAGAGAATGGTTTAAGACGTATAGATCAGTTAATGATGGAGTCGTGTACATGGGTAATGATGTCACATCTAATATTGTGGGAATAGGGAGTATACAGCTGCAAATGTTTGATGGGACAACTAAAATGTTAACTGATGTAAGACATGTACCAGATTTAAGGAAAAATCTAATTTCACTGGGAGCTCTTGACACTAATGGATATAAAATTGTAATTCAAGGTGGAGTAATGAAAATTTACAAAGGTATTTTACTAGTATTGAAAGCTAAGAAAGTAGGAAATCTATTTCAGTTAGAAGGAAGAACAGGGTCAGATCATGTGTCTACAGTGTCTGAACATGACAGTAGTTCCATTCGCCTATGGCATTAAAGGTTGGGCCATATGAGCGAAAGAGGGTTAAAGATTTTGACTGATCGCAAGTTACTTCCTAATCTAAGGTCTGGAAAGTTAGATTTCTGTAAACATTGTCTGTTTGGCAAACAAAGTAAGCAAAAGTTTAAAACAGGCAAACATACTAGTAAAGGCATACTTGATTATATCCATTCAGATGTTTGGGGACCAGCCCCTACAACTTCATATGGTGGTTCGTCTTATTTTGTATCATTTATTGATGACTTTTCTAGGAAGGTGTGGGTCTACATGTTGAAAAGAAAGTCTGATGTTTTTTTAGTTTTCAAGCAGTTTAGAGCATTGGTAGAAAACAACACTGGTAGAACAATAAAATGTTTAAGAACTGACAATGGTGGTGAGTTTACTTCCAAGGAGTTTGACAGCTATTGCAAGGATGCGGGGATCGAGAGACATAAGACCACGGTTTATACTCCTCAGCAAAATGGAGTTGTTGAACGCATGAATAGGACTCTTTTGGAGAGAGCAAGGAGTATGCTGAGTAACGCTGGTTTGCAGAAGGAGTTGTGGACGGAAGCAGTGGCAACAACTTGTTATGTGATAAACCGATCTCCATCGACGGCGATAGATTGCAAGATTCCGCAAGAGGTATGGAAAGGACATCCTTGTGACTATTCTAAACTCAGAGTGTTTGGTTGTGATGCATATGCTCTAGTGCCTAAACATCAGCGAACTAAATTAGATCCAAAGTCTAAAAGGTATATCTTTGTTGGGTATGGTGTTGGAACAAAGGGATATAGATTGTGGGATCCTACTACCCGCAAAATCACCATCAACAGAGATGTAAAGTTTAATGAATCCTCTCTTGTACAGTTAGATATAGATAGTGGATTGAAACAGGATGATGTATCTGACTTTCAGCACATTCAGTTTGATAGCACTTCTAATGATAGTCATGATGACCATAGTTCAGATTCTAGTCATGAACAGGTTTCAGAATCAGATTATGAACAGGGTTCAGATGTAGGTCATGAATAGGTCTCAGATGGTGATCGAGAAGAAGTTCCTACAGATGGTAGTCAGCCAATTGTGGAAGCACCAGAAACATCCTTAAGGAGGTCTACAAGAATCAAACGCCCTCCTAGAAGGTATGATGATTATGTTACTTCAGTTGCTTTGACCACTAACGATGATGAACCTTTGTGTTATCAGGAAGCTGTAGAAGGTTCAAAGAGTGACAAATGGAAAGCAGCCATGAAGGAAGAAATGATGGCCTTAGGTAAGAATGGCACATGGGATCTGGTTGAACTTCCCAAAGGCAGGAAAACTATGGGATGTAAATGGGTTTTCAAGGTGAAACGGGGTGTGAATGATTCAGAAGACAGATACAAAGCAAGGCTGGTTGCAAAAGGGTTTTCTCAGAAAGCAGGCATAGATTTTCATGAGATTTTTTCACCAGTTGTTAAAATAGTTTCAATCAGAATTGTGTTAGCGTTAGTTGCTTTGCTTGATTTAGAATTACAGCAACTAGATGTTAAGACTGCATTTTTACATGGTGATTTAGATGAGGAAATTTATATGGAACAACCGGAAGGGTTTGTTCAGCATCACAATAAGAAATTTGTCTGCAGGCTCAAGAAGTCATTGTATGGTCTGAAGCAGTCGCCTCGACAGTGGTACAAGAAATTTGATTCTTTCATATTGAGTCAAAAATATATAAGAAGTGAATATGATCATTGTGTTTACTTTAAGCAGTTAAGTAATGGCATGTTCATTATCTTAGTGTTGTATGTTGACGATATGCTTTTAGCAAGCAAAAGCATTGAAGAAATCAACAGGTTGAAGACTCAGATGGCAAGGACATTTGATATGAAATATCTAGGAGCGGCAAGGAAACTGATTTTGGGCATGGAGATTTTAGAGGCAGGAGCTGTTAGTGGTGTGGCTATCTGAAAGTATGTTGAGAAGATACTTTTGAGATTTGGTATGAATAATGTGAAGCCTGTGTCAGTCCCTTTTGCTTCCCATTTTAAGCTTTCTTCGAGTTTATGTCCTAATACAGATGAAGAAAAGGATTATATGTCTCGAATTCCATATGCCAATGTAGTAGTATGTTTGATGTATGCGATGGTTTGTACTCGACCAGATATTTCACATGCAGTTGGGGTTGTCAGCAGGTACATGGCAAATCCGGGTAAAGAACACTGGTCAGCAGTGAAATGGGTGCTTCGGTACTTGAGAGGCACAAGTAGTTATTGTATCACTTACAATAAGAGTAGTGAATTTATTTGCGGGTATGTTGATTCTGATTTTGCAGGTGATTTGGATAAGAGAAGGTCAACTTCAGGGTATGTCTTTACTCTTGCAGGTGGAGCTATTAGCTGGATGTCAAAGCTACAAAACATTGTTGCTTTATCCACTGCTGAATCAGAATACATTGCTGCTTCGCATGCTTGCAAAGAGGCGGTTTGGCTAAAAGGTTTGCTTGGTGAGTTTGGTAGGTTACAGGATAACATCAAGTTACTGTGTGATAGTCAAAGTGCAATACATTTGGCTAAGAATCCAGCCTATCATAGTAAATCAAAGCATATTCCAATAAAGTATCATTTTGTAAGACATGTTATCACTGAAAGGGGAGTCTCTCTTGAAAAGGTGCATACAAAGGAAAATTGTGCAGACATGTTCACGAAACCAGTTTTGTTGGAGAATTTGCGTTGGTGTTTGGCTTCTCTTGGCTTGCAGAAAAGATAAAATAATAAACAAACAGGGCATCAGGCTAATTGTTGTCAAGGTGGAGATTGTTGAGATTTTCTGTTTTAAATAAAATAGGCAAAAATCTCAGTGTGTGATAACAATAGGAATTTGTTGCTAGATTAGCTCCAGGTTGTTGGGAGAGAGTTAATGCATCCTAAATTTGATGTGATAGGATTTATGAGGCAGTTAGATTCTCCTTGCTATAAAATAGGTATCCATACGGATGGTTTGAGGGTGTGTGAGAGTTTGTAATCTCCTGTTTGATTAATAAGATTGCCGATGCCTATGTTGTGTGGACGTAGCCCAGATTGGTTGGGTGAACCACGTTAATTGTTGTGTCTTTATGTGCATGATTGATTTGCTGAGTATTTGTTTTATAATTTGCTGTGCATCTGATCTCCAACATAGCTTTCCTCCACTTTCTAGCTCCAAAGATGTATATCCAAGGCCTTTGATTGCATACCTTTTGTTGTCTCCAAGATCCAATGAATTAGATGATTATCCTTTTGATAAAGTATGAAGTTTTCCACTCTCTCCTTTCATGTGTCTTTAGGATCCACTATAAATAATCCAAGATTGTTATCATCAAGTGTGCCTATAAGTGTAGCCAAGAATCCTCCACTCCTGATTCTCCTAGATAGATTGTAGATGACCCTTACACCAAATCTTACAACAATTTTCAAGAGGTTTGAGTCTCATTCAAATAGATTTCCATTGATAAAGTGATCTTTCTTCAAAGATTTCTTTCCTTATTTCAAATTATAGGAAAACCCTGTTAAACTCTTCCTCTTATATATTTAAATCAAGATTAGACAATCCAAGACCCTTTTAACCTAGATACCTCCTCCAATCACCAAGCCAGCCCTTGCTTCAAACTCTAGTGTCAACTCCTCAAATATTGCTTCAATCTATAATTTTTGACCCCCAACAAAAAAATTTCATACCTCCAATTACTATAGAAATTTCAGCCCCTGCAACTTTCCCAGAAACCCTAAAAATATTGCACGTGCGAGAGATAGATGCTTCAAACTTTGATTTTTATTTCTCCTTGTATTATGTATTCTTCTCCTTGAATTCTCTCTTCTTCTTGTCTCTTTTTCTTGTAGATCAAATTTGTGAGAGTGCTCCTTCAAATGAGTTGAACCATCTCTATTTATATTGCTTCCACAGAGTCGAATTCCCTTCAACTGGGATGACTTCTCCAAGATAAGGCCAAGTTGGTGAGCAAGGGTAAAATGGTTGTTTTTTAGTCAAAATAAATTTCTTTACATGAAACAAAATCCCAAGAAGGGTCTAATAAATGTGACAATGACTCTTGTGACTCAAGGCAAACCCTAGAAGCCTTCAATGGAGGCTATGAACTAGAAATTAAATAAAATAGCATGAAACACATGCTTCAAAAATAAAATTTATTTTACAATAAAAATACTTTTTTCTTTATTTTGACAAGTACATTACATCATGACTCAATTACAATTATCAAGAATGACACTAGTTACATTCTTCAACAAACTATAAATATATCTTTTAGAATTACAAGTTCTAAGAAGCGTTGAGCTTTAATCTCAATTTTTGTGACTCCCTATTCTTGTATTTACATTTTATCTATCTTCATATTCAACTAACCATAGTAATTATTTTAGTTTGAGTTATGATGTTGTATGGTAGTTTTAAATTCATATCCAAAAAAAAAAAAAGAGAAAATATTGAAACCTCTAACATGATTTCACTTGTCTCATGGTGTCTTGAGATTAGTTGAATTGGCAAGCAACTATGTATAAGTTATGACATAACATAATATTGTTGACAATATGGAATGAACCACCAAAAAAAGGGGTTATCCCCGGTGTGAAGTCCCAATTAGACCTCACACCATTTGGGATAGGAGCCCCATCCGGTATGTGGGCCCGATTGCCACCATGAATTTTTCCTCTTTTGGTTGTTAAGTGAGAAGGTGTCAAAGTGGGGACAAGAATGAAATGCCCAGACATGGAAACAGAATCAACCCAAGATTGAAAAAATATAGAAATATGTGCAAACAAGTCTCAACAACAATAAGAAGGGGTATGCCATGGGAGGGATCAGTGAGCCAAAACCCAATCAGACATACATGGACAAGAACGTGCCAGAAGTTAATTGCAAACTATTTCACAATAGATCACCGACGTGGCGAGGAACAAGAAAACATGGATTCGAAATCAAAACATACATGCGCCAATTATGAATCAATTCATAACATATTGCGTATATGAGAACACGCATACAAATAATTTGAAAATATCATACAAAAAATGCAACCACCATGAGTAAGTATGGGAATCAGTGTCGAACATGGGGAACATATTATTAATTATGTTGCAAATTCAAGTACATATCTTGTAACTAGTCAACACCAAACAGTGGAACATGGGCTCCTTATATCATTGCCCAATGTAAAGCCCCAACCCCACTACAACTCACTCTACTGGCTACCAAGAGTAGAGTGCCTCTAGCTCTCAAGCACAAATCAGCTATCTAATCCTAGCCTGAACTTAAGAGCTAAAATTCCCTACTAATGAGGAACGATGGCACATTTTTAGAGATGAGGTGATTGTTCACCTACCGTGACCCTTGACCTCATGTGACCTTTCAGCTACCATCATGACCCTTGAGCTTACTCAACTCTTTTTCAGGCCTAATTATTTTTACATGCTTAAATTAGTCTTAGCATTGCCGCTGACATTATGGTGAGAAAAATTCACATTACGATGAAGGATAAAAGGAGGATGCAGAGGATTCTTGGAAACCATAGAATGCTTGTTGCCCAAATGCTGCAATGATGTGGTTGCTAGGTGCCTTTGAGTTTATTTCGAGGTTCTTGGAGCTTGTAAGGGACCTCCTTTCTTACTGGAGGAAATCCTGTTTGTGTGAAATTCATGAGAAACCCCAATCCCCTGGCATAGACCAACATCTCATTTCCTTCCTTTACCTACAGGTAAATAACATAGGTCAAACATGATTTTAAACAAAGAAGGGTATTGGACGCACAATCAATTAATTGAAATAATGACATTAACAAGTAATCAATTTAGAGTCAAACATGATTTTAAACAAAGAAGGGTATTGGACGCACAATCAATTAATTGAAATAATGACATTAACAAGTAATCAATTTAGACCCCTGTGTGGTCAATTGTTGTGCCATTGTGTTGTAAGAGAGGGTGGATTTTATAGGGTGTCCATGCGCTTATTTAATCAATGTTGGTCCATGGCCCTACCATAAAATGAGTGTCGAATGTAGCTCCATTACTTTGCAGAGCCAAGGGATGTAGTAACTTCTTTAATTGCTTCCCATTCCCAAAGCTTGAGACAAGATAGAAAGTTATCCCTTAGTGGCTCCATAAAGATTGAACCTGAACAATATTAATGCACTTGCTACCAATTCCATTCTACCACCAAGATAATTTGCATGAGTTGATGATTGAGGTAGTTGTTGAGTGTTTTCTTTCCATTGATCCTTCCATTGACACAACACCTTAGCATCTACATGAAGAGGGTTTTCATGTTGGCTTAAACCTTGGATGTGCAACTTCTCGAGGAAAACCCTCGCTTTATTCACCTAGGTTAACATTCTCGTTTTCTTCCTGTGTGTTCCTCTGTGTGAGATATTCCTTGAGTGTAATTTCGAAGAGGTCCCTTGTCAACAATTTTGTCTCCCTCTCAACAATCACTAGCAAGGTATTTGGGATTATCTTCCCCCTTAAATTTATGATCTTTCAAGACTTATGTGTTTTTTGATGTGTGCTAGAACCCTATTTCAATGTATACTTAAATCAATCCAATAAATCCTCCCTTGAGTTCTAGCTAAAATTAAAATTTTATTACTATTTCCTTTACCAATTTAAGGTTTTTTTGGGGAATGTTCAACTCGATGAACAAAATAACCTCTAATTAGTAAATATCAACACAATGATTGGCATTTATGGCACAACAATAGGTCATTTTTCTATTGTATGGGAATTTTGTCTATACCCTCCTACCCCACATGTTGGAACCCTCTAATCGCATTTGAGTTGTCATTAGGGATGACCCTATGCTTTTTTGGGTCCAATTTTAGTGCATCTCTTTTATGGCATGCCCAGGGAAAATATCCCCACACTGTCAGCATCCATATTTCATGATAAACTGGTTTCATATAAGGTCTCTAGGTTAGCTATAAAACCTACTCGAAGATATGTCATTATGCATAAAATCAAGTTTCAAATGAAGATTTATTGATTTTCCATGTCAAGAGGCATAATGATTCTAAGTTTAGGTGATGTTTTGGTGTATCCTGTTGGAAATATTAATTCCAGCTGCAACTATAAGCAGCAGGACAGAAAGTTAAGTTTGATGGAAATTTGGAGAGACAGCAGCAGTAGAAATTCTTTGTTTTCATCTACACTCCATCTCGCATTTAAACCCTACAAAGTTCAATTTTTTGGTTCAAAAGGTCGTAGCCTGTGTTTGCTATGTTTGTATTCAAGTTCGTGGTTTGCACCACGTTACCTCCCACCTTAAACCATTTCCACCAATCGTCTTATTTATTGTCGTTTCATTTTGATTTAAATGGGCCACGTCAAGTGGTGGAACCCATCTCCGCCAACGCAACACAAACGGGCCAATCAACGCCCTATCGCATAGAAAAGAGGTTGACGTGGACAACCCACAAACTGACTCGATAAAAACTATTTCGAGAATTAATTTTTATTGCAAGTCTGGAAGCTGACGTCACACCAGCAAGAAATGGATGCAGTAAGCACTCATCAAATCTGCTTGAAAGTTTTTGAAGTCCGCTGGGATCCACCATCAGCCAATAGCGCATAATCGCACCTGTTAAATTCCACCCACATAAATGAGTGTGATTATCGTTGATCTTAGATCAACAGTAACCTGCGAGCACAAATAGTTCGTTGTTCAAATCATAGGGGTGCCTCCACAGTTGACTTCGGCCATTGTGCTTTGACCGAATATCAACAGTGGATATTCACTACGGGAGCACAACACCGATGTTCAGTCCAGACCATGAGGTGCCTCCGATGTGACGCACTATGAAGAGCCAACACCGATTAATGAATAATGGGTCAGTCTGACGACCCAAGTACAGAAGTGGTTGAGCAGCAGCATTGAATTAGATTAGGTTTTGCAGGTCACAAAAATTTTCATATATGTAATGTAGTTTTGTTTTTATGTTAGGTTAGATGGAAGAATGTTAGACAGTTAGACTGTGTGTATTGTTTTGTAATGCCCGAAGGCAGAAAGAGAGACAGAGAGCAAGAATTGTAACGATGTGTCTATTGCAGCTAATCGTTTGAAAATCCATAATTTCATTATGAAGATAGAATCATCATTTTGTAATAGATTTCTATGTTTAGTGAAATAGAAAGTTTTAAAGCATCTTTGTCCAGATCTTGTCCATTGAATCTCTATGTTTGAGTTGAGGAATTTTATTTCTTCTATGTGTTCGAAATTGTTCAGAAATTTCGACATGGTATCAAAGTTAGTCTAGGCTCTTTGAAGTTGTCAAAGAAGTTGAAGGAAGGAGTTTGTTGCAGTATTTGACCAGCAGAGTGAAGGCTCAACAAAAGAAAGGTATTTACCTCAAAACAGAGTTTTGTTTTGTTTTAAAGAGTGCAGTCTAGAGAAGCCTTTTTTGAAGACAGAGTTTGTCTCTTAAGCAGTGAGACAGTTGTTGAAAAAAAACACAGTCAGGTTTTAAAAGCATAGTTCAGAAAGCTATCTATGGCAGGAGCCAACACAAGCACGAGTATAGGAAATACTCAACTCCCATAGTTCAATGGGAAGAACTATGACTATTGGGAAATCACCATGAGAGCCCTGTTTGCCTCTCAAGATTTATGGGAGCTTGTTGAAGATGGTCTAGAAGAACCAGCAGATGAAAATGCATTTAATGCCTTAACACAGGCAAAGAAGGATTTTCTGAAGAGAAATAGGAATAAGGACTCAAAAGCCCTCTTCTATCTCTTTCAAGCAGTGAATGAAAGTGTATTCCCAAGAATTGCAGCAGCCAAGAGGTCCAAGGATGCATGGGATACCCTCCAGACAGCCTACCAAGGTATGGAGAAGGTGAAGACTACAAAAATTCAATTAATGAGAAGGGATTTTGAAGTTATTTGCATGAAGGAGTCTGATACAATAGACTCATTCTTTAATCTACTGATTGGGTTGGTTACCCAAAATGAGATCTCATGGAGAGACAGTGGAAAAAAGAAGAATAGTGGAGAAATTATTGAGGAGCTTACCCTCAAGGTTTGATGTGATAGTCACAACCATTGAAGAGACAAAATACATATCAAATTTTACAGTTGATGAGCCACATGCATCACTGATGACACATGAACAAAGATTGGGTAGAACAGAAAACTCATCTTTGGAGCATGCCTTCAAGACCCAAATGTCTTTTGGAAGAGGAAGAGGTCAAGGCAAAGGAAACTACAGAGGAAAAGGAAGAGGCAGAAGCCAAAACAGAGGAAGAAACAGCCCTACAAATACTAGTGGAAAGGGCAGCAACCAAAATCAGAACCAAGGCCAAGGCAGCAGCCAGCAAGGTGGAAAAAATCAAGCACATGGAAAAAGGTATGATAAATCCCAAGTCCAATGTCATTACTGTCAGAAGTATGGTCATTATGCTAATGAATATAGGAAGAAACAGAGTGACATGGGTAATAGACCCAGTGCTAATTTTACTAAAGAAAATATCAGTCAAGAGAAGTTGTTTTTAGCATGTAATTTGGCTAAAGAAAAGAGTGAAGATATATGGTTTCTAGATTCAGCATGTAGCAACCATATTACTGGAAACATTTCTATGTTTTCCATGATTGATGAGAATGTGAAGTCTCAAGTAACATTGGGGATAGATAGTAAGGTCTCTGTCATGGGAAAAGGCAGAGTAAGTATTTTGACAAATAAAGGAGAAGGAAGAACCATATCAGATGTATATTATGTGCTTGGTATGAAGTGTAACCTCTTGAGCATTGGACAGGTCATTCAAAAGGGGTACAATGTCTTCTTTGAAGATGATGTACGCACCATCATGGATAAACCACCAAGCAAGCAATGCATTGCATAAGTGAAGATGACAAGGAACAGAATGTTCCCTCTCAAGATGAGAGCATATTTGAAGAAAAGAGCAGAAATGGCAGCAGTGACACAAGAGACATTCCAAAGAGAAGAAAAAGATGAAAACTGGTTATGGCACTTGAGATTTGGACATCTCAACTTTGGAGGTCTGAATTTTTTGCATAGGAAAGGAATGGTAAAGGGATTACCATTGATTGAGAAACTGGATAGCCTATGTGAAGGATGCATCTTGGGCAAATAACACAGAGAAATATTTCCATCAGGAAATAGCATAAGGGCAAAAGCACCCTTAGAAATTGTCCATTCAGATTTGTGTGGACCAATGGAAACACCATCATTAGCAAGCAGCCACTATATGCTGACCTTTATTAATGATTTCACAAGAAAAACATAGGTTTATTTTTTGAAATTTAAAAGTGAAGTGTTTGAGAAGTTCTGCCACTTTAAAGCTCTTGTAGAGAATCAAAGTGGGCAGCATATTAAGGTCTTCAGGACAGAAAGAGGAGGAGAATATATCTCAAAATATTTTCTGTGTTTTTGCAAATAAAATGGCATACACAAGCAATTTAGAGCAAGGTATACACCACAGAAAAATGGAGTTGCTGAAAGGAAAAACCGAACCATCATGGACATGGTAAGAATTATGCTGAAGGAAAAACATTTTCCAGATGAGTATTGGGCTGAAGTTGTACATTTTGCAGCATAAATCTTGAATATATGCCCAACCAAAGCTGTAATGAACAGAGTTCCGAAAGAAGCATGGAGTGGCATAACAGCTTGACACCCACATGAAATTTTTTGGTTTTGTGGCTTATGCACACATTCCATATCAGCTAAGGAATAATTTGGAAAATAAGGGGGAGAAGTGCATATTTATTAGATACAGTGAATAATCCAAGGCATATAGATTGTATAACCCATCCACCAAGAAGTTTGTTATAAGCAGAGATGTACCGTTCATTGAAGAAGAAGTTTGGGATGGAAGCATTGAGAAAACAGTGAATGTTAAAAGTTGTTTGTCTCATGATGATAATGAGGAAGAGATGGCTGAAATACATCCCTCAGTAGCAGCACCACCTCCACCAACACAAGGATAGCAAGGGACACCACAAGCAGGTATGAGAACACCCTTGAGAAGTGATGTCAGTGCTTCTCCAAGCACACCACAAGGAACAGATTTGAGTGCTTCTACAAGCACAAGTTCAGCAAGTGAAAGAGGAACCAGATTCAGAATTTTGAATGAAATTTATGAGCAAGAGGCAGCAAATGAAGGTATGAACTCTTTATTTTCATTGTAATTTCATGTAGATGATCCTATTCATTTTGAAGAAGCAGTGAAATATAATAAATGGATAGATGCTATGGATGAAGAAATGAATGCCATAGAGAAAAATAAGACATGGGAATTAGTTGATCTCCCAAAAGATAAGGAAGTCATTGGAGTGTGTTACACGGCATTTTGTCACTGTCCCTGAAATCCCCAACTCGCACATTAGAGGGTCATTTTTGTGACCAATGCATAGTGTCATGCTTTTCAAATAACATCATTGCATCCCTTTTGATGAAGGCAACATTCTTCCTGTTGACATTTCCCTAAGCAGAGCTGTAAAAATCCCTGTTTTTTCCTTGGCGCAAGTAGCCAGTTGTGCCCTCGCGCCGATGTGGAAGATTAACACTAGGGCCCGTGCCACCTAGCGCTATGTCCCAGAGTAATGCCCACACCAAGCTATTTATGGAAATTTTTTTAAAAATAGAGGCAGAGGTTCCATTCCATCCACCTCGGAGATGAGTCACTGGGAGTGGTTGAACCGAAACAACCACGGGCCTCCTCCTTTAGTTAGTAGTTTCCACCTCCCTTGGAACACTCCTAAAGGATAGGCCTCCCTTCCACCTTTGTAGGGATCCCAACCTCATCCTTTGCCTCTATATAAACAAGCCTTCTCTCTTTATGAAAACTAGCTGAAGCTGAACAAAGATAATTATACAGCTGAAATGTTGAACCTAGAGGACTAAGATATAGTTGAATAACTGAGTTATTGAGAAGGTAGAACAAGGAGAAATCCATTGAGAGGTCCCTTATCCCGTCTGAATTCCCCGACAAGCTTTGAGACATGCTTCACCCGAGCCCTGCTGGAGGAGACTCCAACATCAGAGCATGGTTGTATCTCTTCTTTCTACCTATTAATATAAGTGACTATTGTCTGGTTCCTGTCTTGTGTTTTGTCTTTATCGAATGCAATATGATAGTCTTCTCTGACTGACTAGTATTTTTTGGATGAAATCAGTATGTGGTATGTGGTTATCGTTGTCTGATCCCTGTGTAGGTGTCCAAACGTGATAAGCGGAGGGGTTGTGACTTGCCTTCAATCAGGAGCGAGGGGTTCTCATCATCACTACGAGTGTTGACGACAGCTTTGGACCACAGGTAGGCCATCTTATTCGTATCCTCTTTCATTCAAATGTCTAGGAACCTACACTCTAGCATGATTACTTGTTATTAGACCCACCCTAGGGCTAGAGGGATCGTCTTTATCCGCAGAGAGGATTTACCTACATAAAAAGTTGGCGACCATACTGGGGATCAGTGTGAGTTTGTCTTTGATCTTGTTGGATCATTTTTTGGGTTTTTGGTCTTGTTGTTTACCTTTCTAGTTGCTTAATTGTGCTTCAAACCCTTGTTTAGCCCCAGAGTGTCAAGATTGACCTCTACTTTGTCGAGTTTTTCCCTTTTCCTTGGTTAACTGGCTTGGCGCGGTTTTTCCCTGAACAGTCGCGTCAATTGGCACATGTTTCTTTTGTAGCACTCGCGCTATCTCCTGTTTGGCACTGAATAACGCCTCACAGTCGCGTCAACCCTTGTGAGTTTTTAGGTGTGAGATTTTTATGAGTTTTTGGTCAGTTGTCTTTGTTTCTGGGTTCTTCTTAAGTGTAATTGAAGTTTTTTTTACTGTCTTTGATTGTTGGAGGCTTGTTTTCCTCAGTTGTTTTTCCATTTCTTATCAGTGTCGCTTAAGGTCTTAGGGTTTCTGAGTGCCTTGGTGCACTGAGCCTTCTGTTTGGAGATCGAGTTTCTTGATAAGTTGTCGAATTCGTTCCTTATTTAATTGCTCTTGGTCTCTTTGATCCTATTGAGTATGTTTATTGGTTGAATGATCATTGCCTTGCTCGCTTGATTTTTCTTCCTCTTACTCCAAGCACCGATTACATTGCTTGCATGGGTCATTTTGGAGATTTCTCTTTGATTTGAAAAGTTTGTATCATTGGTTTGAGTATTGTTGTGTTTGTTTTATGTTGGAGGAGTCATTCCATTTCAAATTTTGCATTTGCTCTCTCAATTTAGTGTTTTTTTTTTTGTTTTTCATATCATTTAGTGCATTGTGTGCTCTATTACATTGAAAAAACAAAAATATTGCATTCTTTTTTCTTTGAAAATGAAACATTCCCTCGCTTAATTTGCATTGTATAGGCTAGGAAAGAGTTTTGTTTTATGTAGATTTCATTAGATGCATTAGTGGATGTCTTCTCATGATTTTATTATTTGCTACTGCTTGAAAGTTTTCTTTCCTTCTCGTAGATAGCTTTCATTAAACGAAAATGATATCCTTCTGCACGTAGTTTTGCATTTAGGAAGATTTTAGATCCGACATACGTTGAGGCGTGGAAATTGAAACCTAATCCAATATCAACGTTAAAATTTATTTCAATTAACCTAAGGCAACATTGAAACCTAGCGAAATATTCTAGTGGTCTAAGTTAGAGACGTGTTCCGACGTCTTAAAACCTAGTCGTTGTCCTTCGCCATCTGGCTCCAGATAGCACTAGTACAGACTTGTGTTCCCCGTACTGTCGATTATATAAAGGGATACCCCTCTAGGTTGCAATCCTTTTATCCATAGGAAGTCGAGTATGCCACCCTATAACCGTGATACACCAAACACAGCATTCGGGGAGACTACCTGCACGTACGTCAAGTCCTTGGAAATTTCTCTTTCATTGATCACCAAGGTGTATATGGAAGTTCACAGAAACCTGGCATACCCTCTTGCTTAGATTACCTGAGCAGTCATTTTTTATCTTTACTGACTCCTTAAATTTTAAAATATCATCGAGCACTTTTCCTTTTGTGCTCGTTCAAAATTGAAAGTGACTAGAGTCATATTTTTCCTGTTTCTTGACTCTTAAAACATGAAACAACAAAGTTTGGTTTCATTATCGTAAAATAAACTACCCACGATCACACACCCATAAAATTTTTAGTACTTGGCTTATTTTTTTCTGCCTTGGTTTTCTTGAGTCTTTACTCGGATCTCTCTTTTTTCTTCTTGTTGTGAAGCAGTCACGGTGGCGGAACCATTGGTTTCGTCGTCCTCGCTCCCTTCTAGAGGTAGTCCTTCACCGGATAGTTCATTTGAAACTCCTCAATCCTCTAGATCTGCCGAGCTTCAGCAGCCTATTCTCCCGTCGATCTTACCCCTTGCTACTCGATCTCCCGCTGACGAGTTATTTGAGTTCAATTGGCCTCCCTCGGGCGCTTGGTATGGTTTTGGGGATGAGGAAGAATTCCCTCCTCTTACGTCGGGATCACCATTTTTAGCTGTTGTTATACCTCCTAGACCCCGTAGTATTTTCGAAGATATTTTAAAGGACTCAAATATGGACGCATCAGGTCCTATTGGCAGTGATGGAATTCCTGTTTCTACATAAGAGTATCAAATTTTTCCTGAAAAGACCACTCATGTGTTCGTTCAATGTTCACCATCAGTGTCACTTCCAGCCAGATATAGGTCCTTGGGTCAGATTATTGTTGGTGTTGCATACATGGCAGCATCTACTCCGTCCAGGAGTCCAATCCTTTCGTCATTAGGACTGTCATCGACGACACCTGCTTCGTCGCTTTCAGTTACATCTGTCCCGGTTCAACTTACTGTCTGTACGGTTGCATCTGCGCCGGTCACTCAGTCACCAGTGGCCTCGACTGAGATACCTGGTGGCCTCACTTTTGAAGAGTATCTATTGGCTATTCATCAACAGAACTCTCAGGTTTCTCAGCAGCCTCATGCTCCTGTTAATCCGCCACACCATTATGACAAATATGGTAATCCTGTTTATTTTCCCTATCGTACTCCTCATCACTGTGATTCTGTCGGTACCCCCATATATGCGCTTCCTACTCCCCATCATTATGATGAGAGTTTGTTCCTGTTTATGACCCCTATGAAATCATTCCTAAAATTGGAATGACTTATCAGGTGCAACCTCCTAGCCCACAAGGACTACCCTTTCAGGGACAACCTTCGATTCAGTCAGGGCTTGCATTAGGTCCTCAGGGACAAACCTATGGTCCACAAGGCCAACCTTTACAAGGTCAGCCTATGGTCCAACAAGGGCAACCCCAGGGGCCTTCTGGTCAACCTTTTTATCAACCAGGACCTTCTTACAGTCCTGGCGGGAAAATCTATTTGTCTCAGGGACAACCTCTTGTCCAACAACTGGGATCATATACTCAGACTAGTTCGAACATTGGGCAACAAGGAAAACCCTCTGGTACTCCTCCGGGGCAACCTGGTCCATCGCAACCATCAGGCCAACTTACTCCGCAGGGGAAACCTGATGGCTCTCAGCATCCAAGCCAACCTGCTCTGCAGGGGCAACCTGCTCAACCGGCCCAACAGCCTACTCAATCTTCTCAACAGCAATTTTACTCTACTTCACAGCAGGGTCCTACCTTTCAGCAGCTAGTTCAGTCTGCTCAGCAGCTGGTTTACCCTGTTTATTTAGCTCAACAGGGCCCCACTTATCAACAACCAGTTCAACCCCAAGGCGTTTATTATCCTCGTGGTCAATATCAACCAGTATATAGTGCGCCTCAAGGTTTTACTTATCACCCTCAATCCCAGTTGCCGTATAATCAACCGCAAGGCCATACTTACATTCCACCGCAAAATCCTCAACAAGGATCTCTATGGTATACTCAGAATCAGTATCCTCAGTATCAACAGAATTATTTGGCTTATCCCCCATATCGTCCAAATCCTTCGGGACAGAACCCATGGGGGCGTAATTTTTCTCAAACAAGATGGAATGCAATTTCGGGTTCTTATCAAGGACCTGCAATGCCTTTTAACCCTCAACTACCATTTCTCGCCACGTTAGAGTTACCAAATGTGTCAAAGTTAACGAATGATCCTATTCTTCATATCCCATATTGGCCTCCGGTTCTGACTAATATTCCTGGTGATTGTCCCAAATTTGAGGGCAAGTCCGGAGAAGACCCCTAAGCACATGTTATGGCTTACCACTTTTGGTGTTCCTCTAACTCTTAGGTTGATGATTCCATTCGGCTTCGTCTTTTCCAACGGACTCTTACTAGTGCTACTGCAGTGGTATATCAAGCTCTCTCGCAGTATCTTTAAAGATTTCAACTCTCTTGCCATGGCGTTCCTTACTCATTTTCAGTTACCGGTTCATTATGAAGCTGGGACACATCTCCTCACCTCCTTGAAATAGGACTGGGCTACTCATATCTCGAACCATATTCATGAATGGAGACGTCGTTGTCGCTTGATCAAATTTGAAATTCCTGATCAGCTTCTTACTCATTGGTTCACTACCTCCTTTGTCAATCAGATTGCGAAGGACATAGCCATGGGGGCATGTGTAACTGAGGAATAAGCCATTGCTCATGCCCAGTACCTTGATCTTGTGTACTCTCAATCAGGCATATTGTATGATATTTTGACTGATGCCCCTCAACCTGGAACTTCTAACGCACCAGCAACCCCATCCGTCAACGGTATTATTGGTTCTGTGTCTCAGACTTCGCGTAAGTCTTCTTATTCCAACCCTGGGAAGAAAAAGTCTAATTCTTCCAATGATATTTCTCCTCAGTCTAGTCCAAATCCTGGTAAAACCTCGGAAATCAATGTCATTCAGGCCAATCCTGTGGATAAGACTTCTAAAGGAAAAAATAAGGGTAAAGGAAAACCCAAGGCCGATGCCCCAAAACCAGATTCATCCAAATCTCGTGCTGATGATGGTTCACAGCATAAGCCTAAGTATTCCTGTCTAATTTGTGATGAAGAGCACTACACCAAGGACTGTCCTTGACGAGACGAAGTGAATAGATTTCTCTCAAGGGCACTCAGGGTACTCTTGTTGTTCTTAAAGAACCTTTTCCGTCTCAGTAGACCCATATGGCCGAGCAGCCTCAGTCATCTGCTCCATTTGGCTCTCAGGTGTTCATGATGAATGGTTCTGCATCTGTTTCTATCGCTACTCGGTCGAAAGATTATATTGGATCGCGTCAGGCAATGAGGAAGGAGATCGCTGATGGGCCTCCTCCTCCACCTTTTTCCGGCCCTCTTGAGATTGAAAGGCCCAGTACTGAACCCGTTGTGCGACCACCTTCCAAAGGTGTTCTCTAGAAGTCTTCTTATAATCCCAACGCTCGTGTTGCTCAACATTACAGTATTTTTGAAGATTTGGCACAGGCGCCGTCTGCGACGTCCACGTTAGAAGTACTTCAAAGTTGTCTATCTCAATAGAAAGCTTTATTATCTACGATCGGCGGGGTTGATCCTATTGATACTATCCTTCTCGCTTTTGATCTAGAGAATTTTGTCCCATGAATTCTGCACCATATCGCACTCATTATACAGGTCGTTATTAATGGTCTCGACATCCATCGAGCCGTTGTGGATGAAGGTGCATCAACCTGTGTCATGTCAGCTTTGTGCTAGAATTCCATTAGCTCTCCAGCCCTGAATTCCTCACCAAATTCCCTTGAAGCATTTGATGGAAGGGAATCAAACCTTTGGGTGTTCTCGCAAGTTTTACGATTACCTTTAAAGGGAAGATATTCAATGTTGAAGTAGAAGTAGTTGATGCTAAACTCAATTACAATCTTCTACTCGGTCGTGGTTTGACTCACGCTATGCTTTGCGTTCCTTCCACCCTCTTCCGTGTTTTGAAATTTACACACGAGGGAAAAATTGTTACAGTCGATCAATTGTCATTCTTCACCTCCTCTTCTGAGAACAACGTTCCATATGTGGATAAGATCCCTACTCCCTTCGAGAGCGTTGGGCTAGGTCTCTTCAAGGATCCAGCCCTCATGGGTATTTTTCCCCTTCCACCACATAAGCCTATTCAAGTTAATATGATCTCTCGGTCCAATGACCCCTAGATTATTCCTTCACCTGAACAATTCAATTCATTTGGTGATTCAATGCCTTTGAGTCCAATCAAAACTTAGTCCAATCAAAATCGATTATTGTGAACTCAAACAATGTTACCGATGAAATAGGTAACCGCAATGTTACCTACTTTTTTTTGGTAGCATAAAAAGCCCCCGATTTTGAAAAGTGGTGATGCAGAATCACCATTTTTTTTTTTGGTGCACATTTTTGACACTCTAAAATTTTTATTTATGAAGTATGAATATTTGTTTTAAAATGTT
This sequence comes from Pinus albicaulis, assembly GCA_034641835.2. Classification (NCBI taxonomy): domain Eukaryota; kingdom Viridiplantae; phylum Streptophyta; class Pinopsida; order Pinales; family Pinaceae; genus Pinus; species Pinus albicaulis. Next base: position 1,692,721,524 of record CM076579.1, on the reverse strand, counting down.
AGTGATTTTCATGCTAATTTTTCTAATTTTGAAATGTATTGATGCAGCATCAATTTTTTTTTTTTTTTAGAGCAGTGATTTTCATGCTAATTTTGAAACGTATTGATGCTGCATCAACCTTTTTTTTTAGAGCAGTGATGGGGGTGTTTTTTCATGTTTTTTGAGAGTTTCTGGGCTAGAGTTCCCGTTTTGAGGTCAGGTTACCTATTTCATCGGTAACAGTGTTCTCGTCTTGCATCAGATACTCCACCATCTAATGGTGCTCCTTTGATCTTGTCACTTGACGTGTATTCTCAATCCCCCTGGCTCGGCGATTCAAACTCGCCTGATCCTTTGAAATAATTGTTTCCTTCCGATAAAGCCATCGTCGAAACCATGTCTCTCGAAGACTTGCTGTGGGATGATGGTCATCATCGTTCTTTGTTTATGCCTGGTCTCAGGGCTATGTCTACCTGTCTTGAGCATTTTGTGTCTCAAGCTCCTTCTTCTCTGCTTCAAATGCCAATCCTGACACATGAAGTCTTTAGAGAAGGAAACTTGAGCAATATCAAACAAACGATGCCTATTGACATTTCTGTGAAGCCGGGAATCGTCGAGAACATCCATGTGAGGGTCACTTGTTCTTCAAATGAAGTCCAAGTTTACACTAGCCTTTTCCGCGAATTCTGTGATGTCTTCACCTGGTCCTACGAAGAAATTCCCGGCATTGATCCTAGTTTAGTGGTGCATGAAATCCCTACCTATCCTGGTTTGAAGCCTGTTCGCCAGCGACTTTTTCCGGTGCACCCTAGAAAGGCTACGGCCATTAAAGGTGAAGTTGAAAAACTTCTCAAAGTTGGTTTCATTTATCCAATTCCCTTGACAGATTGGATTTAGAACATCGTTCCTGTCGATAAGAAACAAGGAACTATCCGTGTATGTGTTGATTACCGTGAAATAAATCGGGCCTGTCCTAAGGATAATTATCCTATTCCCTTCATCGATCAGATCATTTACAACTATGCCGGGAGTGAGATTTTTTCCCTTATGTATGGCTTTTCTGGATATAATCAGATTAACATTCTCCCGGATGACCAGCATAAGATGGATTTTATATGTCCTTGGGGTACCTTCACATATAAGAAACTCCCTTTTGGCTTGAAGAATGTTGGCGCCACATTCCAGTGAGCGATGTCCTACGCTTTTCATGACATTCGTCACATCGTTCAGGCTTACCTGGATGACCTTCCGGCTCATTCTGCTAAGCCTAGGGACCATCTGAACCATCTTCGTCAGATCTTTCTTCGTTGTCGACACTACAACATTCAGCTTAATCCACATAAGTGTGTCTTCTGTGTTGATTCCAGTATAATTTTAGGGTTTATCGTATTTAAAGACGGAATTTGCCTCAATCCACTTAAGGTTGAGGCTATTGTCAATCTCCCCTCTCCATCCTCATTACATCAGTTGCAGAGTCTGCAAGGTAAGCCCAATTTTCTACGTCGTTTATACTGAACTATGCTGAAGTAGCTAAGAAATACACGTGACTTTTGAAACAGGACGTCCCTTTCTGTTGGGATGAGATTGCTCAACAATATTTTGACACCCTCAAGACGTTGTTAGTCAACGCTCCTTTATTACATCTTCTGAATTATCACCGTGATTTTTCCCTCTATTTGGCTGCCACTTTTATTACAATTGCCATGGTTTTGGTACAAGACGATGATGACGGTCATGAGCATGTTATTTATTACTTGTCTTGTAACCTTCTCGATCTTGAAACATGTTATGCTCATGTCGAGAAGTTAGCACTCGCTGCGGTCCAGGTCGTTCAGCGCTTTTTTCATTATATCCTTTTGCGTACGGTGACTGTGATTTCCGATTGCAACCCCATGACTTATATTTTGTCTCAACAATTGCTGGGGGGAAAATACTCAAAATGGATCTTTATCCTTAAAGAGTTTGATTTGGAATTTACTGCTGCCAAATCCAAGAAATCACTAGTTTTTGCTGATTTTATTTGTTCCCTCCCTTCTGACTCTGCTTCGTCTCGTTCTGAGGACCATATTCCGGACGATACACTTTTCTTGATTAGCACCCTCGACCCCTGGTACGGTGATATCATCGTATATCTCCATACTTCCACATTCCGATCTGAGTTGATGAAGGATGCCCGCCGCCGTATCTAGCATCACTCGCAACCTTATCGTATAGTCGGAGATACGCTCTATCGTGTTGGAGTTGATTCTGCATTCTGCTGATGTTTGACCCTCGAGGAAGCTGAGAAAGTATTGAATGATTGTCACAGTGGCATCTGTGGTGGTAAAATGTCTGGTTACGCTACAACATAAAAAATACTTCGTGCTAGTTATTTCTGGCCTTCCATTTTCAAAGAATGTATTATCGGAGTTCGTAAAAGTCATGATTGCCATATTTATCAACGCAAGATGCATGTGCCACCTGTTTCTCTTCACCCTGTCATTATCGTTGGTCCCTTTGCCAAATGGGGCATTGATTTTATGACGTGTAACCCTCACTCGGCCGAGGGGCATGCTTATATCATCGTAGCCGTGGATTACTTCACCAAATGGGCCAAAGCAATGCCTACACTCGCTATTGATGATAAGACAACTACTAAGTTCATATTCAATCATATTATTGCTAGGTTTGGTGTCCCTCAAGCCATCGTTACGGATCATGGTTCCCATTTTCGGCATTATGTGGGGGCGGAGTTGACTTCTAAGTTGGGTCTGTGTCACGACAGCTCAACGCCATACTACCCTCAAGCCAATGGCCAGGTTGAAGCTGTGAACAAAGTTCTTGTCACAATTATTCAGTGTACGATTGGGATCCACAAATCAAACTGGAATCTCATGTTATTTTCGACTCTCTGGGCATACCGAACTTCGATTAAGAGTGCGACCGGATTCACCCCGTTTCAGTTGGTTTACGGTCTGGAAACTACTCTCCTGATTGAGTGTGAAATACCTTCGCTCAAGTTAGTTGTGGAATTACTGCCAAACACTTTGCCAGAAGAAGAGCGTCTCCTTTACTTAGAGATGTTGGATGAAACTCGTTGCTTAGCTACTTTGGTCATCGAAGCACAAAAGAAGCGAGTCAAAGCTCATTTTGATTAATTAGTTTCTTCTCGTTCTTTCATTGAAGGAGATATCGTCCTTCTGTATGACCAAGCTCATGATAAGTTGGGGGCAGGAAAATTTCAACCTATGTGGCATGGTCCATACATCGTTAAACGTGTGTTGCAAAATGGGGCCTATGACTTAATTGACTACGAAGGTCATCCTCTTGAACAGCACAGAAATGGGTTGTATCTCAAAAAATACTATGCATAGTCATTCATGCATAACAGGTGTACATAGGTGTTTTTTTTTCATTTTTTGTACATGTTTTTGGGTTTGATGTGCTTTTTGAGCGTTTTCCTGCTTATTGGGTCTTTCTTATTGTGCAGATGTCTATTACCCCTTATGTCGGTTTCGCAGATGGTGCTTCCCGCAATACCAGGAATTTGTCTTCGGCAGACTAGGTAATTTATGATCCTTCTTGTGAGTTGATAGAGCTGCAAGGTATTTGTCTAGGACATAATACAAACAATGTTGCTGAATATAGCGCTGTCAATGAGTTATTAACTGAGGCAATCAACCTCGGCATACGCACATTGTTTGTAAGTCTAGATTCACAGCTTGTTGTTCTACAACTCAATAATCATTATTCGGTTAGAAATCCGCACATTCTGAGATTGTATTTACGTATTCATTTGTTGGAAAGATATTTTTATTTCATTACTTATCAACATATTCCTAGACGAATGAACATGTTAACTGATATAGTGGCTAACATTGTATTATATAGACATTTTCATAATTTGTAAAAACATCATCATATGTAAAAGATCCATGTAGGAAAATAGATGTATATATATATATATATATATATCGCATGTTTGCAACTGTGTGCATCATAACGTCAAAATATATATATATATATATATATATATATATATATATATATGTTTTTGTTACATCCTGAGACATCATGTCTCGCAAAATATGCAGAAACAATAAACCTAGGTGTCTAATCAGCATGGTTTTCGTGATAACATGTCACAGCCTGTACTAGCCGCCTCAGAAAGCGATGAATTCGGCTGGGCACCCCTACTGTATGCCTCTGGTAGGCACAAGGAACATCATCAAAATGTGCATAATCTGGAACTCCTTAGGTGATCCCCTCCAGGTTGTGCACTATCTCGTCTTCCTCGTCGCCCTCGTCCTAAGGGTCGAAATCGTGAGGGATTTGCCTTGCTATTGGTGACATACCAGCAGGTCTCTCTGGGCTGACACCTGCATCACATGGATTTAATGTCAGAACATACATGAATAAACAAAAAAAATCATAATACTCATAAAATTTAAAAATTGAGTCTTACCCAAATCTTCGTCCCAATCTTCTCCCTCCTGGAGTGGGAGGTCTGGATCATCAGTGAAATTTGTGCCAACGTATGGCCAATCCTCCACGACAATCAGTTTTTGATGGAGCCAATCAAAAAATTTGGCCTCCAAGACATCCGTTGGTCGCCCCCTGCCCTTGGCATCAGTGCTGCCCATCGAGCCATCCGTGGTTCTCTCACTGGTGGATTCGAAACTATAACCTCCTGTCACTGAAAAATTGGTAATCGTTCTAAGAAGAACGATACCAGGATGGATCCATAACTAAAATTTTTTAGTTTGGTCTTCTTGCATTTGGTTAGTTGACGCTTCATGTTGATGGTTACGGCCTCTGCCCAATTGTAGATAGTCGGAGCCATGCAGTCCACAGCAAGAAGCAATTGTGTCTTTGTTGCTTCGTGCGGTGCTTGTGATCATGCAACCCATGTGATGGTATGAAATACCACGCGTAGTGTCAAATCAGGGATAGTTTGGATATCAACTTTCCCACTACCTGAACCTTTCTGTGCTCCTCGACATACACTGTCGATCACCATGGTCATGTTTTCCATGCAGGGTCGGGTGTCGGTTAGGAGTGGTGTTGGACCCCTCTATGATAATCTTGTGATGAAATATTCATCGGAGACATCGATCTCAAGCTCTTGATCCCGTAGGATGAACTTCTCTTGATTTTCGTCCCAAATACTGATCAAATATTGTAGCAATTCTAGTTGGGCTCGGAGGCATGGTGTTGGAAAGAATTGTAGCAAGCCACAGTTTCTGAGGACTTCCATAAATCCCTCATTTTCCATGGCCAACTCATCTTCTTCACTATGTTCCCATTCTTTCCATTCTATGACCATTTTTCTCTTTTCTACCTGCAAACACACACATACAAGTGGTATTAGTCAATATTCATCCTTGAATTTGTAAACAATTGGGGCATTTGGTGTATAATTTTGCTAGAAATTGGTTTGCGCCATTGGCGCGGCTGTTTCTAAAACAGTCGCGCCAATGGGCGCGCCCTAGTATTAAAAATCGGGCGGTTGGCGCGACTCCGTGCCCGAAAATCGTACCAACCGCGCAACCCTAGTTTTTACAATTTCTTCCCCCAAATTCAAAATTGACAAATGCAAGAAGCAAGGAATAGCTCAAAATGACAAGAGGGATCTCACCTCTTACCTGGAGTTGACAGATTTGCGATTGATGCACTAGATTGGCTGCTATCGTCGCCGCAAGATTGCATGGTAAAATGGGAAAAAATTCCTCCACAAGAGGTAAAAAGTGAAAAGTAATTATTTTATACCATTTTTGGCATTTTATAGCTTTTTCACAACCCTAATTAGGTTTTAAGACATGTTTTTCGATTATTTTATTGTTTTATTTTCGAAAAATGGGTTTTATACATGTCTCTTGTGCAGCAACAGGTTTTCACGTGACAATGATGAAGTAACGAGTAATATTTTATACTTTTTCAGACTCAGTTAAAACATGAAAAATTCACTACTGGAGTCATTTTTCAGCTCTTTTCTGACTCTCTAAAACTGAAAAGATTGCCGAGACACTTGTCGTTTTGAACTCGTTAAATGGCTGCGAAACGATATCTACCCAATATACGTTTAACCCTTTTTCGAGCTGGGATAGATTATTTACGAAAAAGGAATACCTTAGCCTATCACGACTAAGAGGTTCTTTCAGACTTTGTTTTCTACCATTTTGGATATAAAAGACTACCTATGAAAAGGGACTGCTGGAGTTTTCTTTTCTGCCTTCTTTTCAAACTCTCTAAACATGAAAATATGTCAAGTTCTCCCTTTGTCAGACTCGTTAAACCCTAATGACATCATACTTTGTCACCATGATGTTATTTGAGTTCCTCCTTCCTAGGGCTCGTAAAATATAGTAGGATGGATTTGTCCAAAGGACAAACTTATAATGCAAGAATATGCTATCCCCTTCAGGCTTGTTTTCAAAAATAATTGGGGTCCTCGCCAGAAATGGTGGGGAAAATGGAACCAGATTTTAGTTGTGTCGGCAATATGTCGCTCTTGAATATGGCACTTATCTGCATTCGTGTCGGGTTGGGGATATCTCATTTCGTCATTTTTTCCTCCATGGGTTTGGGTAATGTATTTTGACCTCTCATTTTCTCTTTGCCACATCATCATGACCTCAAATCCTTTGATGTCAAATACTGCCAAATCCAGTGTTGTGCTGCTGATATGTTTAAGAGAAGTTTGCCTCTGAAGCTTTCAACCTCCCTCTGATTCTCTGTTGGTCCTGATTCACAAACATCATATTCTTCTGTCTCATGTCGATGATGTGGAAAAAATTATGGCCCACCTTCGATCAAGTCACTTCCTGTTGACTTTAGCTCATTATCCAGAAATCTGATCTAGAGACTCCCTTTCGGTACCTTGGAGCCTGCATGCCTCAATGGCAGGTTCTTCGCATTCGACATAAGGTTTACATCATTGGCCTTCGATCGACTGACTCTACGGGTGTTCAACGCCAGATCACTATTCAAATTCTGTGGATTGTACCTTTTGTACCTTGAGAGCCATTTTCATTATTGGTGGTTTCTCTCGCGTCTGTTAACAACTTTCATCATTGGCTGGTAATCAGACGATTTTCTTGCATGTTCAACTTCATCTCATACATTCGCGTGCTAGAAATTGTACTTGTTCGAGTTGAGATGGAGTGTAAGACCCTGGATTTTGTCTGATAAAATCCAGGCTGCGGGTTCTTTGTGGATTATCATGACTTATTGCATGACTCTTTGATTGGATGGTTGCGACCATTCCTGAGTCTATTTGTTGATATTTACTACTGGATGGTTGCGTCCATACCTAGATCTCAGTTTTTTATATACTCGTTTATGGATGGCTGCGCCCATGCCACATGTTCATGTATCAGAGATATCATTTGTATTTTTAATTGTAGGTTTTTCGATAGTGGTGTTTGGTTTGAACGTGTTCTCATAAAGCATTTCGCCGCTCCCTCTCCCTCGGACCTCATGGTTTAGGGGGCATCTGTTACACAGCATTTTTTCATTGTCCCTGCAATCCCCAACTTGCATATTGGAGAGTCGTTTCTGTGACCAATGTGTAGTGTCATGCTTTGCAAATAACATCATTGCATCCCTTTTGATGAAGGCAAAATTCTTCTTATTGACATTTCCCTAAGCAGAGCTGTAAAAATCCCTATTTTTTCCTTGGCGTGAGTAGCGAGTTGCGCCCTCGCACCGATGTGGAAGATTAACACTAGGGCCCGCGCCACCTAGCGCTCTGTCCCAGTGTAATGCCCGCGCCAAGCTATTTATGAAATGTTTTTTAAAAATAGAGGTGGAGGTTCCATTCCAACCACCTCGGGGATGAGTCACTGGGAGTGGTTGAACCGAAACAACCACGGGCCTCCTCCTTTAATTAGTAGTTTCCACCTCCCTTGGAACACTCCTAAAGGATAGGCCTCCCTTCCACCTTTGTAGGGATCCCAACCTCCTCTTTTGCCTCTATATAAACAAGCCTTCTCTCTTTATGAAAACTATTTGAAGCTGAACAAAGAGAATTATACAGCTGAAGTGTTGAACCTTAAGGACTAAGCTATAGTTGAATAACTGAGTTATTGAGAACGTATAACAAGGAGAAATCCATTGAGAGGTCCCTTATCCCGTCCGAATTCCCCAATGAGCTTTGAGACGTGCTTCACCCAAGCCCCGCTGGAGGAGACCGCAACGTCAGAGCATGGTTGTATCTCTTATTTCTACCTATTAATATAAGTGATTATTGTCTGGTTCTCGTCTTGTGTTTTGTATTTATCGAATGCAATATGCTAGTCTTCTCTGACTGAATAGTAGTTTTTGGATGAAATCAGTATGTGGTATGTGGTTATCGTTGTCTGATCTCTGTGCATGTGTGATAAGCTGAGGGGTTGTGACTTGCCTTCGATCAGGAGCAAGGGGTTCTCATCATCACTTCGAGTGTTGACGACAGCTTTGGACCACAGGTAGGCCATCTTATTCGTATCCTCTTTCATTCAAATGTCTAGGAACCTACACTCTAGCATGATTCCTTGTTACTAGACTCACCCTAGGGCTAGAGGGATCGTATTTTTCCGCAAATAGGATTTACCTACATAACAGAGTGAAATGGGTTTATAAAACCAAAAGAAATGCTGAAGGTAAGATTGAAAGTCACAAGTCCATACTTTTTGTCAAAGGCTACAAGCAGCAACAAGGAAGAGATTATGAGGAAACTTTTGCACCGGTTGCAAGAATGAAACCAGTAAGAGCAGTGTTGTCCATAGCAGCACAAAAAAAATGGAAAGTTTACCAAATGGATGTGAAATCAGCATTCCTGAATGGAGTATTGATGGAAGAGGTTTATGCTGAACAACCTCTGGGATATGAGAAAGCAGGCCAAGAGCACAAAGTTTGCATATTGAAGAAAGCTCTTTATGGGCTGAAACAAGCACCAAGAGCATGGTACAGTTGGATAGATGCCTATCTCCTGGAAAATGGGTTTGATAAATGTGAAGGAGAACCCACATTATACATCAAGGAGAAAGATGGTAATATGCTCATTGTTGCTTTGTATGTTGATGATGTGATATTTACATGTAATGATACTTACCTTATTGAGAATTTTAAAACAGTCATGAAGGATGAATTTGAGATGAAAGATATGGGATTGCTGAGATACTTCTTAGGAACAAAAGTAGAGAAAAATGAAAATAAATTTTTTATCTCTCAAGCTAAATATGTAAATGAAGTTTTGGAAAGATGTAATATGCAGGATTGCAAGGTAGCAATTACTCCTATAGTGATGGAATTGGAGTTGAGCAAAGAAGATAGCAGCAAGGATTTTGATCCAAGCTTGTACAAAAGCATGGTTGGCAGCCTCATGTATTTGACTGCAACTTGGCCTAATATTATGCATGTTGTGAGTTTAATTTCCAGATTTATGGAAAGGCCAAAAGAGGCACATTGGCAAGCTGAAAAAATAATTCTGAGGTATGTGAAAGGAACAAAGAGGTATGGTATTTTATACACCGCTTCAGAAAATTCTGAATTAATTGGATATACTGATAGTGATTGGGTTGGAAGTATAGATGACAGGAAAAGCACCTATGGTTATGTTTTCATATGGTTTTAGGAGTCATTTCATGGGCTTCTAAGAAACAGCCAATTGTGGCTTTATCTATAGCAGAGGCAAAGTATGTGGCAGCTACAGCAGCAGCATGTCAAGCAGTTTGGATGAGGAGAATGTTGAGGATTTTATGTCATGAACAGGTAAAAGGCACAACAATTTATTGTGATAATAGCTTAGCAATAGCATTGTCAAATAATTATGTGTTTCACAAAAGAACGAAACACATTGATGCCAAGTATCACTACATCAGAGAGCTAGTGAACAATGGTGAAATTGTTTTGCAACATTGCAGAATTAAAGAATAGTTTGTTGATATACTGACAAAACCATTGGGGCAGAAAAGTTTTGATTATTTGAGAAAGTGTCTGGGTATGCAAGAAAATCCAATAGTTGAAATTAGGGGGGAGTGTTGGAAATATTAATTCCAACTACAGCTGTAAGCAGGAGGACAAAAAGTTAAGTTTGATAGAAATTTGGAAAGACAGCAGAAGCAGAAATTCTTTGTTTTCGTCTACACTCCATCTTGCATTTAAACCCTGCAAAGTTCATTTTTTTGGTTCAAAAGGTCGTAGCCTCTTTTTGTTGTGTTTGCATTCAAGTTCTTGGTCTGCACCATGTTACCTCCCACCTTAAACCATTTCCACCAACTGTCTTATTTACTGTCGTTTCATTTTGATTTAAATGGGCCACGTCAAGTGGTGGAACCCATCTCCGCCAATGCAACACCAACAGGCCAATCAACGCCCTATCGCATAGAAAAGAGGCTGACATGGACAACCCCTAAATGGACTCGATAAGAAATTATTTCGAGAATTAAGTTTTATCGCGCGTCCGAAAGTTGACGTCACACCAACTAGAAATGGATGCGATAAGCATTCATCAAATCCGCTTGAAATTTTTTGAAGTCCGCTGGGGTCCACCATCGGCCAATAGTGCATCGTCTCACCTGTTAAAGTTCGCCCACATAAACGAGCGCGATTATCATTGATATTAGATCAACGGTAACCCGGGGGCACAAATAACTCATTGTTTAAAGCATATGGGTACCTCCGCAGTTGCCTTTAGCCATCGCGCTTTGACCAAAGATCAAAGGTGGATATTCATTGCGGGAACACAACGCTAGTGGTTAGTCCAGACCATGAGGTGTCTCCGCAGTGACGCACCGCGAAGAGACAACGTCAATTAATGAATAATGGGTCATTCTGACGACCCAAGTATAAAAGTGGTTGAGCATCAACATTGAATTAGATTAGGTTTTACAGGTCACAAAAATTTGCATATATGTAATGTAGTTTTGTTTTTATGTTAGATTAGATGGAAGACTGTTAGATAGTTAGACTGTGTGTATTGTTTTGTAATGCCCGAAGGCAGAAAGAGAGACAGAGAGCAAGAATTGTAACGTTGTGTCTGTAGCAGCTAATCTTTTGAAAATCCAGAATTTCATTATGAAGACAGAATCATCATTTTGTAATAGATTTCTATGTTTAATGAAATAGAAAGTTTTAAAGCATCTCTGTCCAGATCTTGTCCATTGAATCTCTGTGTTTGAGTTGAGGAATTTTATTTCCTCTGTGTGTTCGGAATTGTTTAGAAATTTCGACAATCCTTGAGAAACTGCAATACCAAATTATCGATCCATCAAGATGGGTCAGATTTCCCTGGCTCACCACCCCTCCAATATGCCTTGTGACCCTTTTAGGATGGATTCAATACACTCCTCGATACAAAAGTGAGTTCCTCTTCCTTCTATTTTCTTCCATCACTAAGAAGGTATATTTTATGAGCAAAGAGATAGTTATATTCTTCTTAGGTTGCAATTCTAGTGAGGAGGTCGCACGGTCAAAGAAGGGTGAGAGTCACACCGGTTGTTGGCCTTATCTGGCGCGACCCTATGACCTAACGACTCAGGGAGAGGTCGCGTAGTCGCAGTAGGGGATAATTCGCATTTCTAAGCCATATGTATGAGGCTGCGAAATGCAACCTAACGACCTCAGAGAAGATTGCGACGTATGGAATTCATATACTTGTAACTTCCAGATTGGTTGCATTTACAGGTGTCATAGTAAAAAATGTGATTTTACGACTTAGAACATTGAACCTGGAGAAATGATCCTATTCAAGTCATATTCAAAAGTGTGAATTGTATAGTAGGTGCTTTACCCAGTCTCACTTGTTCTTACTTGTTCTTCACATCATCTTCTTGGTATTGATCAACTAAGAAAAGGCATACTCCAATACGTCTCCCGAACGCTATTTAGATTACTTCCTTTTGATATAGTCTGGAGGCCCAAAATTCCTTTGATTCCAATAATTATTACAACAAAGCATTAAACCTGGTATCTTGAAACTTAGCACGTTCTCATGCCTAAGAAGAATGTGTACAAATTAAACCCTCTCTCTTCATGACATCATAGCGGTGTCGTCCATAGTATTACATATGTCATAATTGCGATAATAGACACATCCAAGAAGCTTGATGAATGATTTCCTTTCCAGCAGGTATGCATATTCGAATGCTTCTGATCATTAGAGCACTGGCTCTACTTACTACATGTCGTTGCTTGGCTCACCCTCTAAGTGCCTCCACTTACAACGCACCACACAATTTTTGTTCAGCCTTTTCCATACGGTGAAAGAAATAGCATTCCCAAGAGCATGTATCACAGGCTCAGATATTATGCACAGGTCAAATTTTCAGATAGGAGGGTATCTCTTATGTGGGAGGCAATTTTTTAAGAATTAAAAAGACTTCGAACAACTCATTCCAAAGTCACGTTTATTCCGACTTTGAAAATCTTTATAACCATCTGTCTTTCCTATTGTTACGGTAGAGGAGGCACATGTCTCCAGCATTCATGGTATTTGACATATGTCATCGAGAGCTCAATATGCTCAACAAACATGCATATATCCCATTAAATTACATCCGACCATACTATCTATCAATAAATCAGGTTCCAAGGTGCCTGTGTGCCCATGGCATCGCTCTTTTAGTCCTCAATTTAGGCACGTATTCATGTGAATCTGGATTTATGCCCATTTTAATTCTTGGTACTTAAAGAGCTTCAACATGTGCAGAACATCCTCTTTGATACATATATCCAATGGTATGTGGAGGTAAATCTCCCGTGGTGACCTTTAAACATAATTTCCACACCCTTTACCACTTATTCTCCATGCATTGGTTTGGAACGCATGCTAGCTTTATGGTGGCCACTTGGCTCTTAATTATTCTCGACAATGATTCCCTTAAAACATAAAGGCATGATTCAGATTTAAAAATAAACACCTACCATGCCGTGTATTAAGAATATGCCTTGTCCTATGAAATTTTTTTCATTACAAAGCCTCATAGAGCCAAAATTTTATATCATTAGATAATCTTTCCTCCATAAGTGGCGTATTTTCAACCTATTAATCAATTTCATCCTTATTCATTCAATATGTGCCCAATGCAGCTCCATTTAAGTCCGTTCAAAGGAAATGGAATAAACAATTAAAATAATGAGAATAATTTCATTTGAAGCTGATAGTAAAATTGCAACTAAGTTAAATGAGTAGAATAAGATATGCTCAAATCCGAAAATCAACTCAACATTTAGGCGCATTAATGGATTTATGAATTGCAAGCAATTTATGTGATGTCAAAGGAAATGGTGCAATATGTATCGTAAGATTTCACTGGTGAGTGCATTCACAAGTTATGATAAGAACAAGTCATGGGGAGATTAACCGATCAATAACTAGATCATAACCTTAATGGCTTGAGGCAAGCAAAGGGGACCCAAAATTATGAATATGCCCAAATTTTGGGTGTTGTTGTAATGGCTACAACAATTGGCGAACCACTGGTATAATACAACATCTCTGCCAACATCCCATAATAGCTCGAGTCTAGATAGTAATGCAAAGGGGATATTGAATAGTCACTATGGGTATCTCTTGTGTTACCTTGACCTTGAAAAATGTGCCTTGCCTTTGTGTCTCAGCTAGGTCCTGCTTGTTAGTAAACACCCAATTAGAAGTTCACGCATGCCAATATTTGATGATGATGCAAAGAACAAGGCAGAGGGATTATTATATTAAAAAAAAAAATTAAAACACTTTTTGGTGTTGCTCTGCTGCCAACAGGCCTAAACAATACCCCGACGTAGTCACTTCAAGAAATCACAAACATTGCTCCGCTACCAGCGAGCCTGGTCAGTATCTCGACGGAGTCATTACATTACCTATATGCGTAGGAAGCATTAATCCTTTACCATTTATTTAATTTCATTTTGTTTTATGTGAACATTAGCAATTATTATTGGGCATTCATTATGCCAAGGTGGATGAGGGATCCCAACTTATTTACGGGCAAGAGAGGTTGTTTCTTGTTTGAAAAAAACTGAAAGATATTCTGAATTAGGTTTTCCGTCATGCCAGGCTTCCACATCCCATCTGCAGTTAACAGGTGAACCATGAAAACAAGTCATTGAGATATTCAAAACCATGTTGAGCACAGGATTCAGGTTATGGGTATAGGTCATGCAAACTGATTACGTTTCCCCATAAGTGACATGTTCGTATTTTCCTTGCTAATGGCTTAGACTCGTAGGAAATATGTCCATGATGTAACTTTGATGATCGGTTCTAAGAGAAGCTACACAATCATTAGGGTTAGGGTTTCAACATTGGGGTAAGGTGACTAAGGGAAGCTATTCTAGGGCTTCGCCATGTGCAAGTAGGTGTAAGAAATCTAGTCACAATACCAAAGCTTCGAAAGCCCCAGGTTTGTGAAGGCTCATGCAGTGGCATGCAACATAGAGGAAGAAGTGCCAAGCTAGGTCATCAACCAGTGTATCCTATGCAAGAAGATAAATGCATTATGTAATGAAACATGAAGGGGTCATGATGCAATGCAATGTTATGTAAATGCAAGGAAGAAACCATCCAATTACAATTAAAGGACTAATGCAAATGCATATGCAGATATTTCATGAATGCCATGAAACTATGAGCAGTGCAAGACTATGAGTGCAAGATTAAATTCCTAATGTGATCCAACAATTGATAAATCATGATAAATAAAACTCAACAAGGCATATATAAACCATAAAGAAAATTTTAAGAAGCAAACCTTAACAACAAATTAATAAGAAAAACCTAAAACCTAACAAGTCTAAACCCTAAAACCCTAATTTAAATGGAGAGGAGTTCGGGTCATGTGAAATCAAACTTCCAATGCAGCCACTGCAATAGTTCCCGACTTGTAAAAACAAATATGTCTGCAATCAGAACTGACATGAAGAGTTTGGTGAAAAACAAAACTCTCACCTGTGAAATGTGCACAACAATAAAAAAGTCATGTTTACTTACAGGAAAATGTGCCATAAAATATTGTTCAAGCCAAACTTCAATCGAATCCATATACTTAAAATCCATGATCATCCAACCATGAAACACTTCCGTTCACACTTATCCCTCAATTCAGCGAAAATAAGGCAAGACACTGCCTACTTGCAGATACATTTGTCAGATAGGATCCCTCAAGCTAGCCAGTAATCCCATCATGGTGTTGAGGATGATAAACTTAATTATTTTCAAAAGAGGGGTTTTCACTAGGTGTAACTGAGATACCGGAGGATTCAAGCGCAGAAACCCTAGTTTGGAATACCCTAGTTTGAAGTTGTCCATGGATTTCGTTGAGGACGTGAGGGCCTGATATAATCATCATCGAAACTTGAAGTGCCTCACCATCCTAACAAATCTCTGAACCTTCAAATGACAAACCATAAAATATGGATAGTTTCATGAGATCAACAACTGAATTCATATGGTCATCATTAGCTGTGACAAGACAACTATCAGTGAATATATTGTTAATTCGATCAGATGTTCGAACACTAGTAGATTGAAATTTCAACAAATAAAATCCTTTGGATTCCCAAGAATGAGGTGAATCAACTGGAAGAGTCTCAGGAAATATAGAGGATAGGTGATTTGTGCCCCCACATAGATTGTAAGAAATCACCTTCATGTTCGCAATCCATACCGGTTGGGCAACAGTAGAAAATACATGAGACAATGGTCGGTGTACTCCCTTCAACAAACAAATTTGGGTATAAAGTTTGATGCATATCAATTGATAGGGGGTGTAAGACATGCTCAGAGAAACATCACTTGAATCATAGGCATCACAAGATGAGCTCGCCTTCAGAAAGATGATGCTGAGAGGAGAGTGGGGCACAAAAACCCTAATTTCAGAAACCCTAATTTGACTTGGTTCAAGAGTCACATCAAGATCGTGGGAACCTCAGATGAACATCATCGGAAGCTGAAGTTCCTCAACTTCCTGATGAGTCCCCAAACCTTTGAAACGTGAATCATCAAGCTTCGATGGCTTCCTAGGATCAACATATGGATGTGAATGACAATAACCAGAGGTGTGAGTGAATATGTTTTCGATAAAATGACAATCGTTGAAGCCACCAATTCGATCAGGTTGGGTATCTGGCACACAATTCTCTTCTCATATTAAAAGTGAAGATGAATCAGTGAGAGAACCATCTTTAATTTGTCGATATGCAATATTTCCTTCTTCACCAGTTAAAAAATTGTGGATGGAAGAGACCAGGAAGATGAAATTCATCATTCTCATAATTCAATGGTGAAACATCACCCTCATATCCATCATTGCAACCAACACCAACATGATAATGTTCTAAAATATTTGTAGAAATCATTGGTGTGTTACACTCATGAAATAAATTAGGGTATAATGGATGAAAGGGCTCAGATGAATGGGCACCAATCGCTATCCGAGATGATTCCTAAGTCATTGCCCATAGGTGAATGAGATTCAGGAATATATATAGGCCTTTGTTTAACATGCTCAAGCTGGGCTTCATCAATAAGGAGATTTGTTGCATCAACTTGATATTTAGGTTCAAATTCAACATGATGTATGAGAGATTTAGAGGTGACATAAGTTGGTTTGTCCCCCTGCAAGGATTTTTCATCATCTTAACTACTCGTGACCAAAACTCTATCAGGTAACAAAGCAGGAGGAGGATAAGAAGGTTCAAAAGGAGAAATTTCCTCCTTGTTGGCTTAAAGTTTTTCTCAACTCATAGAGATAGGAAAGACAAGATTAGGGGCATGATCTGGACAATTTGTAACTTGAAAATTATCATGATACTAATCAGAATCAAAATTTGTTTCAAATAGAAGGTGTTGTTGAGAAATGTGAACCAAACATTGAAAATTTTCTCTTAAATACACCCAATTGACATCTATTTCAGGAAATTCAGAGAAAAGAGGAACAAACCTAGTAGCAAATCATCTCCAATCTTCATCCGAAGCTGATTTATCTTTTCAGAAACATTTTGAACATTGTACTTGTCAAAGGCTTGTTGGAGCTTACTCATGAGTTGCTCATACGAATGGATGGAATCTGCAGGTAATGTGTGGCACCACTTCTTAACGCAATCTTCGAGTGTGAGGGTAAACAACCTGACAATGAAATATTTACAATGTATTATGTTAGAGTGACAAAAATTAAAAAAAAACTTGAAGCGCATGTCCCAAAACCATTATCTATCCCTTGCCGTCAAACTTCCACTGTGACAAGTGATAGATTATTTCCCTCGGGACTGAAAGGTTAATGTTTCCACAAAAGAAAAATTGGGATAGAGATTCAGGATGGAGCCATTTACATATATGAGAATAACTGTAGTCTCCAAGGGATCAACTTGTCATCTAGCCCTCTTAGCGCCAATTTTGTTGACAATCTGGAATGTACCGCCAACAAAAAGGGGGTCTCCCCTGTGTGAATTCCCAATTAGACCTCACACCGTTTGGGATAGGAGCCCCATCCAGTATGTTGGCCCGACTTCCACCATGAATGTTTTCTCTCTTGGATGTTAAGTGATAAGGTGTCAGAGTGGGGACAAGAATGAAATTCGCAGACATGGAAACAAAATCAGCCCAAGATTGAAAAACTACATAAAGAGGTACAAACAAGTCTCATCAACAATAAGAAGGGGTATGTCATGGGAGGGATCAGTGAGCCAAAACCCAATCATACATACAAGAACAAGAACATGCCAGAGGTTAATTGCAAACTAGTTCAAAATAGATCACCAACATGGCAAGGAATAAGTAAACACAAATTTGAAAGCAAAACATACATGCAACAACTATGAATCAGTTCATAAAATATTGTGTATATGAGAGAACACATACAAATACAGTGAAAATATCGGACAACCAATACAACCATCATGTGTAAGCATGGGAATCAGTGTCGAACATGGAGAACATCTTATTAATGTTGCTGCAACTTCAAGTACATATCTTGAAATTGTTCAAAACCCAACAGTGGAACATGGGCTCCTTATATCATTGCCCAATGCAAAACCATAGCCTCACTACAACTCACTCTACTAGCTTCCAAGATTTGAGTGCTTCTAGCTCTCAAGCACAAATAAGCTATCTAATCCTAGCCTCAACTCAAGTGTTGAAATTCCCTGCTAATGAGGCACGAGGGCACATTTATAGAGATGAGGTGATTTTCACCTACCATGACCCTTGACCTCCTGTGACCTTTCAACTACCATCATTACCCTTGAGCTTACTCACTTCTTTCTTAGGCCTAATGATTGTTACATGCTTAAATTATTCTTAGCATTGTTGTTGACATTATTGTGAGCGACATTCACATTACAATGAAGGAGAAGAGGAGGATGTAGAGGGTTCTTGGAAAACCTAGAATACTTGTTGCCCAACTACAGTAATGATGTGGTGTCTAGGTGCCTTTGAGTTTATTGTGAGGTTCCTGGAGCTTGTAAGGTACCACCTTACTTGCTAGAGGAAATCTTGGTCATGTGAGCTCCACGAGAGGCCCCAATCCCCTTGCATAGACCACAATCTCGTTTCCTTCATTCTACCTGCACGTAAATAACATAGGTCAGACATGATTTTAAACAAAGAAGGATATTGGAAGCACAATAAATTAATCAAAAGAATGGCGTTGACAAATAATCAATTTAGACCCCTATGTGGTCAATTGTTTTGCCACTGTGTTGTTAGAGAGGGTGGCATTTATAGGGTCTCCCTACACTTCTTTAATCAATATTTTTCCATGGACCTACCATAGAACGAGTGTTCAATGTATCTCCAACCAAGGGGCGTAGTAACTTCTTTAATCGCTTCCCATTCCCAAAACTTGAGACAGGAGACAAAGGTATCTGTTAACACTGGAAATTCGTATAGCAGAAGATGACATTAATTAATGTCAAGCCTAAGGATTTACACGGAAGCAACACATTGTGGAATCAAGAAAGTATTTAAAATATCTAAGGTTTTGAGAAAATCATATTTGAACTAGTCTTAAATGTTGAATTGCGCACTTAATCCTTCGAGAAGAGTACCTTCTGCGCGCCTTTTTGCCCGATAAGCGCGCATTCCTGGAAATGGCAAAATGTCGCTTTCCGGGACCACACCAAGCAAAGGACAGTTACTCCTTATATGAATCCACCTAAGGACAGCCACCAGCACCTCCTTAGACATCATGTGAGCACACAAAGGAATATGTAGCGCACACAATGGAATCATACCTCTCCCTTGGGTCACCATCCATCATGTACCAAGGGAGGGAAGAAGGATTTGAAACTCCCCTATATAAAGCCACGAATAGATTAAGAAATGGTGATCACATTGTTATACTGGCCAAAGTTTCCCAAGCAACACCAGCAGTGTGTGACCAGAAGCTGGAGTTGAAGAGGACTCGATCGTTGGCCACCCAACAATCCTAGTCCACCACGGCAGAGAGAGAGGGAGACTGCATCAGAGGCAGAGCTTGGAAGGCAACATCCTTGCATCGAGACCTAGAGCCATTGCCTAGGTGCCCTTTGGCAAGTGGGTAAAATTTCTTCTCCATTTCAAACATTTAATAAGAAGAGGCCTTTGAGCCATCGTTGGTATTATTATCGTTTTGAATCTCTTTGATAGCTTCTGTATATTTGTGTTTTAGTTTTAGTTTACTTTGAGCACACATTTGCATACTTTTTTCACTGAATTGTGTGTTTTTGATATCCACCACTTTCTGTCTGTTACCAATAGTTTAAATAGTAGACCACACTCTTTAAATTGGTGTGATTTTGTACACCCGTGCGAAAAATCCACCACAACAGGATTGGCGACTCCACTGACGTGTTCCAAGTTTATGTGGTTGTGCCATATTTTGCAAGAGACCCTTTGTCTATGTTGGAGTGGAGTTGACAATCCTCTGACCCATCTTACAGTCCCTAAATTCACTGGAGTGACAGACTGAAGAAGGCAGCTCCTAATATTTTTTACTTGCAGTATTTTTGCGCACAGTTTTTCCTCACAATCGCACAGGGTGCGCGTTCAGCTCTAACCAGCACACAGGAAGGCACCCCTGTCAAGGCTTTTTGCGCGTAAATGGAAGAATGAGAGTTTTTCCCTATATTCTACATTTTTCTACTTGTAGTGTGTTGGGCAGCCCCTAGTGTATCTGCCAGCACTTGTGTTAATACCCCACATCTTCTAAGAACTCACTTTTTGTTGCTTTCTGTAGGCATAGATTTAGTTTCTCTTTAACATGATTTTTTGCAAAAATATTCACATAGTTTAAGTAGGGGGGAAATAACCATTGCATTTTGAACAATTATGTTTTGAAAAAAATTTGGTATTCACACTTAGATTAACTAGTCCAAGTAAGTGGCCCAAGACCACACATGCACAATCTAGTGTAGAAATTGTTTTAATTCAATTTTTGCATTTAGGAAATTGCGGGACTAGGATTGAATCACCGATTAGAGAAAGTAATCTTTGCTACCTTTGCACCCTTCGGTGATCCTAGGCAAGAATATGAACACTCTATTTTTGGGATTCGCCATCTCCCTTTAGTTAGTCACATAGATTAACTAGGAATATTTGAAAGTGGCCCATTATCCGCACACGTTTTCCATTTTGAGCCAGGAACAAGATAACGTAGTTTAACTAGGGGTTATTTGTAAAGGATCATCGATATCAAAATGTTAAAAATGTCAGCTTGTTCACCTTATTCTCACACACACTCACCCACTAAGCAAAGAAAGCCACCTAAAACTAACTTAAACAAACTCACTAAATTCTCCCCACAGGGGCCACAAGAGAATTTATAGACTAAGTTAGGATCAAGGGGGTAGGCATCCAATAAGCCGCCTTGATCACAATTCATATTGAAACATAGAATTTGTGTATTTAGGAAGCTTCAAAATCCACCTATCAGCCCACGGAAAAGAAAACCCGAGCACGGAAAAGACCCGATTTAGAGGGGGTTAGGCTTAGGCGCAGTGTGTGCGGTATCAGTTAGGGCTACCTGACCCAGCTGATACTCAGTACTGTTAGCTGACTACCAAGAAGCCCAAGACTCAAACGCTCATGTGGGACGTTGTTTTTTAGTGGCCAAAAACTAGGGCATCCTTTACCCTATAGGTGACGGTGCAGGCAAGCGCCATACCCTCTACCCTTACCTTAGTGGATTCTCTTCAGCTGACTAGGGGCGTCGCCAGCCCTTACGGGACATTGTGCCAGCACTCGCAAGAAATATTCTCAAGTCCCAGTTACTTTTGAGTGTGTGAGGACGCATAGGTCTTCTAGGATTTTGAGTATCATACGCAAAAAAAAACAAAAACCATATTTTTGCTTGAATGATCACATAGATTAAGTTAAAGGGAAAATCATTTTATTTTCGCTTTGTTTTATGTATGTGGCCATAATTTTTCTTTGACCTAGACTCTATCCCCTCAAATTTTTCTAAAACCTAACCTGGTCGACACCCAAACGGTCCCAACGGAACCTCGTCGATCCAGGCGTCTTTTGGACCTCCCCCCATTACAGGGAGGTGTTCCAAGTCTTTCGCCAGTTAGGCGTCAAAGATAGAATTCCACCACCGTCATTGGTCCATCCTTCATTGGAGCAACCATAGTTGGGAACCCTAGTCGATCTCCCAACACCACACTGCACACCACTCCCTCCTCGACCCCTAGGGGCAGAGGAGCACGTCCCATTCGGGAAGCCACCTGGACACACATCAGGGTATGTCACAGACTAACCCTTGTTCTAACCAGAACTTTGTGTCTTCACACATTTCCATGGCGTCAACCTCCTAGTGACCCTTCTTAGTTGCATTAAATCTACCCGATTTAACCAAGCTCACAAATGACCCCATCGCACACGATCCTTTATGGCCTCCCATGCCCACGAAGCTCCCTTCAGATATACCAAAGTTCAAAGGCAAGCAAGCGGAAGACCCAAGTAATCATATAATGACATTTCACTTGTGGTTCTCATCTAATAGTATCATCGACGACACTATTCGATTGAGGCTATTTCAACACACTCTTACGATATTAGCCGCGAAATGGTATGTGGAGCAACCTCCTGCTTCACATGGAACCTTTAGTGCCCTCGCTACCACATTCCTCACTTATTTTCAGATACCCATTCATCATGATTTAGGAATGGAGTTACTGACTCATTTTAGATAAACCCCCACCATCCATATCTCTTACCATCTTCATGAGTGGAGGCAGCGTCCCAGTTTATGCAAAGCTAAACTCGACGATCGGGTCCTCTTAGATTTATTCTTAAAAACTCTAACGGGGGATATTTCAAAGGATGTGGCGCAGAAATACACCACATCCGAAGAGGACATAATCAGTAAAGCACATAAGCTTAAACTAATTTATACACAGTCATGATACATTTACAATATCCTGCCTAATGCCCCGCACCTGCAAACTTATCAAGAATTGCAAGGCGCGTCCAACTCTGCAGATCGACTAATTGGGTCAATGACCCAAGGGTACCTAGGCAGCAGTATTCACAATCCCGGTTACGCACATAATTCTACCCAGAACATGTCTCAACCCGGAATTCAAAGTCATAACATGCCTCAGCAAGATTTGACTAGTAGGGCACAAGCATATCACCAAGGATGACCCTATCCTCCGGCTGAGGGGACCCAGTACGCAGGAAGAAACACTAACGGAAGAGCTCCCCCACAACAGCCAGGTGCAAATAAGGGACAGCATTATGCTCAGTCCCAAGCACATGACACACCTATGCAAACCAATGCACAGTTGAACTTTGTGCAGTCGTCCCAGAATCAACCACACCAGTATAACTAGGAGAACTACCCTCCTAACGTGGTTAAGAAAAAATAAAAAAACAAGCCCAAAGGGAACACTAGACAGGGGGGCAGTAACCAACAGCGGCCACCGCGATCCCAGGCTAGAGGCGACTTTAGCAGGAAGCAAAACCAGGAGCCAAGCAATGCCCAACGGCAAGGAAAAAGGCCACCTCTGCGAACAAACCATTCTTTTTCAATATGTGTTGAGAACGGGCACTATACTCACCACTGTCCCCATCTCCCTGAGCTAAAAAAGCTTTAAAGTAACCGAGGACAAGGAGGATCTTCCCAACAACCCATTGTTATGCAAGAACATTTCCCCCACCAAGGGACGATCAGCACTCAGCAACAAAACCTAGATGATTCCGGGAAAAACAGCCATGAAATTTACATGACTGGGGAAGAAATGATTTTCCAAACACAGAATCACAGTTACGAAACCCCACCAGACTCCTATGTCAGGGGCTAGTACTAGTGCGCTGACTGCACCTTTGACCATTTCAAATATGCCTATAGAACCATTGCTAAAAATGCCAAAGGGACCTAATAGGCGAGCAGGTAACTACTCCAAAGCGGCCCATAATTACAGCATCGTGGATGATTTAGCTCAATCACCTACTGCTATGTCCGCATTGGAAATACTGTAGTCGTGCCCAAAGCAATGGAAAGCCCTACTTTCTGCATTAGGGGCTATCGACCCTGCCAATACGCGCATGATGGATTTTGATTTAGACAAAGCCAACCCTAGGCTTCCTTCCATGGTCGCATTCCAGATACCAGTATCGGTATAAAATGTCACTATTCACCAATGTGTCATAGATGAGGGTGCATCGACATGCATCATGTAAAAAAACATTTGGCAAAAGTTGGGTTCTCCCAAACTAAAACCCTCAGTCATAACTCTTCGAGCCTACGATGGTCCGTCAGCCTCTACCAAAATGTCTCGGTCTGTTTAGCCGACAAGATGGTCCACATATACATTGAAGTCTTGGACACTCACTTGGATTACAATATACTCCTTGGGCGGAGTTATATGTACGCCATGTCTGCCATAGCCTCCTCTGTCTTCCGCATTATGATGTTCCCCCACGAGGATCGTATCATTAATGTCGACCAATTGACGCACAGCGAGAAGCGTCCCCTAACCAACACGGATGTAATTACACCCTATGTAGATACATCCGCAGATGGTCTTTCACGTTACCAAGAATATGGCCCTAGCCAATTCAAACCAGCATTCGTCCTAGGGTCATTCCTAAGAGATCCTCCCATTATCCCTGAGGTATCACCCGATGCCACAGGGGCCCTGGTGTGCATGATGTCGACATCAAGCGTCGAGGTCAATCAAGACACAGACTCAAGTAGTAACGACACAGAGGCATCGGCCATGGCAGCCTCACTAGCCTATGCCACCTCCCAAACCCCTTTCCTCTACCCTCCAGCTGGCTTCGTCTCCCAGCAGATTTTGGCAACACTGGAGTTACCAAACATATAGTTGGCGTTCCCAGTTAGGTACCTGGTTCCCCCTTCTGGAACAGGAGCCACCAACTTTACTCTCGTAGGGTTAAAACCCCTCAATCCTGAGGAGCCCCAACCAACCCAAGAAACGGTCGAGACATCCCCCACAAAGGGAGTTCCCACTGCGAAACCGATTATCACGGCCAAGAAAACCGCAAATAGAGGAAATAAGATGGTAACCCCTCCATTCAAAGGGAATCACCAGTCTGCACCATATGCGATGTTATAGGCCACCCTACCCACATATGTCCAGAGCTGGATGAGTTAAAACCACTCCTTGGCTCCGAAGCAGACGTCTCGATGTCGCGTTCCCGTAAAAAGGAACCTACCACAACAGGTAAAGGAAAACCCCTACGTACCAATCACGCATGCTCTCTCTGTGGCACCTATGGGCACTATACCCACCATTTTCCAGAGATACCACAGTATAGGGACACCTTACATGCGGTTGAGCGATCCTATCAAGAGGATCCCTCCATTCAATCGGTTAACGACGAGCCCTGCACCATTCTATACTTACAAGAGGAACATAGAATTGTAGAATGGCCCCCAGTAATTCCCATTATATGTTATACGTTATGCGATGAACGTGGCCACTACCTCGAAGAGTGCGCAGCCTTGGAACTCATTCACATATGGTATCCAATCGAAAGGTTTTACTATGTAGGGCTACGGGCGGCACAATTCACATGCCCGTTATGCACTGACAACCACCTTTTGGAGGATTGTCACTACATACCTCGCTTCTGGCTAGCCCTTGCTAGCCTCCACTCAGCCATAGTTCGCCTTTCCCAAGAAGACGATATGGATGCCGAGTCCATAGGAAACTCCATGACCCAAGTAGATGATATGAGCGGATCTATTATATTCTTGACAGCCAAAGAACGTCCTAGCAGGGAACCCCTAGTTACCCCCAATGGCACTTCGCATCAACAACCAGCATGTACGTTATGTAAAAATACAGACCATGTAGTCATCCATTTCCCTAATTTAGTAGCCTTCCGGCGTTGGTTCCCCGTCAAACCTCGAACTGAAGTCAACAGAACTTTCATATCAAGGATTTTTTGCTTGACATGTCAGGGTAATCATTACGAGCGACATTGTACTTATGCCTCGCATATTCATCCCACTATCGACATGATTAATGCCATAGAGAAGAGACAGGACGATCTTCGGGAATGGCATAAAAAGTACATCGTCGGATCAATGTCTCCACCCCCACAATGGTGTGTCAATCCTGATAAGACAGCACACCACCAAAGAGTAACCCCGGCCAATCCTAGGATAAAATGCAGCCTATGTGATCTAAAGGACCACCGAGTTAACTAATGAAAATAACTCAAGCCCCTAGCAAACAGTCTCTGCATAGTCTCTTCTCTCCCACAGAAAATTCTCTCCAATCAAGAGAAGATCACACGCACTTATTGTCGAATTTTCTCACACTTTCACCATACGTTTAAGTGTATACATATCCCCAAGTTGAAAGCAACACGAGCTGCGTTGATTCTACACTCCACTAAAAAGGAAGGAGAGTTTAAGCCAAAGATATGAAAATGGAGACAGAAGGCAACCTCATCTACATCTGACCCTTTCCAAGCATCCACATCAGGAACAACGAGTAGCATAGAATCACACACTATCTACTATGTTGGCTCAGTAACACCATGCACCATTTGCACTGGACTGAATCACGCACCAGAGACGTGCCCGCTAATGGAAACATTTAGGCACCTCTGTGGTAGAAACTATTTCCACCTACCAGAAATCAACTATCCTAGTGGGGAACCTAACTTTGAGCCCATATAGAATCCCATTACGGAGATTCTTCCACCACCAAACGCCGATGATACAATCCACCATATACAATTTGTATCCGCTCATATTGGTGATAGGATTACTGCCTCAACCTCGTCCCAAGATTTCCATCATAGTCCTGTCACAAAAAACAAAGGTACCTTGCGCTTTTGCATTGATTTCCGTAAAATCCAAAATTAGCATGTCGCCATCGAACTCCTTGATGACACCCAGTCCCTAGAATATTTCCTAGTACAATTAGAGCTAGTTGATGAAAGTCGGCGACAATCGCCGCGACACAATGAGGCCCATAAGAAAAGGGTGAAAGCATCATTCGACTGCCACATCAACCCTCGCTCATTTACCGAGGGAGAATTAGTCCTTTGCTACGATGTTGCAAAAGAGGCCTTAGGGCCAGGAAAGTTCGAAACCCTGTGGAAAGTGTTACACCATTTTTTGGTCATCTAATCCATTGGTATTAGATGGACCCAAGTACATCAAGTAAGACCGATTTTACCCCAAGTAAAATCGCATTCACTATGAAAAATAACTTAGTAAATCACCTATATTAAGTTGTTTATGGTCTAAATAGGAAATGCCATGAGGAAATATTAAATAAATCTATATTTGTTTGTTTTTCCTCATGGAATAATTAATCAAACAGCAGTTTGATTAATATTCCTGGTTATATTTAACCCAAAACAAGGAAATTAATTAGATAAATCATTATTTATCTTATTATTTCCTAAATATTAGTTATTTAAACCTTATTAAATAATATTCTTTGTTAAATATAACTAAAACACCCATAAATAATTAAATAAATCATTATTTATTTGATTATTACTCAACCATATCCTTAAAATGATAAATAAATCATTTATTTATTTATTATTACCTAATTACATCCTTGAAATGATAAATAAATCATTTTTTTATTTATTATTACCCAACCACATTCTTAAAATGATAAATAAATCATTTATTTATTTATTATTTTAAAATAAGGGGATTTGACTCAAGTCAAATTCCTTTTCCCTCCAACAAATATAATAAAATATTCCATAAAACCTGGATCTTGATTTGGTTAATAATATTTTAATTATACACCAATATCTAGACTAACTGAATATTTTGTTATAAATAGAAGGGTTTTCCCATTCATTTGTCACCTTTTGTTGCCTAAATATCTCATTAGATCTCAACTCTTGGTCTGGATATTGATCCATTATCATAGCCATACTTTTCCATTTTTGTCTGGGTTTTCTACACCATCAAGAAAGAGGAATTCTAAAACTAAAGTGTTGAGGAACTAGAAGAACCCATCCCACTGAGGAGAACAGGGAACGCCCTCTTTTGTTTTCCTCCCAGGTGCCATTAATAAAAATTTCATTGGATATATTCTTGTCTTGTCTATTGGATTTATGGAGTAAATCTTATTATTCTACTGTTTAATGTCTTCCAATACATAGATCTATATTTTTGCAACATTTTTCTTGATCATTTAACTGCAAATCTGAAGATATTAGCAGTCATTTCTGCTGTTAGGGTTGTTTTTTATGCGCAGCTAAAGTGGTATTTTTTCGTACACCTCGAATCAAGATTCATGCTAACAACTGGTGACTCCACACAGGTTTACCATTATGACCATTGTTGTTTTTCTGATCCTTGCATATCCAGCTGCTTCAAACCCTAGGATTTCTTTTTAGCCCCTTGTTTTGCTTATTCTTGATGTTGTTTTTAAACCATAAAACCCTAAAACGATAAAAAATTCTAACTTCCGCGCGTTTTTGGACCCATTGCGCAGGTGAACGACATCAGTCGCAAATAAGACGACAATTTTTTTTGAAACCTGCTGCTAAGAGTGTTGGAAGTGCAAGTCGCACTTTTCTGCCCAAAACCTGCAACTTGGACCTCCAGGGCGCACTGTACAGCCCAAAAAATGTGACCTTTGCTGAAAACAGGCCAAAAACTGCGACCTGGACTTTCTGCAGGGATTTTTTTGAAAGTTTTTTGGGTTTTGCTGAGCCTCTGTTTAGGGTTGTCTAACCTCCGTCTCCACCCATTTTGGACCTATACTTGTTCTGTTTCACTCAACTAAGTGGGAACCTAGCCCCCTAGGGATTTAGTACCCTCCACTTTTTGTGGAAGTGTTTTTTGTCGCAGGTTGTCTGAAATTTCAGAGTCTTCAGCCATTTTTTCATATCTGATACCTCATCTTTAGATCCACTTCAGATCGGCTTTTTATCCATCGAAATCTCCTCTTTTAGCTTTGTTTGGGTTTTCCTTTAGGGTGCACTCCGCTTCCCTCCTGGACATAGCCTTTTGACACCTCTTTTTACAGCAATTTTCCTCTGATTTGTTGTTGTTTTTTGCACCACTTTCATGCAGATTTTGTCTTTTAGATCTTTGTCCCTCTTGACCCAAGATCTATTAGCATTTTTTAGTGTGTTTAGATTAGTTTTTTGCTCACCTATAGACTAATTTTTGAGAGACCCGCCTCCTTGGGTTTAGATTATTGCACTGTTAGTTGTTTATTTTATGTTTTGTAGGCCTATATACTGTCATTTGCAGGTTTATTTACAGCTCTAAAACACATTTTTTATTTTCGCTACAAATGTTTGGGTTTAAAAATTAAAATTTACACACTTTTACACACACACCCTAAGTGAAAAAGGGCTTGGTTAACACCGCCAAGCAAAGACTCTAAAACATTGAAATCAACTGATCTTGCACCTCTCTGCCCTTGTTTTGACATTGTAATCAGTTGATCCTGCACCTCCCTGCCCTTGTTGGTCTCTTTTTCCCTTGTGTCGTGCTTGTGTCGTCACCATTGCGCCACCAAGGCATTTATCCCGGAGACTTATTGGCCTTCATCCTCAGTTTCCGGTTGGAATACTTACTCCTCCACATAGAGTTCGAGTTAGTCCTCAACCGAGTCCGCACTCTGACTCTTCTTATAGTCCCTTGGGTTCTCCTTCTTCTTCCACCTTCGGTTCTCCCCCTGTCACCTTCACCATGTCTGGTGCAGAACCTAATACTGGTGGTAACCCAGCCCTCCCGCCGAGAATACCACTAGTGGGACTGCAACGGACACTATCCCGGCTGCACCCTTGCTCCCTTTTATGGCAGGCCTCAGCCTCCTCGACTTCAACCAGTTGATAAACGACCCTATACACCATGATGCTAGTTGGCCTGCTATGCCAACAAAGCTCCCTTCAAACATCCGAAAGTTTGAAGGTCTTGTTGGACAAGATCCCTCAAATCATGTTAGATATTTCCACATGTTGGCATCTCACGCTGCCGATGGTATCGTTGGAGCTCTCTTTAATCCATATGCTCAACCTCCCATGGGCTATGGTTTCTCTCAGGGCGGGGCCAGCACCTCCATCACTTTTCCCCCTCCCAGTAGCAGGTATCCAGGATACGACATGCCTCCTCCTTTTGCCCAACCTCCTGTTTACCACACTGCTACCCACCCTTCTTATTATCCGTATTCACAGCCTGGTGCTCTAGCTCCTCCAGCATTAGCACCTCCTCCTCCCTTGCCTTCTCAACCCCCGCAACAGTAACCACCACCCCCTTCGAGGCAGGTGTACGCACAGCAGGGCATGACTAATCCTCCTCCTTTAAAAAGGAAGAGGAAAGGCAATCAAAATCAAGCTGCCTCTGGTAATTATGGACCTAATCAAGGTAATACTCCTAACACTACAAACCAGCAACAAGGCCCGCAGCCCAAGCAGGACAGGCCTCTTCGTACAAACAAGCATTGTTCGTGTTGTGGTGTGTTTTAACTACAACACCCTCCAAAAATATCACCATTTAAAAATTTTTGGAGCCCCTTAAAACTAAAGAGAAACTATTAAGTCGCCAAGTCGCCAAGTCGCAAAATTAAACCATTGATGAAAACCGCGACTCCGCGACCTTGCGACCCTGCGACCCTAGGTCGCCAGGTCGCCAGGTTGCAAGGTCGCAAATCCCCAACTTTAACGAAAAGTGCGACCCAGCGACCTTGCGGCCCCGCGACCCCAGGTCGCCAGGTCGCAAGGTCGCAAGGTCGCAAAACTCTGGTATTAATAGATTTGTGACCCAACGACCCGCATTAATTTCCCGCACGTGCGACTTTCTATATAAGAGAGGTCGCCAGGTCGCATTTTACACATTCAGCGATTTGAAAGAAAACGCCTCTGACAGCTCGACTGTCGCGCTTTTCCCGGGTAAGTTTTTGTTTCTATCCTGCTGTTTCCTTTCTAGACATTTCTTGCCAAACCCATGTCCCCTTAGGCCTTTAAATTGCCCTTTGTCTGAGCTTTTATATTTTTGAGTGTTTTGTGAATCTGCTTTCTCCACAAATGTCCAACCTCACCTCACTTCTAGTTCAAACTCTCATAGCCTTGTCCCTTGCTCTTAAAACCATTCCTCAGCTCTGCCTGGACACAGCTAGCTTATAAACTCTCAAGAGGAGGGAGAAAAGAAAACTCACGGCCGCGCGCGCGCAAAACCCCCTTGCAAGCCTTATCGCGACCTGCGACCCAGCGACCTAGTCGCCAGGTCGCAAGGTCACATTTTTTCCAGATTTCTGGAATTTGCGACCCCACGACCCAACGACCTAGTCACGAGGTCGCAAGGTCGCATTTTCCATTTTTTTCGGAGAGTTGCGACCCAGCGACCCAGCGACCTAGTCGCGAGGTCGCAAGGTCGCGCCTAGACCTTTTCTTGCAATCCGTGACCCAGCGACCCAGTAAACCAGTAACCCAGTTTTACATGTGTCTCAGCTAAATCTCATCACTAAACTGTAGCTGGTTTTTTATCATCATTTCGTTCTTATCTTGGGATTCCTTTATGAATTTGACAGGTGAACTTCAAGAAGACATAGAGTGCATACCTGTTTTATCAGATTCTAGTGACATGGCGCCCCCGCTATCCCGAAAGAAGGACAAGCAAGTAGTGGAAGAAATTGATGAGCTGGACGTGGTGTTCCCACCCCCAATATACAGGGATACATTATGTACATTTGAAAAAGAAGACAGTATGCGATGGTACCAAGTGCATCATGAGTTCGCCATACCAGAAGAGGAATTTCCAGAAGATCTCCCAGACCGGGAAATATACTTGGCAGTCAAGAAGTCCAAACTACATCTGGCAGGGGCGCATCCAGCCATATTTCCATGTCCAGAGGTTATAGATTGGATTATACAAAAGACGGATCCCAAGAAGTTTGTGATCCGAGACAGCGAAGGCAGGGCTTTTGCTATGCTCGTAGGCGCGGATGCTCACCTCTACTACTCGTTGCCTCGCCCAGATGAGCATTTCACTCCAGAATGGGCTACTGCTCACGCTATTCCGATAGTTGATACTATTAGACAATGGTGGGAGGAGCCCGAGAAGTTTAAGGTCAAGAAAGACCAAGAATACCCGGTGGCTAACCTGAGAAAGGTTTATAAATTGGTTGCCGCCATGCTTTGCAGGCTTTACGGGCGCCCGGATTGCTCCACTTTCAGCGGTAGTTGGGCTACCATCATGGAGTATGTGACAACACATGGCACCCGTTTCAACTGGGCCGGCATATTGATGACTTCGATGCAGACCAATTTGAACGTGGCATTGGCCCCAGATGAAGGAATGCCTGCAGAATTTTACATGGCCTCTTACCTACTGGATGCTGTCTGCGCAAGAGTACACTTTGAGGGATGGTCACACAACTGGGATTCCGAGCAGTCGCGTGCAATTGATCTGCAAATCAGGGTATTTTGGGAGTCCAAATACAAACAGGATATAGAGCAGATCTCCCAAGTATTTATCCCTTCTCTATATAGACACTTATTTGGCCAAGACGCCCCCTGCATGTCTTGGCAGGCCAAGGAGACTCTAGTCAAAGTGGCACACTGGTTCCCCTTCCCCGGATATACTTTCATCCGAGTCTTCGGATCTTACAGGGCACCACATGCTATGCCTCGCTTTGTTACAGACAAAATTCTCCTTCAGGAAGTATGCTTCCAGATGTCTCAAGGCTTCTCCAGCATCCTGTCTAAAGGCAAAAAGAAGTCGTGGCCCACGCTACCCCTCACCATTGGCGCATGCACAGTTAAAGACTTCAAGGAAGTAACGGCGGAGGGAGAAGCAATAAAAAACTATCAGCTTGGGGTGCTAGATCACCGAACATATGACCCGGAGAGAATAGTTCCTGAGCACTGCCTGAAAGCTAAATTCAAGTGGACTTATCAGCATATTGAGCGCCCGACAGAAGATGAAAGAAGGAACTGGTATAACGCTGAAAGACAATTTGCTCTGGGAGTAGACGTGGTCCAAGAAGATCCAGATGATCAGAACCTGGAAGACAGAAGACGTCAGTTGGGAGGTTCCTCTTCCTCTTTACCCAAGAAGTCTCGGACCGGCACAGGGCTTACTACATCTATCCAGCAGAAAGAAGCAGAAGCAAAAAGCCAGCAAGAAAGGGAAAAGAAGATAAAGGAGGGTGAGGAAGAACGCCAGAAGAGTGCGATGGCAACGCAGAAGAAGAAGCAGGCCAAGGAGGCCAAAAAAGAAAAAGAAGAAAAGGAGGCACAGGCCGCAGTAGAAAGAGCGCTCAAAGTAGAGCTGGACAAAGTAGAAGCTGAGCGTCAAAAGAAGGTCGAACAGGCTGTTGCAGCTGAGCAGAAAAGGAAGGCCGAAGTAGAAGCAACAGTAGAAGTCGAGCGTCGACGAAAGGAAGAAGAGGAAAAGAACAGAGAAGATAGGGAGGATGACATGCTGGAAGACATCGAGGTGAATCCCCTCGAGATACATCTGGGCAGCACCAAGCTCTCTGATGTTAGATCCCCCCAGGGGCAGGAAGAGGATGTATTTGATCTCACCAGACTTACATTCGATCAATTCTCTTTCAAAATCCGGCAAGAGAAAAGAAGGTCTCTGGCGCAAAGTCCCTCTGCTGCATCCACAGTTGCAACAGGCAAGGGCATAGTCCTTGACACTAGGACTAACCCTGTAATGATAGCATCGGCAGGTACTGCTTTCGCCGCAGCCACGGAAGAGAATGTAACTAGGATGAGTAGAGAAATAGTCTCTCTGCAAAATATACTGCAAGCAGCTGAGCAGCGCGAGAAAAAAGCAGAACAGGAGAAATCAGAGTTGAGAGCAGAAGTTCAACAACTCCGAAACCTGACTCCACCGATAAATGAAGTCCCACTGGCCATTTTTAAAGAGTGTGAAGTGTTAGAAGTAACCATGAGGCAGGTGTATGGAGAAATGTTCACCATCAAACAAACAGTTGCCCCACTGGTAAGAGCACGAGCAGAAACCAAGCAAAATCACGAGCAGCTCAGGGAGGCCTCACAGGCCTTAGACAGGATGATGGGCTGGACAGTACAATACCCTCAGGCACCTGAAAATTTGCCCAAGAGGGATTGGATCCACACACAGGATGCTAAGGTTCAGCTCCGTATGGCAATACAATCTAAGGACAAACTATCTAAGGACCTGGACAAGGTAATGTCTTCATACAATCACCTGATCAGCGGTATCGACTCGATGCACACTTTGCACCACATTCCGTCTCTTGGGGCATTGGAAGAAGAGAAAGCCTGGGAGCAAGTGGATCAGGACATCTAGTCATTTCTGCAGCCTATCAAGCAAGCCGCTGCTGCGCCCGAGCCCTCAGCATCTCAAGAACATCTGAGTCAATTTATTGCCACTCCAGCTCGGATTTATACCAAGCTTGCATCGCTTTCAAACCAGATCTCACAGAAAAGGGAAACCTTGGTGCCAATTGCTTTGGAATGCATGCATTGGTTGAAGGAGGAGGTTCCTCTGGTTTCCCCCATAGCAGCAGAGTACCAGACTTGGCGAGATTTTCTCAAAGAGCAGCAGATTGACGCCCCTGACCTCAACATTGCGCGTCCATCTCCGCAGCCCGGTAGCAGCAAGTCATGAGCAGCAGTTAGAGATAGGTCGCAGGTCGCACCACTCGGACCAGGTTGCAGGTCGCACTGTCTATCCAGGTCGCAAGTCGCACAGACCAGACAGGTCGCAGGTCGCAAACTCTTCAAGGTCGCGAGGTAACTCAACAGGCAGGCAGGCGAAAAATCGGGAAGCCCAAAGGGCAAGTTTTGTGCTATAAAACTCCCTACGGGGAAAGTGTAGAGGGCTTTTTCTTTTTGGAAACTCAAGAGCTACATTGCATTGTATTGAAAGATCATATTCTTAGACATATGAATACGAATACTTGTTAAAACCCCTTTGTCGGATGATGTGTTTTGCTGTGACAGCACTGTGTGTATTCCTTAAACAGTTTCAGAACATCTTATGATTAATGAAACTGCATTTTCAATAACATCATTTATGCATCATGTTTATCTATTCTTGTGTTAATGATGTTCAGTTTTATCGCTTTCTAAATGGATGTTAATACCTTTGTCTATTAGCATTTCATTTTATCTTTCAGGAAGTAAAGGGGAATCTTGCCATTAAGAACTATTTCTTCTGTGGTCAGATACCTAACAAGCATAACCCCAAAGACGTGCCGTTAACTGCATCTCTTTGGGCGTATATGTTTTATTTATTCTCTTGCTACGCATAGTGTTGTGGACATGTTCAATGCATCAATCATGTATTTTGTATCCTATGAATAAGTGTGTGCCCGCAGGTCCAATCAGGTTCTTTTGAGACCGGAAGGAAGGCGTCTTAAGTGGTAGCCGGACCCACACCCCGGACGGGATCCCTACTCCAAACTGTTTAAGGTCTAATTGGGAATTTCTACCGGGGAGATCCCCTACTGTTGGCCGGACAAATTTCCCCGTCAATAGATTTGGCGCTAGAAGGAGGGCCTGAATGGCAGCCTCCCAGCATACAAAGAAATTTCCATCACAAACTCCCCAAGGGGAGGTCATAAACAATGAAACTGTCCCTCCTCCTCTAGAAGATATCCCAGAGAGGGAGACTCAATATTATGAAATCACCAGGGTGAAGTTGAGAGCCTTGCGCCCAGCTGCCCACGATCTTATTAGAAACTTACGATTTACTCTGATCATGGAATACCTCGCCCACACTAGAACCCCTCCTGAAAACATCACTCGGAATGGTGCCCTTGCAAGTACCATACCCGAGCTCGTAAATCTCATGTTGGAAGACCTCGGCCATGCTGTTGAGGAAGATGACCCGATTCTCCAAGAGGGCGAAGAATTTGGCGACACCGAACCTTTCCCTGACTCCCAGCCTAACCAGACTCGGCAAAACAACAACCAGGCACACCCCCCACCCGGGGATGGTGAGGAAGACAGAGGCCGAGGAAATGTAGATGGGGGAAATAGGGCTCGTAGAAATGAAGGAGAAAGGAATAGAGCTCGCAGGAATGAAGAAGAAGGAAATAGAGGCCGAGGGGCCGGAGGTAGAGGAGATAGAGGTCGAGGCCAAGGAAACCAAGCTCGAAACCGTCACCCAAACCCAATGAGTCCTCATGTCCACAACTTGGGATATCTTAGAGATTTTCTTCACCGTGGGAGACACCAAGACGAGCACTCCCGTCATGAGTCAGAAGCATCGGTCTCAGGTTCGGGAGGTGAATCTGAACATGAATTTAGGCAACACCAGCGGGCTAGGAGAGTGCAACCCCTAGCCTGGATGGCTCAATCCCCATTAAATCTTTTGGGGCCACTCCACGATCTGCCTAGGCATCCGGAGAAACACCTCCCCAAGTTTGACCCTGAGAAAGGCACCTTAGTTGAAGATCATATCAGCAGCTTCTATTTATCTCTACAAATCATGAGAGTACATTCCGATGATGTTGCGTGTCGATTGTTTCCCCATAATCTCGAAAACAAAGTGGCCACATGGTACCGCTCTCTCCCCAGTGCCTCTATCACTTCATGGGACCAATTCTGTCGCGTTTTCCTGCAGAAGTTTTCAGAAGATAAAACTCCGTCCATGCTTCTCACGGAATTGAGCACTATCAAGTGTCATAAAAAGGAGAAGGTTAAGGATTTCAACCAGCGCTTCGCTACCATACTGCAGAAGTTTCCCCCGAAATTCGCGTTGGATGACTCAATCACCATTGACTACTATACCAAGGCTCTCCCTAGAGACATTTCGTTTTCGTCAAACGTGAAGCCCACGCTACCCTTACGGCCAATTACGAGGCTGCTCTCGTTGTGGAGAAAGACATGCTCTCGATAGGAGCCATCGATCACGAAGGGAGAGATGATCACAAGCCTAACACCAAAAGGGGTCAGTCCTCCACTCCTAAGACCACCGATAGGGATAAAGATGCGTTTGATTTTGAAAGCATGGCAAAAACCCTCAAGCTCTTAACGAATGAAGTCACAGACCTAAGGAGAAAGGGCACAAAATCTACAACTAGCACTAAACCACCCAAACCTTTCTTCAGAAAAAGTAATCCCAACACTAACAGACCTCCGTCGAACCCGAATACTGCTCTAAATGTGGAAGAGATAGGGAAAGATAATTTCTGTTCTTTCCATCAAGCTGCCCACTCTGAGAAAACGTGCCCTCAATGGATTGGCAGCATGACAGCAGTAGTTAACCAGCTTTTAGATGACCAAACCCCAGGGGATGTGACGGAGGATGATATTTCAGATCATGATGAGGATTTTCCCTCGAACTAAGAACCAGGATCCTCCATCCTTGCTTTTGACATAATCCGAGGTGGGGACAGCCTTACCTCCATTGACATCAACATGGCAGATACTCCCAAAGACCAGCCCGTGCGGAATTATAGTCTAAGGAGCAAAGGACCCGTTCCCGAGCAATCTTATGAAGACAAGAAGAGGGCTTTCCTAAGGAAAATTATTCCCCCAGTAAACGGGAAACAATCTGCTCCGGAGAAGCCCGCCAACAACATTACCCGAGCAAGTCAAAAAGGCAAGCTCCCGACAGAATCCTCAAAGACCTCTACCGAGCCTAGCCCTCAACCAGAATCCAGCTATAACATTGTTGAGGATATGAAGAAAATAAGAGCAAACATTTCTCTCTACGAGCTGGCCCGCATTACTAACCAAAAGGTGCTCATTCTAAAGGCTTTCACAAATACTTCAGCTACGAAGACAGTGAGCAACACGTCTGCGCAAGCCGGTCCAGATGTACAGTCCATAGTAAACGCCATCAATACCAACTCAAGAGGATCCACACCTCCTTTCCTTTTGTCCTTCGAGATTTTTAACTTCAATGTCCACAACTGTCTAGTCGACTCCGGGGCCTCAACAAACGTCATGCCCCTATTTGTCTGTAAGAAGCTAAACATTCGCCCAGAGAAGACTGACGCGAAGATCATACAGCTTGACAGATCACAAGTGCCAGCCGTAGGAGAGTTGAACAATGTCATCATCCGCCTGTCGTCAGACTCTAGGGTCCATCAATGCATTGACATTGTGATTGTCGACATCCCTGAAGCATATGGCCTATTGCTTAGCAGGGACTGGTCCAGCAAATTGCAAGGCTATTTCGCCACCGACTGGTCCCACTTGTGGCTTCCTTACAAGGGGCGGAACAATCAAATCAGGGTTGAAAGTGAACCATATATGAAGCACACCGTGACTGATTTGGATGCCGTTAATGAACCCATCAACTTTTCCCAGGAGGAACTTGGCATGTGTTTTCTGGAAGCCATATTCGGATGCTACCAACCCCCTCAATATTCCGTAGGCCCCGAGGTCCAATCTGAACTAGCACTTGTCACAGAGGAGCAAGTTATACCTGACTCACCACCAGCGGAAACCCCTCCACAACCTATCACCCCGAAGGAGCCGAAGAGTGACATGTGGACCTTGTATTATGACGGTTCCAAGACCCATGACGGAGCCGGTGCTGGTTGCATATTACTTGACCCTCACAAGAATAAACACTTAATCTCATGCCGGCTAGAGTTCCAGTGCACCAACAACTCTGCTGAGTACGAGGCATTAATCCTCGGACTGAAGAAAGCACTGGATTTGAAGGTAAAATGCTTACAGGTCATTGGAGATTCCGAGATTATCACCGCCAGGTACGCAACACTATTCACTGTTTATCTCTGCATTTAAAGGCGTATCAACAAGAGGTATGGCGATTGATTTCTGCGTTTGATGCATTTGGAATTAAATCTGTCCTCAGAATGCACAATGCAGCAACTGATACTCTGGCTAACGCTGTTTCTAGATTCACCCCTTTGAGGGACGGTTTTTCTATTGAAATTATATATAGACCCTCTGTGCCAGACAACATTACTAACTTACGCATCTTTGATGATGATCAACAGGTACTAGAGTTTATGTGTAACTCCGAAACATTCAAAGACGCTGCAATAGATGAAGATGATCACGACCAAGCTGTGCAGGAAGAGTATGAGAAACACAGAGGGAACCCCATGCCAAAGGGAGTAGTGTCACTTGAGAAACTCTTCGATCTGCAGAGCCGTTTTCGAGGGCCCCCGAATACCAAAGTGCAAAGCTCCATCTTGGCCCATCGACAAGTGAACTTGGGATCAGAAGATAATCCTAAGTTCGTCAACCTTGGGAAAGACCGCACCACCCAGGAGGCGCAGGCTTTCACCCAATTATTTCGCAAGTATCGTGACGTATTTGCTTGGACGTATGATGACTTACATACGTATGATACTCGAATTATCTAGCATGTTATACCAATGAAAGAAGGCGCAAAACCGTTCCAGCAAAAGCTCAGAAAAGTACACCCTACTCTGGAACCATTGATTCTGAAAGAACTCAAGAAGCTCTTGGATGCACGAATTATTTTCAAAATTCATCACTCCACGTGGGTGTCAAATTTGGTACCTGTACGAAATAAATCTAGCAAGATCCGCTTGTGCGTAGATTTCCGCAATCTGAATCGTGCCTCAAACAAAGACAACTATCCAGTGCCACCCATGGAACAGATATTACAAGCCGTGTCTGGATCCGAAATGTTCTCCCTATTAGACGGTTTCTCCGGCTACAACCAAGTGCTGTTAGCTGAACCAGATAGATTGAAGACCACCTTTCGAACCAAGTGGGGAACTTTCGCGTTCAGACGTATGCCTTTTGGATTAATCAACGTAGGGGAAACTTTCCAAAGGGCCATGGATATAGCATTTAGGGGACTGATAGGCCAAAGTGTGGTTGTCTACTTAGATGACGTCATCGTGTTCTCAAAACACCGGGGTGACCATATACGCCACCTCAGGCAAATTTTTGAAAGATGTAGAAAGTACGGAATTTCACTTAACCCAAAGAAGAGCGTTTTCTTTATAGCAGAAGGAAATTTACTGGGCCATATCATAACTAAACAAGGGATTATCGTCGATCCGGAACGGGTGAAAGCCATTGCTCAAATTCCTCCTCCCAGGAGTAAGAAAACGATGCAATCTTTCTTGGGAAAGATCAATTTCGTACGGAAATTTATATCAGATTTCGCACAGATAGTCAAGCCATTACAAGGAATGATAAAAAAGAATGCTATATTCCAATGGAATCTGCCGGAAAGGGAGGCCTTCGATAAAATCAAACAGGCTATAGCTGAAGCTCCTTCCCTACAAAGTCCAGATTTTGGCAAAGGTTTTATCCTATATACTTTTGCTTCAGATTCCTCACTTGCGGCTGTCCTGACGCAGAAAGATGGCAACAACGATGAACGGCCCATTTCTTTCATGAGCACCAGTCTACAAGGAGCTGAGTTAAACTATCCAGAAATTGAAAAGCAAGCCTATGTGGTCTACAAAGCGGTCAAGCATTTTAGGCCCTATATATTGAAGAATCATGTAACGGTTTTCGTTCCACACCCAGCTGTCAGCTCACTTTTCGTGCAGCAGGAGCTGGGCGAAAGGCGAGTCAACTGGGTGGCATGCTTGCAACAATACGATTTAGAATTTAAACCAGCACACACAGTTAAAGGACAGGGCTTATGCAAAATGGCCGCGGAAGCTGCAAGTGCCCATGGAATTGAAGAAGAATGTTTGGAACAAGAAATTGAAATGTATCAGAGCGACCATGTGCCTCAGCAAAGTAGCCTTTCTTGGTATTATGAAATTTCAAGGTATTTGGCCCAAGGCACCATGGACCCTGCTCTTACTCCCCGGCAGAAACGCGTAATAAGACTCAAAGCTGCATCTCACCAACTGATCCAAGGTAAGCTTTTCAAGAAACACCACGATGGGGTCCTGTTACGCTGCTTGGAAACCGACGAAGCGCAGAAAATCTTAACTGAGCTGCATGACGGACCAGCTGGAGGTCATTTTGCCGGAGATACTACTGCCCATAAGATAATGCGCGCAGGATACTATTGGCCTACTCTTTCTAGAGATGCGCATGCATATGTTCGGAAATGCATTCAGTGCCAGAAGTTCGCCAACCGAGAAGCACGGCCAGCCGCCCCCTTACTCTCAGTAGTAGTAGAGGAGCCTTTCCAACAGTGGGGTTTGGACGTAATTGGTGAAATCACACCTCACTCTTCTAAACAACATCGGTATATCCTTACAGCTACTGATTACTTCACCAGGTGGGTCGAAGCGACACCTCTACACCGAATCAACGATCAGGAGGTAATAGAATTCCTCACGCATTCCATCATTACCAGGTTTGGCGTTCCAACTTCTTTAGTTTTCGATAATGCGACTTATTTCTCATCTTTTAAATTATATGATTTTGCGCTGGAAAATGGTATTATTCTGAAACATTCTGCAAATTACTATCCCTAGGGAAATGGATTAGCTGAGTCCACTAACAAGAATCTTATCCGTATTATTAAGAAGACCCTGCTATCCCACCAACGCAACTGGCACAATGCTCTTCATAATGCACTGTGGGCTGACCGTATCACTCCCAAGTCCTCTTTAGGCACCTCCCCATTTTTCCTTGTGTATGGAAAAGAAGTTGTTCTCCCTCCTCATCTATCTCTCCCGGCCCTCCAGCTGTCCCAAGAATGTCATGGTACCCCGTGCCCTACCTTGTAGACTCGAATCGACACCTTGCTGAAATTGGAGGAAGAAAGGCAAAAGACCCGGGAAAATTTTGCCATCCATCAGAGCCGAATCAAAAGATGGTTTGATAAAAAGTCCGCAGGGAACAAAAATTTTGAAGTAGGAGACCTGGTCCTCAAGTGGGATAAAGCCCATGAGGAAAAGGGGAAGCATTCCAAGTTCCAAGCACTTTGGACAGGCCCTTTCCAAATTAATGAGAAGATAGGATCACACACATTTAGATTGCAAACCCTTGATGGACGAGTCGAGGTCCTCCCGGTAAATGGGCATGACCTCAAACACTATTTCACCTAGCTGCCCTTAGAGGGCTATAATATCCTTGTACCATATTTTCTTCTCTCGTACTTGTTTTAAAATATATATATATATATATAAATAAAATATAGTAATAAAATTTTGAGGAAGGATTTGTTAGAGCCACGCAATCGGCACACTGCAACAGGTTCTATGCTGATGGAAAGCCCTTTCCGATAGACTCAAAGGCGGCGAAAGCTTGCTTGTTCTCTGCACCTAAAGGCAACATATCACCGAACTCGAGGCATCAAGCGGGAAGCTTACCTCGCCAGCCTGAGAGGGTGTCCACAAAAGAAAATGCAGTGTAGGGGTAACCAGACCAGAAGGGAAAAGAGGTACTCTATGCTACGACAGGGTATCTGGGAAAAACCAAAGTCCTCACACCAGACCAGGAACAACCTCTCTGCAAGAAAAATAAGTCGGGATCCCTCATCCGCCCAGGCTAAATTGCCATCTCAAATAAGTGCCACGAGCACATCTAAATAAGTGCCTCAGGCACATTCAAAATAAGTGCAATAGCACACTAATAAAGGGAAAAGGATTGAGAAAGGCTTCCTGCGCAGAGAGGTGATGTAACGACTCCGCCGGGGTACTGACCAGGCTCGCTGGCAGCGGAGCAACGTTAACAATTCCTAGGCAGTGACTCCGCCGGGACCGAGAGGTTCGCTGGCAGTGGAGCAACACGATGAGGACAAAATAATTGTACCAGACCCTGTAGCTTCCTGGAGTTCTCCAACCCTTCAAGTCCGGAGACCTGAAGAAATGAATTTGGTTGAACGGCGCCCAAACAGGCCAACAGATTGAGCAACCCAGCAAGGTACCAAAGGTTAGGAAATTTCAACCACAAGGTAAAAGAAAACAGTCAGCATAGGCCCCTCCCTCCCCTCGCCAATACTAACCATCAGCAGAGACTCTGAGTTCGCCCAGTGAATCGCCATTTGTTGTAGCCCCTACAACACCCTCCAAAAAGACCACCATTTCAAATTTTTGGAGCCCCTTAAAACTAAAGAGAAACTATTAAGTCGCCAAGTCGCCAAGTCGCCAAGTCGCAAAATTAAACCATTGATGAAAACCGCGACTCCGCGACCTTGCGACCCTGCGACCCCAGGTCGCCAGGTCGCAAGGTCGCAAATCCCCAACTTTAACGAAAAGTGTGACCCAGCGACCTTGCGACCCCGCGACCCCAAGTCGCCAGGTCGGAAGGTCGCAAGGTCGCAAAACTCTGGAATTAATAGATTTGCGACCCAGCAACCCACATTAATTTCCCGCACGTGCGACTTTCTATATAAGGGAGGTCGCCAGGTCGCATTTTACACATTCAGTGATTTGAAAGAAAACGCCTCTGACAGCTCGACTGGCGCGCTTTTCCTGGGTAAGTTGCCGTTTCTCTCCTGCTGTTTCCTTTCTAGACATTTCTTGCCAAACCCATGTCCCCTTAGGCCTTTAAATTTCCCTTTGTCTGAGCTTTTATATTTTTGAGTGTTTTGTGAATCTGCTTTCTCCACAAATGTCCAACCTCACCTCACTTCTAGTTCAAACTCTCATAGCCTTGTCCCTTGCTCTTAAAACCATTCCTCAGCTCTGCCTGAACACAGCTAGCTTATAAACTCTCAAGAGGAGGGAGAAAAGAAAACTCACGGCCGCGCGCGCGCAAAACCCCCCGGCAAGCCTTATCGCGGCCTGCGACCCAGCGACCTAGTCGCCAGGTCGCAAGGTCGCATTTTTTCCAGATTTCTGGAATCTACGACCCCGCGACCCAGCGACCTAGTCGCGAGGTCGCAAGGTCGCATTTTCCATTTTTTTCGGAGAGTTGCGACCCAGCGACCCAGCGACCTGGTCGCGAGGTCGCAAGGTCACGCCTAGACCTTTTCTTGCAATCCGCGACCCAGTGACCCAGTAAACCAGTAACCCAGTTTTACATGTGTCTCAGCTAAATCTCATCACTAAACTGTAGCTGGTTTTTTATCATCATGTCATTCTTATCTTGGGATTCCTTTATGAATTTGACAGGTGAACTTCAAGAAGACATAGAGTGCATACCTGTTTTATCAGATTCTAGTGACATGGCACCCCCGCTGTCCCGGAAGAAGGACAAGCAAGTGGTGGAAGAATTTGATGAGCTGGACGTGGTATCCCCACCCCCAATATATAGGGATACACTATGTACATTTGCAAAAGAAGACAACATGCGATGGTACCAAGTGTATCATGAGTTCGCCACACCGAAAGAGGAATTCCCAGAAGATCTCCCAGACCGGGAAATATACTTGGCAGTCAAAAGGTCCAAGCTACATCTAGCAGGGGTGCATCCAGCCATATTTCCATGCCCAGAGGTTATAGACTGGATCATATAAAAGACGGATCCCAAGAAGTTTGTGATTCGAGACAGCGAAGGCAGGGCTTTCGCTACGCTCGTAGGCTCGGATGCCCACCTTTATTACTCGTTGCCTCGCTTAGATGAGTACTTCACACCAGAATGGGCTATTGCTCACGCTGTTACAGTAGTTGATACTATTAGACAATGGTGGGAGGAGCCCGAGAAATTTAAAGTCAATAAAGATCAAGAATATCCGGTGGCTAGCCTGAGAAAGGTTTATAAATTAGTTGCTGCCATGCTTTGCAGGCTTTACGGGCGCCCTGATTGCTCCACTTTCAGCGGTAGTTGGGCTACTATCATGGAGTATGTGACATCACATGGCACCCATTTCAACTGGGCCGGCATATTGATGACTTCGATGCAGAAAAACTTGTCCGCGGCATTGGCCCTAGAAGAGGGAATGCCTTCCGAATTTTACATGGCCTCTTACCTACTGGATGCTGTCTGTGCAAGATTACACTTTGAGGGATGGGCACACAACTGGGATTCTGAGCAGTCTCATGCAATTCATCTGCAAATCAGGGTGTTTTGGGAGTCCAAGTACAAACAGGATATAGAGCAGATCTCCCAAGTATTTATCCCCTCTCTATATAGAAACTTATTTGGCCAAGACGCCCCTTGCATGTCTTGGCGGGCCAAAGAGACTCTAGTCAAAGTGGCACATTGGTTCCCTTTCCCCGGATATACCTTCATCCGAGTCTTTGGATCTTACAGGGCACCACATGCTATGCCTCACTTTGTTACAGACAAAATGCTCATTCAGGAGGTATGCTTCCAAATGTCTCAAGGCTTCTCCAGCGTCCTGTCTAAAGGCAAAAAGAAGCCGTGGCCCACGCTACCCCTCACCATTGGTGCGTACACAGTTAAAGACTTCAAGGAAGTAGCAGCGGAGGGAGAAGCAATGAAAAGCTATCAGCTTGTGGCGCTAGAACACCGAACATATGACCCGGAGAGAATAGTTCCTGAACACTACCTGAAAGCTAAATTCAAGTGGACTTATCAGCATATTGAGCGCTCGGCAGAAGATGAAAGAAGGAATTGGTATAACGCTGAGAGACAATTTGCTCCGGGAGTAGACGTGGGCCGAGAAGATCCGGATGATCAGAGCCTAGAAGATAGAAGTCGTCAGTTGGGAGGTGCCTCTTCCTCTTTACCCAGGAAGTCTCGGACCAACA
The DNA here is from genome assembly GCA_034641835.2 of Pinus albicaulis. Classification (NCBI taxonomy): domain Eukaryota; kingdom Viridiplantae; phylum Streptophyta; class Pinopsida; order Pinales; family Pinaceae; genus Pinus; species Pinus albicaulis. The sequence continues at coordinate 1,692,676,656 of CM076579.1, read as the reverse complement.
CAGGGCTTACTACATCTATCCAACATAAAGAAGCAGAAGCAAAGGCCCAGCAAGAAAGGGAAAAGAAGATAAAGGAAGATGAGGAAAAAGGCCAAAATAGTGCGACGGCAACGCAGAAGAAGAAGCAGGCCAAGGAGGCCAGGAAAGAAAAGGAGGAAAAGGAAGCACAGGCCGCAGCAGAACAGGCACTCAAGGCAGAGTTGGAAAAAGCAGAAGCTGAGCGCCAAAAGAAGGCCGAACAGGCTGCTGCAGCTGAGCGGAAGAGGAAGGCTGAAATAGAAGCAGCAGCAGAAACTGAACACCGGCGAAAGGAAGAGGAGGAAAAGAATAGAGAAGAAAAGGAGGATGACATGCTAGAAGACATCGAGGTGACTCCCCTCGAGATACCTCCAAGCAATACCAAGCTCTCTGATGTTAGTGCCCCCCAGGGGCAGGAAGAGGATGTATTTGACCTCACAAGACTCACATTCGATCAATTTTGTTTCAAGATCCGGCAAGAGAGAAGAAGGTATCTGGCGCAAAGTCCCTCTGCCACATCCAAAGTTGCGATAGGAAAAGACATAGTCCTTGATACCAGGACTAATCCGGTAATGATAGCATCGGCGGGCACTGATTTCGCCGCAGCCACAGAAGAGAACGTAACCAGAATAAGTAGAGAAATAGTCTCTCTGAAAAATAGACTGCAAGCAGCTGAGTAGCACGAGAAAAGAGCAGAACAGGAGAAATCAGAGTTGAAAGCAGAAGTTCAACAACTCCGAAACCAGACTCCACCGGTAAATGAAGTCCCACTGGCCATTTTTAAAGAGTGTGAAGTGTTAGAAGCAACCATGAGGCAGGTGTATGGAGAAATGTTCACCATCAAACAAACAGTCGCCCCACTGGTAAGAGCACGAGCAGAAACCAAGCAAAAGCACGAGCAGCTCAGGGAGGCTTCACAGGCCTTAGACAGGATGATGGGCTGGACAGTACAATACCCTCAGGCACCTGAAAATTTTCCCAAGAGGGACTGGATTCACACACAGGATGCTAAGGTTCAGCTTCGTATGGCGATATAATCTAAGGACAAACTGTCTAAGGACCTGGACAAAGTAATGTCTTCGTACAACCACCTGATAAGCGGTATCGACTCGATGCACACTTTGCACCACATTCCGTCGCTTGGGGCATTGGACGAAGAAAAAACCTGGGAATAAGTGGATCAGGACATCCAGTCGTTTTTGCAGCCTATCAAGCAAGTCGTTTTTGATCCAGAGCCCTCAGCATCTCAAGAACATCTGAGTCAGTTTATTGCCACTCCAGCGCGGATTTATACCAAGCTTGCCTCGCTTTCAAATCAGATCTCACAGAAAAGGGAAACCTTAGTACCAAATGCTTTGGAATGTGTGCATCGATTGAAGGAGGAGGTCCCTCTGGTTTCCCCCATAGCGGCAGAGTACCGGACATGGCAAGATTTTCTCAAGGAGCAACAGATTGACTCCCCTGACATCAACATTGCGCGTCCATCTCCACAGCCCGGTAGTAGCAAGTCATGAGCAGCAGTTAGAGCTAGGTCGCAAGTCGCACCAACAGGACAAGTCGCAGGTCGCACTGCCTATCCAGGTCACAAGTCACGCATACTAGACAGGTCGCAGGTCGCAACCTCTTCAAGGTCGCGAGGCAACTCAACAGGCAGGCAGGCGAAAAGTCGGGAAGCCCAAAGGGCAAGTTTTGTGCTATAAAAATCCCCACGGGGAAAGTAACAGGGCTTTTTCTTTTTGGGAGACTCAAGAGCTACATTATATTGTATTGAAAAATCATATTCTTAGGCATATGAATACGAATACTTGCTAAAACCCCTTTGTCGGATGATGTGTTTTGCTGTGACAGCACTGTGTGTATTTCTTGAACAGTTTCAGAACATCCTATGATTAATGAAACTGCATTTCCAATAACATCATTTATGCATCATGTTTATCTATGCTTGTGTTAATGATGTTCAGTTTTATCGCTTTCTAAATGGATGTTAATACCTTTGTCTATTATCATTTCGTTTTATCTTTCAGGAAGTAAAGAGGAATCTTGCCATTAAGAACTATTTCTTCTGTGGTCAGATACCTTGCAAGCATAACCCCAAAGACGTGTCGTTAACTGCATCTCTTCGGGCGTATATGTTTTATTTATTCTCTTGCTACGCATAGTGTTGTGGACATGTTCAATGCATCAATCATGTATTTTGTATCCTATGAATAAGTGTGTGCCCGCAGGTCCAATCAGGTTCTTTTGAGACCGGAAGGAAGGCGTCTTAAGCGGTAGCCGGACCCACACCCCGGACGGGATCCCTACTCCAAACGGTTTAAGGTCTAATTGGGACTTTCTACCGGGGAGATCCCCTACTGTTGGCCGGACAAATTTCCCCGTCAACAATGTGTAAGGTTTTTATCTTCTTGGCAGAATCGGGTAAGATAACATGGACCTCAGTAATGTTAGGGTTGGGAAAAGTATCAGAGACCAAATTATTACTATGAGGGAGCTTAAGAAAATTATTTGCAGCATGACCAACATCATCACACAAAGAACATGGAGGAGAAGGATTTGGTGTTTTAGGAGGAGTGGGAGTTGCTTGGGGTGCTTTATATTTGGTTCCCTTTTTTTGGGATTTCCCCCACTCACTAGATGTTTTCGTAACAGGAGTGGATTCCTGCAATTTTGTTGTGTAACTGAAGCAAAGGAAGGGGTGGGTACAAAGGGTTGAACTAGAGTCAAATTTGTATAAGGTTTGAGTTGATCGAGAGGAGTGTTTGAGGGAGGATCAATGGAAATAACAAGAACTCAACGTGGCTATTACATGGATAGAAAATATTCTTGGTGGTGAGAATAAGAAGGGTATATAACCATAAGGGTAATGGCCTAGAGGAATGACTCTTGGATGGGAAAGACCTAGGAGAACTGTTCCTGGTGGGAATGGATTGGGAGAGATACTAGTAGGAGGAAACTAGCTTAGAGTAATTTTATCTGAAGGAAAAGTTTATTCTTGAACAAGAGGTTATGGAGGAGTTGGATGCTGAGAATGTGTACTAAACCACTTGCCTATGGCCCATGGCACTTGAAGCATGAAAAATATCGAAGAGCTAGGCTCATAAGGGGTAGGCGGTGGGCCATAGTTAGCCCTAAGCAATGTGGAATCTTTAGAGACGTCAGGGGAAACATCGGTCAAAGAGGAAGTGGTCTGATTTCCAGTCATCGATGATATATTGGTGTGAGGAGAGGTCTGAAGCTGGGGATCATAGTAATTCAATTGATCAATAGTGATGATATTTCCATTGTGAGGAAATAAAATATTAAAAAATACAAATGATGCGATGAATGGCATGGAATATGTGTAAATATGACCCAAAAATATGTTATAATCTAAAGGGGCGTCAATGACTTTGATGTTAATAAAGATTGTCTTTGCAACAACAGTAATGGGAAATTGTGATATAAACCAAGGGGTTGTGAGGGGTGACCGTCCCAAGCATGAGGAGTGATATTTCATGGTGACAGGTCTAGGGATCCAAGATTATTCCAAACACTAACGACCATAACACAGGTGGAGGCGCCTTCATCTATTATACACCAATGTACAATGGAATGTTTTATGGAGACTGGTATTTGAAAAGAAACATATGAAGGAAGGGGGTGATGTTCCTCTTTATGAACATCAAAGACAACCATATGATCGTAAGAGGGATCCACAGTGCCTAAAGAAAATAGTAAAGATTTCTGTTGGGATGGGAACATTTGGAGGAATTCCAACATTGACATGGTGGTGGGAGATTGTACCAAGTCATCTAATATGCTATAGGTATGGGTGGCCTTATAAGAAGAATCATTTTGATGTAACAAACCTTTGGTGACCATGGGATGAACCTCTAACTTAGGATGAGGGATATGTAAGGTACCATTTGGTGATGACAAGGGATCAGTGGAACTTTTAGATTGGGAATCAGTCGCTAACTTATTTGGAGGATTTTCATATTGGCACAATTGTTAGAGTTTTTATGTGTCCTTGTAATTCCATAAATTAAAATTATCAATCTAGAGTTTGTAATCATTGAGTTGCAAGAAATTACGGTTCAGATCTAAGTTAACTATTTTATACTTAGTACATAATTAAGAATGTCTAAACACTATTTCTAGTTTAAAATAGTTGCACTAATTTTTTTTTGAAGTGAAGAAACCTAATATATTTTTCAATATAAAACAAACAATTCAAATAACCATGAAAATAATTCATATTTAAAGATTTTTCCTAGAAACAAATTAAAAAATCATCATAATCTATACCCATAATTTAATTTAATCAATCCGTTTCATTTAAAATCTTCACATAGACGCCTTTTTGAAGGGGACAATATAGTGCATTGGGGTTACTCCTCCCAAGGGAATTTCACCACCAAAGAGGCCTATCGCCTGCTCCTCCCTAACCTTCAGAATCATCAAGATATTATCTGGTCCAAAATTTGGTATCCCAAAATCTGGCCAAAAATATCAAGTTGTCTCTGCCTTCTCAGCAAAAGGTGCATTCTCACATGGGATAATATTCTTAGAAAATATTTTGTTGGTCCCTCTCATTGTCCAAACTGTGGTAATGCGGAAGAAAACATTGAGCACCTCTTCAACTCGTGCACCCTGGCAAACACACTTTGGGATAAAGCTGTGATGCTGAGTAGGAGATTGGACAAGAATCCGGGAGACATTCTCAACACCATTCAAACTTGGACCTCCACCCCCTTCCTTTGTGATATTCTTAACTCTGTTTGGATCATCCTCCATGGGCACATCCTTTGATCTATCTAGAAAGAGCATAACTGTCACATCTTTCGGGATCAAAATAATCCTCCTGACAATATCTGGACCACCATATGCAACAGTCTACAAGAAACCTTGGTGCTTCAGCGATGGCACGACTCTAGTCTCCCCTCTCATCCAGGGGAGAAAATAATATGGTCCAGCTGGAATCTCTCGCTTCACTCATTTGCGATCTAAGAGCCCCCTTCAAACCACTCCATAAGCTCCCACTGTTCTTGGTCTGCTCCACCTCCTAGCCTCTTCAAGCTCAACTTTGATGGTGCTTCCAAATGCAATCCAGGGGATGCAGGTTTTGGTGGGATCATCAAAAATTTGGAGGGTGATGCTCTCTTGATCTTCTTTGGTTCCATGGGTTGGGACACCAAAAATTCAGCTGAGCTCGAGGGACTGCTTTGGGGGCTCCTCTTAGCCGAAGAAAACAACTTCTTACCTATGGAAATAGAAGGAGACTCCCAAATCATCATAGACATTTCTAAGCGTCTCCAGGCGGGGTCCTCTGCTTTAAAGTTCGCTATGAGTTGGCGATTAGCAACACACTTCAAGCTCCTAGAACATTGGCTCCACAACCTCTCAGTAGTAGCCTTCAAGCACATCAGAAGAACGACCAATGTTTTTGTTAACGTCTTAGCCAACAAAGGAGTCACACACAACGCTTCTCTCACCACAAGCTCTCTCCAATCCCTTGATGATGAAGCTCTCAAACAAGACTACACTCTCCTGGTGCATAAAGACCTCCACCACTCGAATGTGGGTTCCTTGCAGTGATCAGAGGGGCGACCTGGGCACCATGTGGCAAGACAATTGTCCATCCCACCTACCTGCACATGGCCACACGCCCAACGTTAAATTTCTGAGCATGCTGGTATTAATTTCTCATTCTGCCACCTGCATTGCGACATCCTCCTACTGCAGAGTATTAAGGGCTCTCGATTCCGTTACCATAGCTATTAAGCCTACTACCCATGCTCATTCGGTATCCATTCGGCTCTCCCTCCTGTTATCTGTGAATGCCTCAAATTCTCCCTTTTAGCCCTTGGCTCTTGGCCCTACTCAACCCTGTCACAGCCTCCCCACGAAATTCTTAGGTGGTAGCAACTCTTCTCCAGTGTTTTTGAGCATTCCTTCCCTGTCCTGCATCGATGTTCCTTCACCTGTCATGCCTAGGTGTCACCGTATATGGTGTCAAAGAGCTGGAGGCTGCGACCTCCCATCCAAACCACCTCTATCGAATGCCATGGGTAGGAAAGTAAATATTTCTGTGGGCTGGGAGGAGCTAAGCAGGCTCAAACTTGTCAATATCTCCGTTTAATTATCCTTGCAGCTCCCTGTATCCCCTTCGGCTTTGTTAAGCATTCGGCCCAAAAAGGGCCAGTGCAAGTCGAATATCCCACCAGAGCCGACCTTCATCCCTCGCAAGATGAAAGCTCTACCTATGCAGAACACCTCCAACAACAGCCAATGCACCAGCAGTAATTCGGGTTCCACCAATGGTCAAAGTTAAAATAACGATGCAGGAGAAAAGGATGAGGACACCAGTTAGCTTGCTGCCACCTCCAAACAACCAGACACTCTGGGGTCGCCACAGCTTCAGGCCACTAGCTACGTACTGAGCATGGAGGATGATGACTCTTTCTATGTTTGCAGGATCGAGGAGGAAGACCCCAACTACAACAAGAAGAATGAAGGTCCACCCTAGTTTCATTTGTAGGGTGCTCTTCTCTCTCACTATTTTTGGCAATTCTGGTTGTTTGTTTTTTGAAACTTAACATGAGGTTTTATTTTAAATTTCACTACGTATCTTGGTTTCTAATACCGAAGGCCAGGTTTTTATTTTGGGCGCTACTAGTGGGCCAGGTTTCCCCCAGCGGGCGTTCCCATGTATTCTCTAGTTTTAACATTGTAAAATGTGGTAATATCTTCAGTATTCTATGCCTCCACACAAAAAGCATCCATGATAGAAAAAATGTGTATAGGCAGGAGGTGGTCTGTGTTCTAACAATGACTCGGGGGAAATAAAAACATCAGGCATTATTGCAGTTTAATTGACAACCATCGGCCCATCAGGAATGTGAGTTCAAGCCTAGCTTGTTTACATTAGTAGCCCGCTACAGCATCCACCCTGTTCATAGAAAAAAGGTTCCTATAGATATACAGAGAAAGAGTATAATACGTAGACTATATAAACATGGCTCTGTATTTCAAAAAACAGGTTTAAAATAGAAACATGGCAACATTTTTTTTTCCAATTTTTATGAACATAATTCAACTGTGAAATATTAATATAATAAACCACCCCGCAGTGCTTCGACTATAAAAAATCATATAAACATGGCTCTGTATTTCAAAAAAACAGGTTTAAAATAGAAACAGGGCAACAAATTTTTTTTTTCTAAGTAAAGTTAATCTATTAACAGTGGGAATAAAATTACACCGAAGTCAAAAACATTGCCCAGACTCATGGAAAATTTGTCATCAAAAAATCAAAAAATTAAGAAGACTGCCCTCATACGGGGAAACCAGTCTTGAATGTTTACATAATTCAAAAATATTACAGAGGTACAACACAGTAATATAATCTAAAAGCATCCCAATTAAGTGGGCCGCGAAGCAAGAAAAACAAATTAACCAAACTACTCCTCCGGCTCCTCGACGAATCGGCACCATCCTTCGGAAGGTCCAGGATCGCTAGGTGCTACCTCCACAATCATGCCACCGCTCCCCTCTTGAAGGCCCGAATGTTGGCCGACTTTTTCTGAGCTCAGACCCACTGGACGGGTGCATTGTTCTTCCATTTGGGCCTCCTCACGGAAAACCAAAGTAATTGAAGCTGTGATTCATGGGTGGTTCAGAGAGAAATTAAAGGAAAAAATCACAGTGCGCGTCGTGGGAGAAGGTGAAGCGGTGGGGAAATGAGGAGCAGGGGAGCCCATATGGTGGCCAGATCCTAGAACCTGACCCCGCCCACTTATAGTATCTGGATAGCGATGTGCATGAAATCACTGGACTGGGAAGAAGACTCGGTTGAGGGGTTGGAGGGAGCACGCAGGGGTTGACCTCTAGTGCTCCCCCTATGGCAACGCATCCTTTGACGCAGGCGAGGCATGGGTGCAGTCTCAGTAGTGGGCACAAGAGGAGACGGAGAAGCAGAATTCCAAGAAATAGAGGAAGACAGATAAGGAACAGACCGAGAGAAATGTAGATATGCAGAAAGGTCTAAGCAACAGTTCAACTGGCCACTTCTCCTTCTCGTCATAGTGAGTAGGCAATGTAACCCAACAACCGGCTCGTCTGAAAAACCATAGCGAAATGCCATTTTATCGACCCGACTGCAATGCAATCAAAGGAAGCCCGTCATAATTAATCTCTGATCATTAATGAGAGCCGAAGGCCGGATCATATTGGAGCATGCGGAATCGCTAACATGAGTGGAGGTCCGATCTTGAACAGTGTTAAAATTTAATGCGATTAGATGTGAAAACCTTGGAACTTAATTGAACAACGTTAAAACTTAATGCGATTGATATGAAATCGCCACATCCATGTCCCATCGCTTTAAACGCCATCGAATGCACCCGCATCCGGGAACAGGGCAACATTTGATTGAGCACACATGGCAGAAATTGATTGGAGCAGATCTTTTTTTGGGCCGCTCGCGCAGTGGAAATCCGGACCTGAAAAATATTAGGGCGAATTTGATAAGAAATTCGCGTCACAACTCTCTCTCCAATCTGAAAAACCATAGCGAAATGCCATTTTATCGACCCGACTGCAATGCAATCGAAGGACGCCCGTCATAATTAATCTCTGATCATTAATGAGAGCCGAAGGTCGGATCATATTGGAGCATGCGGAATCGCTAACAGGAGTGGAGGTCCGATCTTGAACAGTGTTAAAACTTAATGCGATTAGATGTGAAAACCTTGGAACTTAATTGAACAGCGTTAAAACTTAATGCGATTGATATGAAATCTCCACATCCATGTCCCATCGCCTTAAACGCCATCGAATGCACCCGCAGCCGGGAGCAGGGCAAGTTTTGATTGAGGACACGTGGCAGAAATTGATTGGAGCGGGTCTTTGTTTGGGCCGCTCGCGCAGTGGAAATCCGGACTCTGAAAAATATTAGGGTGAATTTGATAAGAAATTCGCGTCACAACTCTCCCTCCGTACGCCAGCCCAACTTCGGACCCGAAAAAGATTAGGGCAGAATTCGTTTGGTTTTCGCGTCAC